>JBBMOL010000004.1:8322154-8922154 GCA_037954665.1 Laguncularia racemosa
AAATTTTTTGAGTTTTTTCCTACCAGGCGGACAGAAAGGTTTAAAGAAGGACATCATAATTTAAAAAAATTTTTAGTGGTGAAACTTTATGAGGCTTGGGAAGATTTTAAGGGGGAAATAAAAAAATGCCCCATCGGTTTACGGTAATTTCCCGATTGAGTTTTTTAAAACCTATTTTGGGATGAAACTTTTGAGGTTTAGTTGATGCTGCATTTGGAGGTGCCTCATGGGAAAGTTTTATGAACGGTGCGTTGATAGAAGAAAGGGCTTCTATGCCCAAGGGGTAGAATGAGAGGGAAAGAGGTGGCTTGGGAATGAAAATTTGCTATTACCCTTTTAAGGGTTAAAATTTCAGCTTCATACCCAAGTAGATAAATACCTCACATCTTCATTTAAGCAAATCAAGTTGCTCTTGTGAATTTGAGACACATTCACTTTTTAATGTTTCAGGGAAAACCCTTCAACTTCCATCTGGGGAGATGTGAATTATGTCAAAAACTTTTAAAAGGGGGTAAAAAGGGGGACCCATTCGAACATTAAAATCCAGGGGGGGAAAATCATCCACTTTTTCAGGGAAAGTGAGATTAACGAAATAAAACCACCACTGGATTTATAAGAAGGTCCCATTAAAAGTGTTCTCCTCAGAAAAGTCAGTCTAAAAGGGAAAAAAATCATGTTGACATATTAAAAAGACTGACCCCATTTTGTAAAATAAACGGACAATTTTCAAAATTTTAGGAATAAAATTTGGGTCAAATTCCAAAAATTGAGAATAGACCATTGAGGGGGGCGATCCCAAAAATAAAACCTACTCCTGAAAATTATATGATTTCATTATGGTGAGTAGGGTCGAATCCAAGGGGTTGGGAAAGTATTCATTAAAGAGAAAATAAAGGGAAAGGAAAATGGGGGGGGGGGGGGGGGGGGGGGGGGGGGGGTTTTTTGTGAATCAAAAAAAAGTAAAAAGGTTTAAGAAAAAACGATATTTGGGAAAAGCCCAGCCAAAAGGAAAACAAAATAGTTTAATTCGGAATGATATCGTGCAAAAAGTTTTCTATTCTTAGTTTTAGTAAAAGGGTTTTGGTTATTAAAAAGCTCTAACACCTATTCCCCTTACTTTCCCCGATAACCTCGGCAAGCGTTTGAATTATTTCTTTATTGATAAAACCCCAACCCTTAGACAAGCCTCGGATTTAATCTATCAATAGATTAAAATTAGAAGACCACCAATTCATGCCGTGATTATAAAAATAACCTATTTAAACATGATCACACATCCATAACATGAATTCGATCATCTTTTTAACCAAAAATGTTTTTTGCGTCATAAACTAAACAAACAAACAATTTTGGATTTGACGTGCTATTTTGAAAATATATTAATTTTGCTAATTGAGTAGAAAAAGCTCTTTTCATACCAATCAACAAAGAAAATAATGCCCAAAACGATTAAAGATATATGAAAAAAACCCGGGAAAGCAAAGAAAATTTTTAAATTTCAAGTAAATTTTGACCTCCCCTTTCGGGGGGAATTTTAAACATCAAAGGCCCTTTGGCTAGAAAAGAGCTTAGCTACCCCAGTTATCAATAAAACGAAAAAAAAAAGATGGGAAACTTTAATAAACCCCGGGGTTTTGCTTGCTCTGCCCCCTCGTTTCCTTCTTGTTTTCCAAGGTGTTCCCAGTTTCCCAAAATTTAAAAAGTTGTCCAAACCCCTCTAGGGTTGGCTTTTTTTAATATTATTAGATGGATAGTTTGGAAATTTTTTTCTAGAAAGGGATACGAAAATATCTTTCCTTTTCCAAAAAAAAAAATTTCAAAAGGGTGAAGATTAGTTTTCCTGGAAACGCCCCACCCACGGCCGGGGGTCAAACCCGGGTGCCACCCTTCTGTGCTATTCTTCAAGTCTTAAACCCAACGCCGTGGGAAACCAGGGTTTTCACACAAAAGGGCCCAAGTTTAAAAAAACCGTGCCTTAAACTTTTGCAAATCTTAAATTTTCTTCACCGTGTCCAGTGTTTCCACGGTTTTCTACGGCTTTTTTTAAAAGCCTTTCCCTTTCCCTTCGGGTTTGATGTTCCAACTTTCTTCCCCCTTGGAAACCCCTAGCTTCCCCACGCCCTTCAAGAACGGTTTTTCCCAGGGGTTCCACCACGGCCGGGGCCTTAAGCCGTTCCTCTTGTTCAAAGTCCCCCAATTTCCCCTTTCTTTTTAAAGTGTGTAACAGGGTTTTAAAACCTTGGGCCGTGCCTAAAACCGTGCCCCTTTTCCCCGGGTGGGAAATTTCCCTTGTCTTGATCCAAGTTTAGAGACTTCCTCTAAAAAAATTTTAAAATTAGCATCCTTGACTCCTTTTAAACCCCTGTTTTTATCACGATGATAAAATTTAAAGTACCTTTTTCCTTTTTTTTTTCTAAAAAAATCAATAAAAATTTTAAAAAAAATTTTTATACTATAAAGTTTAAAGTATAAAATGGCTCTATCTTTTTCCCCCCACATTTAAAAATCTTGTTTTTCCTCAAGAAAATTTTGCATCAAATAAAGGGGGGAAAAAATCATCTGTTTATCCCAAACTTTTTTTAAAACTTTCCCAAGGGAATCTATTCTTTTAAATTTCATGACTTGTTTTTTAAATGTTACTACTTAAACCCAAACGGGTTTTCCCTGTGTTTTAAAAATTAAATGGGAAAAATTTTTAAATAGCAATCTAAACAAAAAAAAACTTTAACCCCTCATGTTTACCCAAAAAGAATTTTTTTTCCCAAAAAGTAAATACTTAATCCACTAAGGAAAAAAAACCCAATTAAACTTCTTTGGGACATTAGCAAACATTTTAATCCTTCCCAACAAAAAGAAAAAGCATAAAATTATCAATCTTTCCATAGTTTTTTCCCCCTTTTCTAGTCTTTTTTTTTTATTCAATAATTTTTTCTTCATGTTTTTTTTGATTTATTCAAGAAATCTTTTTTTTTGACGGGTTTTTGCTCGCTTCTTTTCATGAATTTTTTCCCTTTTTCGTTTTTTCGTTATAGTGAGTTCATTGAGTCGGCAACTTTCCCGAGCCCATCACAAAAGTGCCCGGATTTTTAAAAATACCCCCGGACTCTTCCTCACTCTAACATTCAAGTTTAAAATACTTTTAAACTCAATTAGTAAATAAATTGGAGAAAGGGGTTTATGCTTGATCTTCTTCTTTTTTTTTTTTTTTTTTTAAGTGTTTGTTTTGTTTTAAACAAAAAATTTTAAAAGAGAAATTCAGTGCTAAAAAACCTAGAAGAAAACTTGTTTATTTTTCACTTAGGGACTTCGACTTACCCCTTAGATTTCCCTTAATTCTAAAGCAAAAATAAAAGGGGAAATTTTTGTTTTCTTAAAGATTTCACAATTTAAATTTTTAAACCAGGTATTCTAATCAAAACAGTGGGTGGGTAAACCCATTTAAAACAAGTAAATTTCAAAATTTTGTAGAGGTTATTAAAAATTTAGTACAATCTTAGTTTTCATGATAATTTTAAAAAAATTTGGCTTAAAATTGCTTAAGGACAAACTTTCGGAGTATAAGTAGTTCTATTCCCCTATTTTTTATTATCCTCCCCCACCTTAGTTGAAATAGGGGTCCTCACTGTTCCAAATTTTCAGCACAATTAAAGGGGAAAATTAAAAACCCAAAAGGGGGACTTTTATGAATAAGAAAAGGGGAAAAATTTACTTCCCTAGTTTTGGGAGTGCCCCCTTTTAAAACCCTTTGGAAATGGTCATTTTAATGATATGTTCCTTCCCTGCAACTAACCCAAAGAGTTCAAAACTACACTAAAACAAAACAAACTAAACTAAAAAAAAACCCAAAAAACTAATGCAAAAAAAAACTTTTTTTTTTTTTTTTGGTTTTTTTTTTTTTTTTTTTTAAACATGGGTTGCCCCCCATGAAGCGCCTTTCTTTAACCCCTTTTTGGCTAGGTTCCTGTCATAAAACACAATACCGGGGTGGTTTAAACGGGTTTTTCTTCAATTTTACATATTTGGAAATCCTTCATAAAAAGGTTTCAAGCGATGACCATTAATTTTGAAGGTCTTACCATTTTTTTCAAGGCTTGCGATCCCCCAACTGCCCCCAAATGGGAAAAATATGTTTTTTGGATAAAAAAGGGGCCAAACCACTGTATTGAAATTTTGGGCCAGGAAACAATTTAAAATTCAAGAATGGTAAAGTAATATTTTTTTGACCTCCCAAAAAAATTTTTTTCGGGAAATCATTTGATCATGAAAACCTTTTTTTTTTCCTTTGGAAATTTTTTTAGTACTCTCAAAAAGTTCTTTTGGGAATCTCCCCCTTTCTTATAATTGAAGTTTTCTGTTTTCCCACCCCTCACCCATTCCATGTTACTTTGTTTTACACCCCAAAATTCCCCTTTTTGTTCCAGCCCCAACGGGGAGATGACAGGGTTTTGCCAAATATTAAACGGTAAGGAGACAAAACCAAAAGGGGGTCTTTAAGCTTTCCCGGAAGGCCCAAAATGCACCCACAAGTTTTTGTGCTCCAGTCCTTCCTGCTTGGTTTGGGAGGGTTTTTTTCCAAAATAGACTTGATTTCTCGATTTGAAAATTCTCCCAATCCTTTGGGTTTGAGGGGGGAAAGCGGGGGAAAGCGCGATGAGTGACCCTGTATTTTTTTGTAGATTTTTCCACTACCCTATTAAAAAAGTTTTGTGCCACAAACATTTTAATAAGAGCCTTTGGTGTCCCGAACCTAGAAAAAATATGAGATTTAAAAAAACCCAAACAAGAACTTTTAGCATCATTATTGAGTCGCTTGGTTTCCCACCCTTTTTTTGAAACATAATCCACGGCCCAAGAAGGTGAAAACATTGCAAAGGGAAAGGGAAAGGAAAAGGCCCCCATGAAGTAAATACCCCAAAATATAAAATATTTAACAAGCAAGAATAGGGGTAAGTGGCTTTTTAAATCTTTTCGTCCTAATTTCCCCCAAATTCTTTTGACATCTTTCACAAAACTTCCCAAAACAAAAAGAGTCAAAAAACAATTTTGGCAAAAACCCAAACCCTAAAACCCAAAAAACCTTTTGGGGTTGTCCCCTTAGGGTCAAATGCCCCCACATTCAAAAGGTTTACAAAATTGCAAGACAAAAGGGAAAATATGTCTTGAAAAAATACACCCCAAATGTTTTAAACACACAAGGGTTTCCAAAATTTTGGGTAAATCCCATACATAATACTTGCTTTCATTTTTAAATTTTTAAATCTTTTTGAGCCCTAAAAATCATTTGGGTAATGTTTTAAGTAACCAAAAAATTTGCAAAAACAGCTTTTACCAAATTTGGGCCCTTTTGGGAATTTGAAAAGAGATACTCTTTATGGAAAATCATTTTAAAAAATTTGGGGGGGACCCTCATAAAGGGGAAATTTCGACGGGGGTGGTCGGCAACAAGTTTTTTTTAACCTTTCCTAAAGATCTCTAGATCAAAACTCTTGAAAAGGGGAAAGTACCATCGATTAATTTTGGGTTTCGCCTTCTTTTTCCCGCAAAGCGGGGTTTTTTAAGAGTGCTTTGATCAGAGTAAAAAATTTCCCTTTTAGTCCCAAAAAAATTTTGTTCAAATTTTTTCTAATGAAAAAACAAAAACCAAGAGTTTTTTTTTTTCCGTTGTGAAATAGTTGCATTGACTTTAACTAAGTTCGGAACATAAAAAAAGGAATGGGGAAGCTCTCCCAACTTTTTGGCCAAGAATTTGCCCAACTGAAAGGGGGGGGGGGGCCCCAAAAATCACACATGATTTAAAAGGGAAAGGGCCCAAGCAGGTGGTTGGATGTTTGGAGCAAAAAGTTCCCTTTTTCCCTCAGTGGGTCAAAAGCTTTCTTGCAGGCCTAAATCAAACCCAAAAATTTCATTTTTTTGTAGCAATCACATAAAGGTGATAACCCGGGGAGAAATCCTTGTAAAGGGCGTCGATAGAATCCTGCACTCCCAAAAAAAGAAAATTTTCCCCGTACACTTACGGGAAAGGGAAAAGTTTTTAATCAGTTTTTACCTTAGTTTTTATCGACTTCAAGCCCCTTAAAAAGATACTAAAAGGCCAAAAATGAGACTATGTTAAAACCATAAGTGCCCTTTTTTTCAAAATTTAACACTAGATTCTTTTTCTATACATTTTTTGAAGCCTTTTGTAAGGTTGGGTCAAAATGAATCAAAAAATTAAAATAAACGGAAAAGTCATCCATGAAAACTTCTAAAAAATTTTCTCCAAAATAATCTAAAAAATATACTAACCTACATTTTTGGGAAATGGGGGCGGGGGGTTTTTGCAACCCCAAAAAAAGGAACCTTCGATACGAAAAATTTTCCCAAAGGGACAAGTGAAAGGGGTTTCTCTTGATTTTCCCGGTCCCCTTTTAAATTTGATAAAAACCCTTAAAACCATCAAAAACACAAAAGTGAGAAGGCTAGCCAAACGTTCAAGAAATTTTGATCAAGAAAAGGAAGGGGGAAAGTGGTCCTCCGAGTTGACGCGTTTTAACTTTGTAACCCAACCCCAAACCCCTCCATCCATTCGAACCCGAGTAGGAAAAAACCACCTTTCGGATTTTTTAAAAACCAAAATTTTTAAACCCTGTTTTTTTTGGGAACAACTTGGATCGGACTTACCCATTTGGGTCGGAAATTGGATAGATCATACTTTTTTTAAAAGAAGTTTCAAGATTTTCTTTCTTAACTACCTCCATCATAGGTGGTTTCAAACGCGTAAAACTTCTCTTGAAGGTTTGCAATTATCTTCCTTTCAAAATCTTGGGGCAAAAAAGGTGGGGGGGCCCTTATTCCTTTGATATCAGTATGGCCCCCACCTAAGGGCTTTTTTGTACCCCCTTAAAACCCCAAATCAACTTTTCTTCTTCTAAAGTATTTAGCTTTTTGGGAGACTATCACAGAAAGACCCCCCTTTTCTCCTAAGAAAATTTTTTTTTAGTTGTTGGGTAGGGGGGTTTTAAATTCTAGCTTGGGGCCCTGCACAATAAAGGGAAGAAGTTTTGTTTAGAAGGGGGTAAATAAAATGTGGGACAAATTCATACCTGATTTTTTAAAGGGTTTCCCAACTCCCAAATTTTGCCCTTTGCAAATCAGAGGTTTACAAACTTCTTTTTAAAGAGTTGCCCAAATGCATAAATTAAAACTCTTTTTAAAGGTACAATTTTCAATTTTTTTCTCATCTATAAAATTCAAATTTTAGTCTTGTTAAGGGTTTCAATAACAAAAACAAAAAAAAGGGGTTTAGATGTCACTAGGATTTTTAAAGGCATCATAAATTTTTAAATTTAATCACTTCACCCACCCAAATTCCATAGTGAGGTTACCATCAGGTACATCGATTTTTTTTTCCCCAAGATGTCTTAAAAAATGGTCCCCCCCCAATTTTAATATCTTTCGAGGGTTTTAACGAGAATCATCATTTTCCATGTCAAGCACAAAAAATTTCTCCCGGGGGGGAAAACCCAAAAACCATTAACTTTACAAAAACATCATTTTTTAAACCCCTCAGGATAAAAACTTTTGGACCTTTCACCCAAGTTAAAACAATAACCCGTTTTTCCCTTTTGGGGGGGCCAACATTAAACTTTGATAAACAGCCAAAGGCATAACATTGATTAAGGGCCCCTAAACCCAAACTTTAGTTTTAGGGTTTCCCAAAGGGTTTTACCTATTTTCAAGGGAAAATTTTAAAATACCCGGATCCTTACTTTTAAAGGGGGAAGCTTTTTTTAAAAAATTTAGCTGAAACATTTCACCTACACAATCTTTTCTTTAAACCTTTCCCTTTCTTTTGTTGTGCAAAAATTCCCTTTTAGAAATTTAGCATAACTTGGTACTTGCTTAATAGACCCATTTAAGGGGAATGTTTCCCCTCAACTTTGCAAAAAAATGTAAAATAATCTCTTTTTCTTCAGATTCTTTCCTTGGATTTTGTTTAGTCGGGAAAGGGGAAAAGGGAAAGGTGCGTGTCATGCCCTTTTGGGGGTTTCAATGGGGGGTCCTTTGATCTATTTTTTTAACGGTTTGGAGTTGGATTTTCTTTTTTCCATCCTCCCCTCGGGAAATTAGTTGGGTGATTTCCCTCATTTGCCCCTGCAATTTCGTTCCATTTCTAAAGGGTAATTGCTTTTCCACTTTGTTTTGGGAAATTTTGACGGTTTAAGAAGGAAACTTACCTTAAGTTTCCAACCTTTTTAGAGAAGAAGCAAGTGACTTACCTTATTTTCCCAAATTTGGGGGGATCTCTGTTTTGTCTCCCCTTTGAAATTTTTTTGAAAAAAAACGGCAAGTGATTTAACAATTTCCTAAAGGGGGACCAAGGGGGGGAAAAAAGGGAAGGAGCCTGGGGATACTTGGTTTAAAGGTTTGGGGTTTGGGAAATTGTTGGAAGTTTTGTGGGTTTATTCCCAAATTCTAAAGTTAGGGTGCCCCCCATCCGGGATTGTAAGGTTTGAATAGGGATCATTTTTTCCTTTGTGGCTTCCGGGAAAATCCAACAACTTTGGGCCCGTGTTCAGGGTTTTGTCTTTCTTGAAAATTTTGGGACACATGTGGGTTTCGGATGATGGGAAAGCAGCAAAAATTTCCCCAAAAGCTTCACCTTTTGGGGTTTTTCCCCAAAAAGCTAGCCCCTGCACAAGGGGGAAAAGGGTTTAAAATTTTTGATGTTAAAGGTTAACAAAATTTACCTCTTTTCCCTTTCCCTTTTAAAGATGCATAAATGCCTTTACCCAAATTTTTTTCGAATTGGCAGCCTTTAATGGAGATAAATTTCCCCTGCTTGCCAAAGGGGTTTTGTTTATAGGGCGCCTCCACTTAAAAACCACCCAAACACTTTCTTTCCATGGGAAGTGGGCCTTCGTAGAGATTTGGATGGGGAGTTGTTGGATACCCCAAAGGTTGTGGGAGTTTTGCACACAGTTGCTTAAATTTTTTCCCCAAATACTCATGAAGAGTCTCGGGGGCCCTTTGTTTTATACCACAAATTTCTTTTCTTTCCCAAAGCGGCTCTGGATGGGGGGAAAAGAATTTGCCCCAAGAAAGAGTCTTACCTTACTGCCCAAAGGGGTGATAAAACCCTTGGAGGCAAATAAAAAAAACCAATCTTTCTTTAGTACTTAAAGAAAAGGGGAAAAGACGTAGTTTGATTTGTGGCGTTTTTTTCCTTTGGGGGCCTCAAACTAGCCCCCACTATAGGGAACTCTTTTCAAATGCTTTTTAGGTTTCTTCATTCTCAAGACCATAAAATGTATTTAGCAATGTATAAACCCCAAATTTTTAAATTTCCCAAATTTTCCAGGCTTTTTTCGGGGTAGGAATACAAAGGGGTTGTTGATTCAAATGGGTTTCAGAAACTCCCTTAAGGTTCTTCGAGTTTTGGGCCATGTCTCCTTTTTTTAGAATAAGGGGATGAATCAAAAAGGGCCCGATACAAAATTTGGGTTTTGGGGGGGGAATCTAGCTTTTTGTCGCCCGCCTCTTTAGAGTCTTTCTCAAAACTCCGGATTATAAGTTAGTTCACTTGTCTGAGAAGAAAAGGCATACAAGAATAAAATAAATTTGACACCAAACCCCGGGGTAAGCCCAAAATTTTTAAAGGTTTTGGGCAAAATCCCAAACCCAAAAAAAACCCACTCCTAGAAATTAATGTTTTGCCCAAAAGTTGGTTTAGTTGGGTCGGGAAACCACAGGGATTGGTAAAGATATTTCTATTCAAAGAGAACAATAAGGGAAAAAGGGAAAATTTGGGGGGGGGGGGGGGGGGGGGGGGGGGGGGGGGGGGGGGGGGGGGGGGGGGTTGGGGGGGGGTTTTTTTGTGAAACAAAAAAGTAAAAAAAGGGGAAGAAAAACCAAAATTGGTAAAGGGGTAGCCAAAGGGAAACAACATTTAATTTAGGGAACGATCATCGAAAGCAAATTTTTTTTCTTTTCTTAGTTTTTAGAAAAACTGGTTATTGGGGGGTTAAAAAGCCCCTAACAACCTTTCTCTCCTTTACCCCCCTCGTTTAAACCTCGGGCAACGCTTTTAATTTTTTCTCTTTTTGTTTTAAACCCCCCTTTGACAAGGCTTAGGATTTTAATCTATCAAAAAATTAAAAAACTTGAGAACCCCCAATTTTATGCCAGTAATTATAAATTAAACCCATTTAAAAAAGGGTTTACAACCTTTAACATGAATTTTGATCAAAAATTTTTTAAACCCAAAAATGTTTTTGCATCCTAAGACTAGAAAAATCAAACAAAATTTCGGATTTGACTTTCTAGTTTACAATATATTAACTTGCTAATTGAGAGGGAAAATTCATTCATACCAATCAAAAAAGATAATAAGGGGCAAAACGATTAGAAGTATAAAATACCCGAAAGCAAAGGAAAAAGAATAAATACAAATCAAAAAAAACCCCACTAAATTTGGGAGAATTTTAAAAATCTATGACGCCTTTGGAGAAAAGGAGCTTAGCTACCCCTGTTCATCAATAAAACGAAAATAAAAGAAAGAAAAATAAAAGAACCCGGTTTTCTTGCTCTGCCTCCCCCCGTTTTTTCCTTTTTGGGCTCCAAGGTTATTTCCCGATTTCCAAAGTTCAAAGTTGTCCCAACCCCCTAAAAGGGGTTGGGGTCTATTTTTAAAATTTTTAGATGGATAGCATGTGAACTTTTGCTAAACCAAATACGAAAAAAATCTTTCCTTTTCCAAGTAGAAATTTTGGAAGTGAAGATTCGTTTTTGCCGGGACGCCACCCCCACACGGGCCCTGGGGGCAAGGGCCCTGCCCTCCTCTTTTGCAAATTTTTAAGTCTTCAACCCCGCCCATGGAACCACGGGGCACATACAAAGGCCAGTTTTAAAAAAATTGCCCTTTATCTTTGCATAATCTTCAAATCTTCTTTCCGGGCCAGTGTGTACCACGGTTATTTTTCCACGGCTAGTTTTAAGCCCTTTCCCTTTATCTGGTTGAAAGTTTTTTACACTTTTCTTCTCCTTGGCACACCTAGTTTTTTACCCCCGGCTTTTAAGCACGGTTTCTCCCACGGGGTTCCCCCCACGGCCCGGGCCTTTTTAAACCCGTTTTTCTCTCTCTGTTTTAAAGTCCTCATTTTTTGCCTTTTTTGTCCGTGGGAAAACTTTTTAACCTTGGCTGTGCCCAAAACCGTTTCTTCCTTTCCCGGTGGGGTAATTCCTTTTTCTTGAACCAAATTGTAGGGACTTCTCAAAATTCCCTTTAATTGCATCCTTGACTCCATTTAACCATTTTATCACCCTTTATAGAATTTTAAAACCCTTTTCCCTTTTGATTTCTATAAAATCAATTAAAAATTTTAAAAAACAATTTTTTTACATAAAGATTGAGTATAAAATGGCCTATTTAACCATCTGGGTTTTGCCTAGGGAACACCGGGAAAATTTCCAAAAAGGGTTTAATGCAAAAATGTTGAGGAATGGTAAGGAAATGGGGAAAAAATGAACATAGATGTTTAATCAAAAAAAGCAAGTTGAAAAAAGTTAAAGGGGGAAAAAAAAGATAGAGGGAAAAAATTTGCAATAAACAGAAAGGGAAACCTTAAAGTTCCCCCTTTTAAACCTTTTTTTCCCGGAAAATTTGGGAAACATCAAAAAATTAGATTCCCCCAATTTTCTAAATTCCTGGGGTGTTTGGAAACTTTAAATCAACCCTTTCCCTTTTTGGGGGGCACTCCAGCAAATTTCCTTTTATATGCTAAAAAATTTATGAAAGAGCTCTCACAAAAAAACCAAAAAACGATTAAATGAACCCCGTTATGCTTATGGAGAGGGTTCAATGATCCTTTTAAAAGAACTTAAAAAAAAATCCCCGAAAACAAAGAGATCTAGGGGAAATTTTAAATGTTCCTTGCCAATTGGGAAAAAGGGTTTAAATTTTTTAAAAAAAAGATTTAACCCGTAAAGTAGAAAAAAAAAGGGGTGGTATGATTTTTAGAAAAAAAGACCAATAATTTAAATTTCCCCTTCTCCCGGATTGGGGGGGATTTTGGGATTATTAGGAAAAAAAAAGATGCCACCCTAAAGACCATTTCCCCCCCCCTTTTAAAAGATAAAATGTTGAAAAAATTGCGGGGCAGAGTATTTTTTTTTTTTTGGGGGTTTTCTGTTTAACAAATTTTAAAGCCCCGGGGGCCGGGGAAAACCCCTTTACTTGTCCTTATGGATTTTTTTCCCTTTGGGGAAGCCCTTTAGTCTCTACAAATTTTACCCGCTACTTTTTCCGGTTAAGATGTTTAATTTTTTTTAACATGTTAGAAAATTTATTTAAATTTTTGGGGGTTTTTTTGTTTTGGTAAAAACCTTTAAATCAGTCTGGTGAATTTTTTCCCTGTTCAAGAGATGTAAGGGTCTAACTCTTTTTAAATGGGGGAAAGTATTTTTTATGGTAAGAAAGGAATTTTTTTGGCTAAGGTTTTTGGGGAAAAAAAGGGGGTTGAATTTAAAAAAGCAAAAATTTTGGAAGGGTTGAGAAAATTTCCCCACCCCTTTGTAAAAAGGGGTTTGAATTTTTCCTTTTGGCATGCGGCTTCTATCGAAGATTTTCAGGGACTTCTCTAAAAACTCTAAACCCCCCTTCAATTTACTTTTAAAAAGAGTTTTGTTTAAATTTTTATGATAATTGTTTTTTAGGCATTCAACCCCTTGAAGGAGAAGCTCATTTGCACCTTTTTTTGTGCACCAATTGGGAGCTTCCTTAGCTTTTTTGTGATGAGCGTTTTTTGTAGGAGCGGGGGGCAGAAAAAGGAAGATATTTAAATTTTTATATTTTAAATAGTAAACTTTTAAAAAGGGGGGCCGCGAAACTATGCCCCCTGAGAAAGGCTTTTCTTTATATTTGTTGGAAAGTTTGACCAATTTATAGGTTTTAAAAATTAAGTATTTCAGTCATCACTTTAAAATTTGTTTCTAAATGGGCAAGCCAAGGTTATTTGTTGATTTTATGTTCAAAATTTTTTTGGAAATAAAGACAAAAAAGGAACTGGGAAAGTTTTAGCTATATTATCACAATTGGTTTAATTTTTGTTTTATTAATGAAAATTCCCGATGAAAATTGATGCATAAAATCCAAGGGGTCCTTGGATTTCTTGTAAATTTTTTGGTTGTAAAAAAACCAAATAGGTTTTCCATCAAAAAAAAAGAAATTTTTTTTTGATGTAAAATTTTATTTTTTTGGTGAACCTTTTGTTCAAATATTGTGCTGACAAAAATTTGGGATGTGTCCCCAAAAAAAGAATAGTTTTTGGACATTCAGCATTGCATTTTAAAAAAGCAGGGGGCTTTTGGGGGGGAAAGAACTGCACAAAGATTTTTCTTGTGGGTTTTATTCCAAGTTGTTTCAAAAATTTAGGGAAATAATTATGTCATGTCTCAATCAGAAGATAGTAAATTTTAGAGACATGAAATTTCACATAATGCTTCTTTTAAAAAGACCTTTGATTTTTGGGGGGATAGACTTTTTGGGGCCTTTTCCTTCCTCTTTTTCAAAAAAATTTTACATTCCCTTGGCTGTCGACTATGTTTCAAAATGGGTAGAAGCTGTTGCTCTACAAAGTAATGACGTTAGAGTTGTGGTTAGATTTTTGAAAAAGAACATATTTTCAAGATTTGGGGTACCTAGAGCTATTATTAGTGATGGGGGATCGCATTTCTGCAACAGGCAATTTGAAAAAACTTTTATCAAAATATGGGGTAACTCTAAAATTGCCACCCCTTATCATTCATAGACTTCTGGTCAAGTCAAGATATCCAATAGGGAAATTAAGTGTATTTTAGAGAAAACAGTCAATGCATCTAGAAAAGATTGGTCTTTAAAACTTGATGTTGCATTATGGGCTTACAGAACTGCTTTTAAAACCCCTATAGGAATGTCCCCATACAAGATAGTCTTTGGTAAATCATGTCACTCCTCAGTAGCGCTAGAGCACAAGGCATACTGGGCCATAAAATTCCTTAACTTTGATTTACAAGCTGCAGGTAGGAAGCGATTGCTTCAGTTGAATCAATTGGCTGAAATGAGAGATGAAGCATATGAGAATGCTACGATATACAAGGAGCGGACTAAGCGATGGCAGATAGGAAACATATTAAAATGAGAGTTTCTTCTGGGCCAGAAAGTTTTATTATATAACTCTCGATTAAAATTATTCCCAGGTAAGTTAAGATCCCGATGGTCTGGACCATTTATTATTCACAAGTTTTTTCCTTATGGCCAGTAGAATTCAAAGCAGAAGACAATCGAACATTCAAGGATATGGCCACTTCTAAGCATTACCACGATAGGGAAAAATCTTGCTAAAGATACCACCATTGCGGATCTTACTTCCCAAGGTAAGAAAAGGAAAGTCAGGCTAGAGACTTTAAACTAAGCGCTCCATGGGAGGCAGCCCATGCTTAAGGTTAGTATTCCTTAGTTTATTATTTGCTTTTATCATTCGTTGCCAATTTACATAAAAAAAAAAGTGTTTTGCCGAGTTGGCTATGGGGAAGACCCACAGCCGTGTGTGGGTATACACCCACCACTTGTCATACGGCCCTAGCACATTAATTGGCTATCGACGGATAGACCAACCCCATGTACCACGGCCGTGGGTTATGCCGTGCCTTACTTGGGTTTGTGTTTTAAACAAAACCCACTTCTCATTTCTCATTTTATATCTGTACACCTCCTCCACGCATACAATTCCTCTTTATAAACTTACTCTCTTTCTCGAAATTTCTCCTCATTCCTTTGTTTTTCCTCTCAAAGTTTGGATTTTTCTTCCTCATTCCCACTCCGCGTAACATTGCAAGGTAAGATCTATCCTTCTTTTCCAATTTTTTCTGCAGATTTTTCAAGTTTTATGCATTTTCAATATGGGTTTATCCTCTTATACATGCATGGGTATTAATTTTTTTTTTTTAGTATAAATCTGTAGATATCTTTTGTATATATGTGTTGTGGTAACTTTCCATAGGCTTAATGCAAAATTTAGGGAGAACATGCCAATTGCATTGTGATTTTCAAACATGAATGAGCATAAGATTGTATTTTTATGATGTTTTGGCATGATTCTAAGGATAGAGGTTGTGGAAATTTTTTTTATTTATGTGAAGTCGTTATGTTACACGGCCGTAGATTGAAAATACGAAATTTTTCGCACGAAATTTGCATGCAAATGACCCACAATCGTGGTACATGTGGGGTTATAAGTTTTGGTGTTGGATATGGAAAATAAGGTCATTTTGATAGATTATTTTTGGTCTAGCATAGGTTAAATGTGTTTTCAAGAACTATGAATGTCAAAAATTCTTTGTTTTTGTAGATGCCTCTAGACTTAGCACCATCTTCTTCCAAAAAATGACCTCATAAAGAAAAAGGGCTTGCTAAACCAGTGTCACAATCAAGGCGTGATAATTATCCTGTTGGTCTCAAGCAAAGTCATAGGGACATGTATGATATGGTATTGAAGAATAAGATTATTAGGCATAACACAGTGTTAAATTGGGAATTTTAGAGAGATATGGTTTTTTACAAAATTTGAGATTTATACTCCAAGATAGAGCATG
Source organism: Laguncularia racemosa (assembly GCA_037954665.1). Taxonomy (NCBI): domain Eukaryota; kingdom Viridiplantae; phylum Streptophyta; class Magnoliopsida; order Myrtales; family Combretaceae; genus Laguncularia; species Laguncularia racemosa. The sequence continues at coordinate 8,337,764 of JBBMOL010000004.1, forward strand.
GAGGAATTTGCTAGATATTAAGGAGGATATTTACAAAAAAATCACTATTGATTTTATGGCCACCTTCCAACTTAAGGAAGCCATAACCATGGGAATGCATAATTATGTTTCTTTCTATTTTGATGGTCAGTACTACAATTTATCAATGAGAGAGTTCATTAAGAGATTGGGGATATATGAAGAAGAAGAATTTGTGGACTCTGAGGAGATGGAAAGGATGTATTTTGATTGGTATGACTAGATGTCGGCCTTTCAGTTGTGGCAGGAACTTGGGGTAAATGGTATAATTCTTCTACATCTCGGGCATCCGATTTGAAGAACCCCACCCATAGAATATTACATTATATCTTTGCTCGATCGACTAATGGGAAAATAGATAGTGAGGGGATAGTGAGTATATTTGACTCCTTGCAGATATGGGTCCATGACTCAAAACCAGCGTTTGAATGTTGGTTTAATAGCAGTCAAATGTTTCAGACGTCAATGTGAGAGAAGCCGAAAGGGGATATTTGTGGGAGCTTGGATTACAAGATTGCTAAAAAATATGGGGGTGTTCCCAACTCAACCACCCAGTGATAGAGTAGGTTCTTCAACACTCATGACTGTCGAGTCTAATTTTTTATTTTTCCTATCCTAATCTGATCTAGACTAGACCCTATGCTCATCTAATATAGATCTTTGACTTGAGTTAGGAACTTCGTTTAATTTTGGAGTCGCCACCCAACTATTGTCTGGAAAGATTGAATTAAGACTAAAGGAGCGGATTAGTTTTAATTTGGACCACTAGTCGTCGTGATTTCCTCTTCTCGTTTTTGGTGAAAAGAGGAAAAGGAAAACTAGAGTTTCTAATTTCGGAGGCTAACCTATTAAAACCTTACGGTTACTACACCTAATCTCCTAAAATTATCTCTATCTAGAAATGTCTTTTATTTTGTTTCTGTTGCTTTTTATTATGTTCTTGAATGAATTATTTGAAAAAAATGATTTTTTTTATTTCATTTTATAGGTTGACCCAAATGGGTGCCTACGTACCTGCTATTCAGGATCAAACAAGCTGTAGTTTGCTTTTCCGAAAAGATTTAGTGGGTTTGTAAATTTTAATTTTGAAATCTCTTTTGATTTATGTTTTTTACCATTTTTTGGATTTTTCTAAAAAATCTAAGCCTAAACTTAAATTTGATTTTTGAAAATAATTTTTAGGGAAAACATCAATTTTGGATTAATTTGAGAAAATAATTTTTTTTTCTCGGTGATAAAACTCATTTTTCTTCTATTTTTTGACTTATTTCTACTACTATAAATTTTTATAATTTTTATATTAATTTTTAATTTTTATTAGTTTTTATTAATTTTTCATGATTTTTATAATTTTTATTTTATTTAAAAATTTTCCTCCTAGATTCTTATCTATCCTATTTCAAAATCTAAAGTCTAATATTTTCATTATTTTCTACATTTTTATTATTTATTATTTTGATTATATTATTTTTTTTATTTTTTTATATTATTAACTCCTAAAAAATCTAATTTTTTAACATTTTTCTATTTATTGAAATATAATAACACATAAGTAAATAAATAAATAAATAACAAATTAATAAATAAATACAAAATTAATAAATCAATTCGAAATAAAATAAATCAAATAAATAAACAAAATAAAATAAAATAAAATAACGGAAAATCCGACTTACCTGGATCCGGGTCAGTGCGCGGGTCGGGTTGAATCGGGTCGAAGCGGTTTGGGTAGGGTCGGTCGGACACAACGGCGAGGAGTGCTCGTTAACGGCATTCCGACGGTCTTCTTCAACGGTTGAGGTGTCGAATCCTAGGTTATCGAGGGTGAGGAATCCAATGGTAGTAGTGGTTTACTCCAAAAACGCCTCTTAGTGGTTGCTCAACTCCTAATCGGCGGTCGCGGCTTCGAACTCCTCCGGTAGACTTCGATTCTCTCTTTTCTCTCACTTTCTCTCGCTTTTGATCTGTGTTCTTGCTTCCTCACTTCATCCTCTATTTATAGGCTCTCGAAATCGAGCTGGATAAGCTCGGATTTCCACCAATCGAGGCAAATCAGATTTGCGGTTAAATAAACCAACTTCGATTCGTGTAAATCCTTCGATTTGTTGAGATTTGATTCCAATTGGATGATGTTTATCTCAATTCTATTGAAGATCTGTTGGATTTGTGCAAAAAATTGAATCGAAATAGCCGAAATTCGAATTTTTCTGCTCGCCGGTGAACTCGGACTGAAGTTGAAGACGATCACTGCTCGGCGTTTGCGTTCGCTCCACCAATCAAATGTTGCCACGTGTCCAGGGTAAATGAAAAATTTGCAAAACACGGAATCTGCTTCCCCCGCGTTTCGAACCCCTGACCTCGCACCCGCATGCACCCACTTGACCAAGACTCGGACCAGCTAAGCTAGCCCATTTTCCTGATTTTGTTTTTCGCAAATTGCATAAATGCAATCGATTTTTTTTTATTTTTTTGTTTTTTTTTGAATTTCAAAAATTTGTAAAATTTATTTATTCCTTATTATTGCCATTTCTGAAATCATTTTTCAAAATTGATGTGTTTTCCTATTTATTTTTATTTTTTGAATATTTTTCTTATTTTTGCCAAATTAGAGAAAAATTGGAAAAAATTAGGAAAAATTGGAAATTGATTATTATTGATTCTTAGGCAAAAATGGGGTGTTTACAGCTGCCCCTCTTTGTAGTAAAGTTTGAAAAACTTAACTATAAAGACAAGAAAGATGCCATTTTTGGCTCTTGATTTGAATAGATAACACCTTGTTTTGGCCCATCAACTGGAAATTGGTTTCTGGTGGGGAAAATGCTCCAAGAGCTAATAATCCCACGAGTTTAAAATTGTCCTAACAATTTAGAGTAATGTTCCTTCCCAAAAAGTGCTTTATGGGTTGACTAATTGGCGATAGAAACATCTCAAGCATTGTTTAGGAGTGTAGAATAAATGATGATAGGAAGCGTCTTATCAGACTAGTAACCTTAAAAGAAGATTATCTTAGGAAGCGCCCTGATGAGCTGGCTACCTGTCAATAGAAGCGTCTGACTAGACTAGCAGCTGTTTGGAAAAATACCTCCGAAAAGTGCTCCATTGAGCTGACTAATCGGTTATTAGAAGTTTGAAAAAGTGCTCTTATGAGCTGATTAATTGATAGATTCGAAAAGTTCTCCTCTGAGCTAACTAATCGATGGGTTCGAAAAGTGCTCCTCTAAGCTAATAATCGAGGGAGTCTAGGAAAGTGCCCCTTCTTTGGGCTGACTAACCTATAGCGGAAAGTGTCTTCTTAGACTAACGACCCTGGGGAAATGTCTCAAAAAGTGCCCCTATGGGCTAACCTTGAGACAAGATATTTAGGAAAGTGCCCCTCTTGGGCTGACTGACCTATAGCGAGACGTGTCTTCTTAGACTAACGACCCTAGAGAAAATGTCTCAAAAAGTCCCCCTATGGGCTGACCTTAAGACAAGATATTTAGGAAAGTGCCCCTCTTGGGCTGACTAACCTATAGCGGGACGTATCTTCTTAGACTAACGACCCTGGGGGAAATGTCTCAAAAAGTGCCCCTATGGGCTGACCTTGAGACAAGATATTTAGGAAAGTGCCCCTCTTGGGCTGACTAACCTATAGCGGGACGTGTCTTCTTAGACTAACGACCCTGGGGGAAATGTCTCAAAAAGTGCCCCTATGGGCTGACCTTGAGACAAGATATTTAGGAAAGTGCCCCTCTTGGGCTGACTGACCTATAGCGGGACGTGTCTTTTTAAACTAACGACCCTGGGGGAAATGTCTTAAAAAGTGCCCTTATGGGCTGACGTTGAGACAAGATATTTAGGAAAGTGCCCTCTTGGGCTGACTAACCTATGATAAAGATATCTCAAAAAGGTGCCCCTATGGGCTGACCTAAAGAGAAGATATTTAGGAAAGTGCCCCTCTTGGGCTAACTAACCTATGATAAAAATGTCTCAAAAAGGTGCTCCTATGGGCTGACCTTAAGAGAGGATATTTAGGAAAGTGCCCCTCTTGGGCTGACTAACCTATGGTAAAAATGTTTTAAAAAGTGCCCCTATGGGCTGACCTTAAGAGAGGATATTTAGGAAAGTGCCTCTCTTGGGCTGACTAACTTATGATAAAAATATCTCAAAAAGGTGCCCCTATGGCTGACCTTAAGAGAGGATATTTAGGAAAGTGCCCCTCTTGGGCTGACTAACCTATGATAAAAATGTCTCAAAAAGGTGCCCTATGGGCTGACCTTAAGAGAGGATATTTAGGAAAGTGCCCCTCTTGGGCTGACTAACCTATTAAAGGGGATGTTTAGACAAGTGCCCCACTATGGGCTGACTCATCTAATGCTTTTTGAATATGCTTTCTACTGACTGAGCTAAATGATGTGATGCTTTTCATGATATGATGATATTTATTTATTTTAATATGCTTGCCAATTTATCGTGGATGGAAACCAAACAACCGAACCTTTGTGCTGGTTTGCTTCTGCTTCACTTCTTGTCATCTTGACACGGGGTTGAAAATCTTGATGTGCTTCCTTTCTTGTGCGCATGGCTCTTTTGCCGGTGGTGTTATCCTACTAATGCGCTAAGTTTTAATGCTCAAGAATAGATAGAATTATATTACAAAACTTATTGAGATTCATTATTATTTTAGTGTTTATCATTTATTGGTGAAGTGATGGATAATGTGTTTAGGAATATTTGTTGTGATGAGAATCGATTGGGATTATTGACCATTCAGGGACATTAAATTTGCTTGTAAAAAGTAAAAAATCGACTCAACGAAATTTGTATCGAACATTGGCTTTCATAAACATTGGCAAAATTTCAATTCCCTTGCCTAAGGATAGTACATCTTTACAGCATCTGTGTTAATGGGATCTCTCTTTTCCGGAACATCAATTGGAGTCAATATCAAAGCACCTCCTGACAGAACCCTTTTCACCACATAAGGGCCTTCATAGTTTAGGGTAAATTTCCCTTGGAGTCTTGGGCGTTCGGGAGAACCTTCCTTAGCACCAGATCCCCTTCTTTGAAGTATCGGGGCCTCATTTTCTTGTTAAATGCTCGGGCCATCCTTTGTTGGTAACACTGGCCATGACATAGTGCGGTAAGTCTTTTTTTCATCAATCAGATTCAACTGATCAAGCCTCTTCTTTACCTAATCTGATTCGGTTAGCTGAGTTTCTGACAAGATTCTGAATGATGGTATTTCGACTTCAACTGGTAGCACTGCTTCAGTTACCATATACCAATGAATATGGGGTAGCTCCAGTAGATGTTCTTATTGAAGTCCTATAAGCCATGAGAGCAAACGGTAACATTTCCTGCCAATCTTTGTAAGTAGTTGTCATTTTCTCGATGATCTTTTTGATATTCTTGTTAGCTACTTCTACTGCCCCATTCATCTGAGGTCGGTAAGGAGTTGAATTTCTATGGTTTATGCGGAATTGTTGACATAAACCTGTCATCGATTTGTTGTTAAGATTGGTGCCGTTGTCAGTGGTGATAGACTCAGGAACTCCATATCAGGCTATTATGTCCCTTTTCAAGAAGCGGACTATTACCCCTTTGGTGACATTGGCATATGACGAAGCTTCTACCAATTTGGTGAAGTAATCAATTGCTACCAGTATAAACCTATGGCCATTGGATGTTGTCGAAGTGATTGGGCAATTATGTCGATTCCCCACATGGAGAAAGGCCATGGTGCTAACAACAAATATAGCTCATTGGGCGGAGCATTTATCCGGTTCGCATATACTTGACATAGATGACAGTGCTTGACATATTTTATGCAATCTGATTCCATGGTTAACCAATAGTATCCTAACCTCATGATTTTTTGGGCTAACATGTAGCCATTCATATGAGGTCCACATACTCCTTCGTGTACCTCTTTCATCAGTTCGCATGCTTCATTTTTGTCCACGCATCTCAACAAGTTGGTATTAGATGATCTTTTGTAGAGTATAGACCCACTTAGTAAGAAATGGCTTGCTAACCTTCTGAGTGTTCTTTGGTCATTCTTGCTAGCCATTTCAGGGTATTTACTTTCTTGGAAAAGGTCCTGATGTCGTGATACTAGGGCTTGTCATCTTGTACTTTTTCAATGGTTAAACAGTAGGCGGGCCGATTTTCGATGTCTATCTTCATCAGTTGGATTTCGGCTCCCCCTGTTATCTGGATCATAGATGCTAGTGTGGCTAGTGCATCTGCAAACTGATTCTAAGTTCTCGGGATGTATGTGAAAGTGATTGCCTTGAATTCTTCAATTAGCTTTGTCAAGTGTTGATGATACGGTACCAGTTTAGGGTCTTTAGTCTTGTATTCCCCTCTTGTCTGTAGTATGATGAGCGACGAATCTCCGTATACTTCTAATTTGCGGATTTCCATTTGGTAGGCCATTTTGAGGCCAAGAATGCACGCCTCATATTCCACGATATTATTGGTATATGGAAATGTGAGTCTTGTCGCTGCAGGGAATTGTGTACCGTCTGGGGATATCAATACTACCCCAACTCCGCAATCGAATACGTTGGCGGCTCCATCGAAAAACAATTTCCATTTCGGGTTCTGCTCTATCCCAAAGTCTTCTACCGGTATATCTTCCACTCTTAATATGTTTTCGTCCAAGAATTGGGCTTGTAGTTCTTGGGAATCTCTCTCGACGGGGTGTTCTGCCAGTTGGTCGGCTAAGGCTTGCCCTTTCATCGAGTTCTGTATGTGATGTTAAACTCGGATAGGAGCATTTGCCATTTAGAGATTCTCCTTATCAAAGCTGGTTTCTTTGCCAAGTATTTCAAGGGATCATGTTTTGTTAGTAGCTCAATATGATAGTAAAGGGTATATTTCCTTAGTCGATGCATGACCCAAATTAAAGCACAACAAGTCTTCTCCACCTCTAAGTACCTCTGTTCCCCTTTCGTGAATTTCTTGCTCAAGTAATATATGGAACGCTCTCTTCCCTCTTCATCTTTCTGCCCCAACACACAACCTATGGATTCAGGGAGTATAGTGTGGTATAAGAATAAGGGCTTCCCCTGCTTCGGGACTATCAAGACCGGAGGTTTTATAAGGTAGTCTTTGATCATCCTGAATGCTTCTTCGCATTCGTCGTCCCATTCTATGGTGGCATTCTTTTTCAACAGACGGAATAGTGGTCGGCATTTATCGGTGAGCTGTGAGATAAAACGAGCTATATAATTTAATCTTCCCAGCAAGCTTCTTACTTCTTTAACGGAGCGTGGGGAGGGTAACTCTAATATAGACTTTACCTTGTCAGGATCGATTTTAATGCCCTCCTAGCTTACGACAAACCCTAACAATTTCCCTGTTGTGACCCCGAAAGTGCATTTCTCTGGGTTTAACTTAAGCTGGAATTTTCTTAGTCGCTTAAACAATTTCCTTAGGATATCTATATGGCTTTCTCCTTCCTTAGATTTGGCTATCATGTCGTCAACCTATACTTCAACCTCTCGATGCATCATGTCATGAAGTATCGCGACCATGGCTCTCTGATACGTTGCCCCAGCGTTTTTCAAACCGAAGGGCATGACTTTGTAACAGAAAGTTCCCCACGTTGTGATGAAAGTCGTTTTGGTTTTATCTTCTTCAGCCATTTTTATTTGATTATATCCTGAGAAACCGTCCATGAATGAGAAAAGATGGTTTCCCGCAGTGTTGTCCACTAAAACATCAATGTGAGGTAGGGGGAAGTTATCCTTTGGTGTAGCTTGGTTTAAGTCCCAAAAGTCTACGCATACGCGTACCTTTCCATTCTTTTTCATAACAGGGACTATATTTGCCACCCATTTCGGGTAATCGGATACTTCGATGAACCCTACTTCTAGCAGTTTCTTGACTTCTTCTTTAATCTTTAGTAAGATGTCAGGCCTAAATCTTCTCAGTTTTTGTTTTTTAGGTTTGACATCTTCCCTTATGGGAAGCCTATGAACCACTATTGATTGGTCTAGTCTTGGCATGTCGCCATATGACCAGGCGAACACATCTGCATATTTTGTTAATAACTTGGTTATCTCACATTTTTGCTCGGCACTCAAACTGGTCCCGATTTTGAGGTTTTTAGGTTTTTCCATGCTTCCTAGATTTACTGTCTCCACCGGCTCGTCGATCGAAATTCCGCTTTGTTCATGTTTTTGCCAATTTTCTTGTATTATTTTGTGGTCAAGGATATCGCCTTCAACAACTAACCCAGCAGCGTTGGAAACGATATCAGTGTTTTTATTTTTTACCTGTGCGAAATATCCTTGATGTTCGCTGGTAGGAGATCTGGGTAAAGTAAAGATGGAAGCATGTACATAAGAAAAAAAACAGATTGTAATTGAATTGATAAAGAGTCTCAATAGAATTCGTTCAATAATCATTCTATTTTTAAGCTGACCTATAACTTTGATAGGATAACAAAACCAATTGTTCAGAGCCGGATGCTGATTGGACGTGCGGGGGGTTGGTTTCCTATTGTTGACGTCACCTTCATTTATCCGAGGCTCTTGAATAATATTTGCTCTTCGGAAAGATTGTTGGAGGGGTGAAATGCACATCTAGGCGTCGATTGGCTTCTCCTTCACTCTGCCATTGACACCTTTTTCTTGCGCTTCTTCTTCGACTGTGGGAACGTACCCTAGTCCAAACGTCCCTTGCTACCCCTCTTTAAACTGAAGGCCCTCCTTGCTGGTCACCACGTTCACTTCATTGAAAATTTGTAGACCAAGGTCTTCTGAACCTTCCTCCCCAATATATGGTATGGCAGTTTCTTTGTATATGGCGTAATCCTGCTCGCCCAGCACAGTGACTATCTGGCCACTCACAATAAATTTAACCCTTTGGTGGAGACTAGAGGGGATGGCTCCAGCAGCATGTATCTAGGGTCTTCCCAAGAGTAGGTTGAAAGATCTTGGGATGTTGAAACCTGGAAAGATATGTGGAATACTTGTAGACCAATCTCCACCGGTAGATTTATCTCCCTTACTATATCTCTTTTTGACTCATCAAAAGCTCTGACCACCATTGAGCTAGGTGTTATATTGCTTGGATCGACCCCCAATAGGTCGAGGGTAGCCAGTGGGCAAACGTTGAGGGACGATCCATTGTCGATGAGTACCCGGGAGACAATTGTGTCGTTGCACCTGACTACTATGAACAGTGGTTTTGTATGTTGGTCTCCCTCCTCCCCTAGCTCTTCTGGAGAGAAAGATATCTGGTCCATGGTGAAAATAGAATCCGCCACGTGACTTATTTTGTCTGTAGCGATGCCTTCTAGGACTTGAATCTGTTTGAGCACTTTGAAGAGTGCTTCCCTGTGGGGCTCAGATGCTGTAAGAAGGCCCATAAGTGATATCTATGCTGGAACTTTGTTTAGTTATTCCATTATCTTGTATTCACTCGCCTTGACCATCTTTGTAAACGCAGCGAGTCCCTCTTCCTCTTCCTCTCCTTTCTCCATGTTAGGCTCTTTGGTCGGGGTTCTATACTTTGGGTCGTATATTCTCCCAGAGCGGGTGATTCCTCCCACCATAGGAGGTCGCTCTTGTTCGAGGGCCTGATAGTCGAAAGGTGCGGCCTTATAACTTTCTACCGGTATCGGGACATTAAATACATATCTTTTCCTTGGGTTTTGTATCTCAGTTGATTGTCCTTCATAGCATTTTATAACCTTGGGCTTCTGATGGGAATTGATCATGTTTATAGTCTTCTCCTCTTCCTTTGGCGGGTTATCCTCTTTCTCAAACTTTGGCCCCCATCTGCTAGGTGGCCCATACTCCGTTGGGGTGTAAGAATAGTTTACCAAGTATTCAAACCTCCCATGTGATTCTCCCAAAGTGTCGATTGTTGGGTCTCCGGCTAACCATCTTCTTTTGATATGTGCCTTTGGGGCTTTCTCTGGAGCTTGATGAGATTGCTTTTTCTGTTGGTCCGTCGTCTTCTGCTTAGGGGCTTCCTTGGGAGTTGACTCCTCAGATGTGATCATGTTAATGGTGGGCTTATGATTGGGCAGCAGGTTGGTGTTGACATTGGGTGCTGGGGTGCTCACAAAATCCAGCTGTACAATTCCTGCGTCGATAAGGTCTTGGATTTTATGCCGGAGCCTCCAGCACCTATCTGTAGAATGCCCCTCTTGACCCATATGGTAGTCACATTTGAGGCTTGGGTCGAAATTCTTGGGCTTGTACCGGTCGTTGGGGATCTCAAAGCTAATCAAGTTGTCCGCCCTCAACTGAGCAAAGACTTGACTGAGCGGGATCGGGATTGGAGTGAACTACCTTGGGACCCTGGTGGCTTGGGTATGACCTGTCGTGGATTGCTGGGCTGGGGTACTTATGGTCTGAAATGTCACACGAGTTCCAGCTTTTTCTGCCTTACCGGAATAGACAGTGCTGATGGTGGGCTCTTTAGCTCTATTACCTCCTAAGGGCCTTTGTGTTGGTGTGACCCTGGGAGGATCCATCATTTGGAGTCTGCCGGTGGTGATGGCATCTTCAATCCGACATCCTGTAGCTACCACCTCTGCAAAGCTGGATGAGGTCTGGCCTACCAGATGTGAAAAGTAGGTCTTGTCTAAGGTGTTGACAAATATGGATGTCAACTCTTTCTCAGAGATCGGAATTGCTACTCTGGCGGCCTGAGCTCTCCAGCGCTGAGCATACTCCTTAAATGGCTCAATATGTCTTTTTCGGAGACTCCCCAGATCAATCACGGAGGGGGCGACCTCAATATTGAACTTATACTGGTCGTAGAACGCCCGGGCTAGTTTTTCCCAAGTGTTGACATTATTGAAGTCCAGGTGGCCGTACCAGACCAATGCAGGGCCTGTGAGGCTGTCTTGGAAGGTCTGGATCATGAGTTGGTCATATTAAGCATACTTGCTCATCTTTCGGGCATATAGCCTGGTATGCATTTTGGGGCACCCAGTCCCATCGTATTTTTCAAACTCCGGGGTCTTGAACTTCTCAGGGTATACCTCTTCCCTGTACACTAGCAGACTAGTGATCCCGACCTGCTCGAATCCATCAGGACCCTCCATTGTTTTCATCTTATCATGGAGTTGCTGGAAGAGTCTCTTCTCCATTTCCTTCTATCTCTCTTCCATCTCTCTTTTCAAGTCACCAGAGGTTGGCCCCTGGTTGATCTTCGGCTCATATTCAAAGGCCGAGTTAAGGTGGGAATTGATCTCTTCATACTCTGGAGGCTGTCCCTCCACTGCTTTCCCTTTCCTGGCCCCTGAATGTTCTTCCTGGGTTGGCTGAGTGGTGCGAAGGAGGCCGATGCTTTCAGTTAAGAGGTGGACCTGGGCAGCCAATTGTTGGACCGTTTGTTCTAGGGATATGATCCTGGAGTCTGAGGCAGCTTCAACATTTATGTTGTTGCGGTTGTCACTATTGTTGGCCTTTTTTGTTCTTGAACGTGTGCGAATTGGGCTTCTAGGAGGGTTCAGTTGCTTGGGAGCTATCTTGATACCTGGCGCGCATTTTGTTTTTTCTTTAGTATAATGTATGCAAAATTCTATGTATGTGTCATACAGATGCTAAAAATAAAAAGGGTTGATAATTGATTGATGATGTAATATTGAAACTTTCACTTTTATTAATATTGGAAATTTTGGAATTCGATATTTAAAGAAAAATAAAAGATTACAAATGATGATCTATTTCCTAGCTCTTTTGGTCTTCTATTGTGGAGGCTTAGGCTTCCCGTTGATGACGGCTTCCAGTTCTTCGACTCTGGCCTTGGTCTTTTCTAACTGAGCTTCCAAGGCTTTGTTCCTTTGGTCGGATTCCTTGAATCGTCCTTTCCAGATGTCTTTCTTATAATTTGTAGCTTCAAAGTATACCTCCGTCCGGGCCTTGACCCGCTCTAGGTAGATTTCTAGCTCTGGATTTATCTTGTCTGGCCTTAGTTGGGTGACGTCTGGAACCCGGTATGCTCTCTCCCCTGTCTGGTACAGCTGGCGGATTACAAACTCTCTGGTGGCTCGGTGCTTTCCCACTTCGCCATCTAGCTCCCCGAGGTCTACATTCGGGCTTTCAATTCGGGTTTCCCAAAGTGCTTTGACCTCTGCTAGGTTAGCAAACTTTTTAGCCAGCAGTAGGTTCGGATCTTGGTACTCGAAGGTGACTGCTTCCAGCGAGGGCCGATAAACTATGTCTTGGATAGTACCAAACTAGCGAACCACCGAATTGGGGTAATATCCAATACATCCACTGATTCCGATCAAAGGCACAGCTTGAAAATTACTGCAGGTCAAAATAATTTTGTCGCAGCAACTCCACCTGGCTATCCACAGAATATCCTCGGCACTGAAGCTTCTAAGCACTTCTACCCAACTATGGCTGGTAAGGTCGTCGGGTAGCTTTATCTTTTCTATGCATGAATCCACAAGGTCCACCTATTGGGCCAAGGTTTTCCAGACCATGTTCAGCCCGAAACACTTAAGGTGGCTTATGAACCATATCAGCATAAGGTTGATGCTTGAGCGGAGGATCCCATGGCCTTTTTTCCTGAGGAAGTTTAAGTTCCAAATTTGTTCAGCCAATAGAGCCGGGATGTAAGATCTTCCTTCCAGGAATTGGGTCACCAGCTCTGCAACCCGGTAGTAAACGTAGAGAGTTCTGGTGGGGAATAGTATGGTGGCGAAAGCTGTCAAGATGAAAGCATTTACCCTTCTCTGTCTGTAAGTCTTGGGGTCCCCACACAGTATGTCTTTTCTATCCCCATTGTCTTCTCGGGCAATGAACCAGGCTTCTAAATCATCCATCAGTATGCAGTATCCATTATAGTCTGCTAGGGCTTTATTGACTGCTGTTTTGCGGATACCTAGCAGTCTGCTGAAGGTACCGGCTGGCCCGGCCTCAAGATCTGGCACATAGATTTGATCAGTCAGTGTTGGAGCCAGTAGCAGCTGGGTGTACTCTTCCAGGGTAGGGGTGATTTCATGTGGCCCGATAAAGAAAGTTGCGGGCTCTACTTCCCATAACTGGAGCATGGCCCGTACCAATGGCAAATTCACCTCTATCTTTGTTAGTGAGAGGATGGGTGATAGAGCCATTTTATACTCAATTTTTATAGTATAAATTGTGTTAAATTATTATTGATTTTATAGAAATCATAAGGAAATGGTACTTTAATTCTATCATCGTGATAAATCAGGTTAAATGGAGTCAAGGATGCTAATTCAAGTATTTTAGAGAAGTCATCTACAACTTGGATCAAGACAAGAAATTACACCACCGGAGGAAGCACGGTTTTAGGTACGGCCAAGTTTTAAACCGTGTTACACACTGGAAAAGAAGGCGAAAATGAGGACTTTGAACAGAGAGAGACACGCCTTAAGGCACGGCCGTGGTGGAAGCCGTGGGATAAACCGTGCTTGATGCCGTGGTGGAAGCCAGGACCAAGGAGAAGAAAGTGTGGAACATCAACCGGATGAAGGCACGACTTGAAATCTAGCCGTGGTTGTAACCGTGCTACACACTGGACACGGATGAAGACTTGAAGATTATGCACAGATGAAGACACGGCTTGAAATCTGGCCGTGTGTGTAACCGTGGTTCACACTGGGCGCGGTTGAAGACTTGAAGAATATGCACAGAGGATGGCACGGCTTAACCCACGGCCGTGTGGTGGGGCGTGCCAGGCAGACGTATCTTCACTTCTCGAAATCTACTTGAAAAAGGAAAGATATTTTCGTATCTTGCTAGCAAAAGATCACATGCTATCCATCTAATAGTATAAATAAAGCCAACCCTAGAGGGTTAGGACAACTTTTGAACTTTTGAACTTTGGAATCTTGGATCTTGAAGAAGGAAACGCGGAGGCAGAGCAAACAACCGGGTTCATTATGTTTCTATCTTTTATTTTCGTTTTATTGATGAACATGAGTAGCTAAGCTACTTTTCTAGCCAAAGGGTCATAGATGTTTAATTCTCCACGAATTGTGAGGTCTAATTGACTTGTATTTATTCTATTCTTTGCTTTCGGGTATTCATATATCTTCTGATCGTTTTGTCATTATTATCTTTGTTGATTGGTATAAATAGAGCTCTTCTACTCAATTAACAAGTTAATATATTGTCAACTAGCACGTCAAATCCGTAATTGTTTGATTGTTCTAGTCTTAGTGACGCAATAACATGTTTGGTTATAAAAGAGATGATCGAATTCATGTTATGGAGGTATGTGATCATGTTTAAATAGGTTATCTTATAATCTACTGGCATGAATTGGTAGTCTCTCTAGATCTTAATGCTATTGATAGATTAAATCCTGAGCGCTTGTCTAAGGGTTGTTTAATCAATAAGAGAAATAATTCAAAGCGCTTGTCGGAGGTTATCGAGGAAGTAAGGAGAGATAGGTTATTAGAGCTTGTTAATAACCATAACCAATTTATCTAGAACAAGAATAGAGAACATTTGCATCGATGATCAATTCCTAGAATTAAACCATCTTGATTCCTTTAGCTAGGCTTTTACCAATATCTGATTTTCTTACCTTGTTTTATTTTATTTGATTCACAAACAAAACCCCCCCATTTTCCTTTTTCTTATTGTTCTCTTTGAATAGAAATATCTTTACCAATCCCTATGGATTCGACCCTACTCACCACTATATGCAAATCATATAATTGTCTAGGAGTAGGTTTTATTTTTGTTGGATTCGACACCCATCAAATTTTGGCACCGTTGCCGGGGATTGGTGTCAAATTTATTTCTATTCTTGTATGACTCGTTCTTCTCAGATAGGTGAACTAATTTATAATCCGGAGATTGAGAAGACTCTAAAGAGACTACGACAAGAAGCTAGATCATCCACTAGACCGAACTTAGTATCAGACTTGTTTAATTCTGAAAAAGAGGACGACATGGCAAATCTCGAGAGAACCTTAAGGGAGTTGGCTGCACCGGATGTGAATCAACAACCACTTTGTATTCACTACCCCGAACTAGCCGTAATATTCGAATTGAAATCTGGGTTGATACATCTACTGCCTACATTTCATGGTCTTGAGAATGAAGATCCTCATAAGCATTTGAAAGAGTTCCATATAGTGTGTTCTAGTATGAGGCCGCAAGGAATAACCGACGATCAAATCAAGCTACGTGCTTTTCCATTTTCTCTAAGTACTAAAGCTAAAGATTGGTTGTTTTATTTGCCTCCAGGTTCTATAACCACATGGACTGATATGGTGAGACTCTTCTTAGATAAATTCTTCCCCGCATCCAGAGCCGCTGGTATAAGAAGAGAAATTTGTGGTATAAAACAAAGGGACACTGAGACTCTTCATGAGTATTGGGAGAGGTTCAAGCAATTGTGTGCAAGCTGCCCACAACATGGGATATCCGAACAACTCCTCATCCAATATCTCTACGAAGGCCTACTTCCGATGGAAAGAAAGATGATGGATGTTGCAAGTGGAGGCGCCATAGTAAACAAAACTCCTGGTCAAGCTAGGGAATTGATCTCCATTATGGCTGCTAATTCACAACAATTTGGGTATAGGCACGATACGTCTTCAAAGAAGGTAAATGAGGTAAGTGTGTCTAACCTTGAACATCAAATTTCTAATCTTACCTCTCTTGTGCAGCAGCTAGCTCTTGGAAAAACGCAGCAGGTGAAGGCTTGTGGAATTTGCGCTACTCCTAATCATCCGACCGACATGTGCCCCACATTGCAAGATGACAATCATGAACACGCCAATGCTGTGGGCGGATTTCCAGGACAACCACAAAGAAAGTATGACCCCTATTCGAATACTTATAATCCTGGATGGAGGGATCATCCTAACTTCCGATATGGCAATATCCCTCAACATGTCCAACAATTCCAGCCAAAGCCATCACACCACGTACCCCAAGCTCCTTCCACTTCAGGTATGCCCCTTGAGGATATTGTTAAGTCTCTAGCTGTGAATACCAAACAATTTCAGGAGGAAACAAAGCAAAGCATTCAAAACTTGGAGAATCAGGTAAGCCAACTTGCTTCAGTCGTAAACAGGTTAGAAACTCAAGGTAAGTTACCTTCTCAAACTATTACAAACCCGAAGCAAAGCGTTAATGCAATTACCTTGAGAAGTGGAACAGAATTGCAGGGATCAAATAAGAAAGGACATCCGTCTAATCTTGAGGAAGAGACCAAGAAAGAGACTTCGACTCCGAGCCAGCAAGGCGACCAGATTAGCAAGTCTCTAGATGAGCCATCGAAGGTCACATTGATACCACCTCCTTTCCCCTCCAGATTAGCGAAATCCAAGAATGAAGCGGAAGAAAAAGAGATTCTGGAAACTTTTCGCAAAGTCGAGGTAAATATTCCTTTGCTTGATGCAATTAAGAAACTACCGCGCTATGCTAGATTTCTCAAAGACTTATGCACTAACAAAAGGAAGCTGAAAGGCAATGAAAAGATTAGTGTGAGTGAAAATGTTTCAGCTATTATTCAGAAGAAGCTTCCTCCTAAATGCAAGGATCCAGGTATGTTTACTATTCCTTGCAAAATAGGTAATCTTAGAATCGCTAAAGCCATGTGTGATCTAGGAGCTTCTATCAATGTCATGCCTTTGTCTGTTTATCAACGTTTAAATGTTGGTCCTTTAAAGGAAACGGGTATTATTGTTTAACTTGCTGATAGGTCCAATGTTTATCCTGAGGGAGTTCTAGAGGATGTTTTAGTTCAAGTCAATGGGTTGGTTTTTCCTGCTGATTTTTATGTGCTTGACATGGACGATAGTGATTCTCATACTTCATCACTAATATTATTAGGGCGACCATTCCTTAAGACTTCTAAAACGAAAATCGATGTAAATGATGGCACCCTCACTATGGAATTTGATGGTGAAGTGATTAAATTTAACATTTATGATGCCATGAAACATCCTAACGATATCTCTCCTGTTTTTGTTACGGATGCTATTAACCCATCTCCTGTTTTTGTTGCGGATGTTATTAACCCATTACCACAGGCACCAAGGCTGGAATCCAAATCCTTATCTGAATATTTAGCCAAGAACGTCTAGCCAAAGACGTTAAAGAAAGGCGCTTCATGGGAGGCAACCCATGTAAAAAAAAAAAAAAGTTTTGTTTTGCATTAGTTTTGTTTTGTTTTAGTTTAGTTTGTTTTGATTTTAGTGTAGTCTTGAACTCTTTGGATCGGCTGCAGCAAGGATACATATCATTAGATGACACTTTCCAGAGCTTAAAGGGAGCACTCCAATACCCGGGAAGTACCAATATTTCTTTTATCTTATTCTCTAATGTCCTTTATGTTGTTAATTCCTCTTCAATTGTGCTAAGTTAGGAACAGTGAGGACACTGTTCAAGCTAAGTGTGGGGGAGAGGATAATAAAATATAGAGAATAGAGAACTAACTTATACTTTGAATGTTTGTCCTTAAGCAATTTTAAGCCAAAGTTTTTCAAAATTATCATGAAATCTAGAGATTGTACTAAATGTTGTAATAAGCATCTACAAAATGTGAAATTGACTTGTTCAAATGCTTTACTCACCCACTGCTGTGATTAGAATACATGGTTAAAATTAAGTAGTGAAATCTCTAAGAAACAAATTTACCTTGTATTTAGCTTTAGAATTGGAAGTCTAAGAGTAAGTCGAGTCCCTAAGTGAAAAATAAACAAGTTTACTTCTAGGTTATATTAGCTACTGTATACTCTTTGAAGTTGTTTGTAAAGCAATCATAACACTTAAAAAAAAATAAAAAAATCAAGCATAGCCATTACTCCAATGATTCAACTAATTGAGTTAAGAGTATTCAAACTTGAATGTTAGAGTGAGGAAGAGTCCGTAGGGGTATCTCAAAACCCGGTCACTTGAGTGATGAGCTCGGGATGTTGCCGACTCAATGAACTCACTATAACGATAAGGGTGAAAAAGGCAAAAGTTCATGAAAAGAAGCGGGCAAAAACCCGTCAAAATAGATGCTTGAATAAATCAAACGAATATGAATGTAAACATTCATTGAATAAAACAAAGATGTATAAAAGGGAGAATATCTAGCAAAGAGCTTATACTATATGCTTTTACTTTATGTTGCAAGGATTATATGTTTGCTAATGTCCAATGAAGTTTAATTGGGTGTTTTTCCTTAGTGGATTAAGTATTTACTTTTGGAATAAAAATTCTTTTGCTAAACATGAGGATTAAAGTTTGTTTTGTTTAGATTAGCTATTGAATTTTGTCCAAAGTAATTTGATCACAGGAAACCAATTGGGTTGAAGTAGTAGACATTAAATTACAAGTCATGAATTACAAATGAATAGATGCTTAGAATGATGAAAAGAAAGCTTGTATAATTTATGACAGATTTCTCAATTGATTTGATGCAATTGCTTGAGGACAAGCAAGAGTTTAAGTGTGGGGGAATTTGATAGAGCCATTTTATACTCAATCTTTATAGTATAAATTGTGTTAAATTATTATTGATTTTATAGAAATCATAAGGAAATGGTACTTTAATTCTATCATCGTGATAAATCAGGTTAAATGGAGTCAAGGATGCTAATTCAAGTATTTTAGAGAAGTCATCTACAACTTGGATCAAGACAAGAAATTACACCACCGGAGGAAGCACGGTTTTAGGTACGGCCAAGTTTTAAACCGTGTTACACACTGGAAAAGAAGGCGAAAATGAGGACTTTGAACAGAGAGAGACACGCCTTAAGGCACGGCCGTGGTGGAAGCCATGGGATAAACCGTGCTTGAAGCCGTGGTGGAAGCCAGGACCAAGGAGAAGAAAGTGTGGAACATCAACCAGATGAAGGCACGACTTGAAATCTAGCCGTGGTTGTAACCGTGCTACACACTGGACACGGATGAAGACTTGAAGATTATGCACAGATGAAGACACGGCTTGAAATCTGGCCGTGTGTGTAACCGTGGTTCACACTGGGCGCGGTTGAAGACTTGAAGAATATGCACAGAGGATGGCACGGCTTAACCCACGGCCGTGTGGTGGGGCGTGCCAAGCAGACGTATCTTCACTTCTCGAAATCTACTTGAAAAAGGAAAGATATTTTCGTATCTTGCTAGCAAAAGATCACATGCTATCCATCTAATAGTATAAATAAAGCCAACCCTAGAGGGTTAGGACAACTTTTGAACTTTTGAACTTTGGAATCTTGGATCTTGAAGAAGGAAACGCGGAGGCAGAGCAAACAACCGGGTTCATTATGTTTCTATCTTTTATTTTCGTTTTATTGATGAACATGAGTAGCTAAGCTACTTTTCTAGCCAAAGGGTCATAGATGTTTAATTCTCCACGAATTGTGAGGTCTAATTGACTTGTATTTATTCTATTCTTTGCTTTCGGGTATTCATATATCTTCTGATCATTTTGTCATTATTATCTTTGTTGATTGGTATGGATAGAGCTCTTCTACTCAATTAACAAGTTAATATATTGTCAACTAGCACGTCAAATCCGTAATTGTTTGATTGTTCTAGTCTTAGTGACGCAATAACATGTTTGGTTATAAAAGAGATGATCGAATTCATGTTATGGAGGTATGTGATCATGTTTAAATAGGTTATCTTATAATCTACTGGCATGAATTGGTAGTCTCTCTAGATCTTAATGCTATTGATAGATTAAATCCTGAGCGCTTATCTAAGGGTTGTTTAATCAATAAGAGAAATAATTCAAAGCGCTTGTCGGAGGTTATCGAGGAAGTAAGGAGAGATAGCTTGTTAGAGCTTGTTAATAACCATAACCAATTTATCTAGAACAAGAATAGAGAACATTTGCATCGATGATCAATTCCTAGAATTAAACCATCTTGATTCCTTTGGCTAGGCTTTTACCAATATCTGATTTTCTTACCTTGTTTTATTTTATTTGATTCACAAACAAAACCCCCCCATTTTCCTTTTTCTTATTGTTCTCTTTGAATAGAAATATCTTTACCAATCCCTGTGGATTCGACCCTACTCACCACTATATGCAAATCATATAATTGTCTAGGAGTAGGTTTTATTTTTGTTGGATTCGACACCCATCAATGGGCCCTATCTTTTGCTGGATGAAGGCCTGCTCCTCTGGATTGTACAAGGTAAACCAATGGTCTAGTACCAACTTTGGGTCCAAAGGTTTGTACACTCGAATTTCTTTGCGGAGGAGGTGATCGACTATGGTACTAGCCATCTATTACAACAAGAAATTCCCTAATTACAACTAGAACTATGAAAATATTACAGGGAAATAGATCCGAACTCCATGAACAAAACAAAAATTTATTACATTATCATCAATTGTCAACCCATGACTTACGTATTCAAAATAGGTTGGTTCTAACTAGTCCCCAAGCTCTATGGCCTCTCGCATTCTTGGAGAAATGGATCTCAGCCATATCGAAGCATTGGGTGGGGTAGCCTAATCGGTCCCGAACGGTGATCAACTCACTTCGCCCGAAACCTACACAATGGCTCCCCGTCTTAGGGTTCTAGGATAGTCCGGGTTCGACCGCATCTATTCACACAAACATATGCATGCATGCAGACCTCAAAGTAAAGAAAACTAAACTTAGCTAATCCCTGAAAAGTTAGCAATAGAATAATAATTGAAAGACATTTCTTTAAAAGAATATCTTGAGGAGATTCAGGTGGCTAGCCTACTGAAATGAGGGTCCCCAGCGGAGTCGCCATCCTGTCGAGTCTAATTTTTGAATTTTCCCATTCCTAATCCGATCTAGACTAGACCCTATGCTCATCTAATATAGATCCTTGACTTGAGTTAGGAATTTCGTTTAATTTTGGAGTCGCCACCCAACTGCGTTGGGAAAGATTGAATTAAGACTAAAGGAGCGGATTAATCTTAATTTGGACTACTAGTAGTCGTGATCCCCTCTTCTCGTTTTTGGTGAAAAGAGGAAAAGGAAAACCAGAGTTTCTAAGTTTGGAGGCTAACTTATTAAAACCCTAAGGTTACCACCTAATCTCCTAAAATTATCCCCATTTTTAGAAATGTCTTTTATTTTATTTTTGTTGCCTTTATTGTGTTTTTGAATGAGTTATTTGAAAAAAATGATTTTTTTATTTTATTTTATGGGTTGACCCAAATGGGTGCCTACGTACCTACTATTCATGATCAAACAAGCCGTAGTTCGCTTTTCCTTAAAGATTTAGTGGGTTTGTGAATTTTAATTTTGAAATCTCTTTTGATTTATGTTTTTACCATTTTTGGGATTTTTCTAAAAAAATCTAAACCTAAGCTTAATAATTTGATTTTTGAAAATAATTTTTGGGGAAAACATCAATTTTGGATTTATTTGAGAAAATGATTTTTCTAAGTGATAAAACTCTTTTTTTTTTTCTTAATTTTCGAATTTTTATTATTTTTTATCATTTTTATGATTCTTTTATTATTTTAAAATTTTTTAAATTTATATAAGTTTTTATAATATTTTATGATTTTTTAATTAATTTTTCATAATTCTTGTTTTATTAAAAATTTTCCTCCTAGGTTCTATCCTATTTCAAAATCTAAAGTTTTATTATTTTTTTCTAATATTTTCAGTATTTTCTACATTTTTATTATTTATTATTTTGATTATATTTTTTTTCTTTTTATTATTTTTTGTTATTATTTTTTTATATTATTAACTCCTAAAAAATCTAATTTCTAACATTTTTCTATTTATTGACATGTAAATAACACATAAGTAAATAAACAAATTAATAAATAACAAATTAATAAGTAAATAACAAAATTAATAAATCAATTCGAAATAAAATAAATCAAATAAATAAAAAAATAAAATAAAATAAAAAACGGAAAATCCGACTTACCTGGATCCGAGTCAGTGCGCGGGTCGGGTCGGTCCGGTCGAATCGGGTCGGTTGGACACGGCGGTGGGGAGTGCTCGTTAATGGCGTTCCGCGGTCTTCTTCAGCTGTTGAGGTGTCGAATCCTAGGTTATCGAGGGTAAGGAATCCAATGGTGGCGGTGGTTTGCTCCAGAAACGCCTCCTGGTGGTTGCTCAACTCCTAATCGGCGGTCGCGGCTTCGAACTCCTCCGATGGACTTCGATTCTCTCTTTTCTCTCACTTTCTCTCGCTTTTGATCTGTGTTCTGGCTTCCTCACTTCATCCTCTATTTATAGGCTCACGAAATCGAGCTGGATAAGCTCGGATTTCCACCAATCGAGGCAAATCGGATTTGCGGTTAAATGAACCAACTCCGATTCGTGTAAATCCTTCGATTTGATTCCAATTGGATGATGTTTATCTCAATTCTGTTGAAGATCTGTTGGATTTGTGCAAAAAAATGAATCAAAACGGCCGAAATTCGAATTTTTCTCCTCGCTGGCGATCTCGGACCGAGGTTGAAGACGATCACCCGCCCGGCGCGATACGTTCGCTCCAGCCAATCAGATGTTGTCACGTGTCCCGGGTAAATGAAAAATTTACAAAACGCGGAATCTGCTTCCCCCGCGTTTCGAAGCCTTGACCTCGCACTCGCACGCACCCGCCTGACCAAGACTCGGACCAGCTGAGCTAGCCCATTTTCCTGATTTTGTTTATTTCGCAAATTGCATATATGCAATGCGATTTTTTTATTTTTTTGAAATTTCAAAAATTTGTAAAAATTATTTATTCCTTATTATTGCCATTTCTGAAATCATTTTTCAAAATTGATGTGTTTTCCTATTTATTTTTATTTTTTAGAATATTTTTCTTATTTTTGCCAAATTAGAGAAAAATTGAAAAAATTAGGAAAAATTGGAAATTGATTATTATTGATTCTTAGGGCAAAAATAGGGTGTTTACAACAACGAGGGGGTCCTTAAGCAATGGGGTTTTGGTCTAATCCCGGTTGAAGGACAAGGTCCTCACAGAATGGAAGTTCCTATAAATGAGAGGAGAGGTCTTTCTTCTTCTCTTACACAATTCAAGGACGATATTGAGGAAATAAAACGGGAACAGCGAGTTCAAGGAAAGGCAATCAAGAGCATGAAAAAGTATATGTCCTCTTGCTTCACAAAAATTGGAGATGCATTGGGTATCTTCATTCCCCTGTGTGGGGGAAGTTCAGATGAGGATGTAGCACCTCAACCATCTCTGGCTTACACATTCACCCCCTACTACTGATCAGCCTTTGGCCATCATCCCGAGTTTGTCTATTGGTGGACCTTGCATGAAGATCACACCCAGGCGCTCCACAAGTGTTAGAGAGCAGCAAATAGAGCCTCCAGCTGAGGTACAAGAAAAAAGATCTAGTTTTAAAGAGGTCAATTTAGGAGATGAGGAGGAGGAAGAGTACGATGATGATGAAGAGGAGGAGGATGATGATGATGATGAAGAGTGATAGATTGACTCGAGCTTGAACTACACTTTTATTTGGATTATTTTTGAACTCGTATTTGAACTCACTTGCTTGATTTTTTTTTTGTTTGTTTTTGTTTATAGATGTTTCGAAGAACTTCAATTTCAAGGAAGTTCAGTTTTTCCCAATTTACTTTTATCAGATTTTACTCTCCTTTTGTGCATATCAGATAGACAATCGGGACATTGTCTAAGTTAAGTGTGGGGGAGTAATTCTAGACTGATGTTTTGATAATAAGATGCTTGTTCTGTTATGGATTGTTTAATAACTTCCCTATCTTGAACTAATTATTTATTATTTGGAGAGAGTACGATAATATAAAAAAAAGGGAGAAGAACTTGACTTGTTAAGGTACCTTACTCACTAACTGTTGTAACTGATTTACTTAGTTGAAATTAAATAGTAAAATCTTTAAGGACTAATTTTTCTTTATGTTTAGCTTTTGAATTTGAAGTCTAAGAGTAGGTCGAGTCCACTTGTGCAAAATAAGCAAGTTTACTTCTAGGTGAATTTAGCTAATACATTTTCTTTTGAATTGCTTTGAGAGTATTTTAACATATAGTGAAAGAGGTAAAAGAAATTCTTTTCTTAATGATCCCTAAAAAAAAAAAAAAATTCAGGGAAATTTAAAGCCTTTACTCCAATGATTCAGGTAACTGAGTTAAGAGTATCTAATCTTAAAAGTTAGTGTGAGGAAGAGTTCGTAGGGGTCCCTTTAAAACCTGGTTACTTGGGTGATGAACCTGGGATATGCCGACTCAATAAACTCACAATAACGAGAAAAGTGGAAAGGCTAAATTTAAGTACTTGAATAGAAACCAAGTTGATATGGGTAGGCTTTAGTCCCTCAGAAGAGTGAAGTCTGACTCCGCTGTCAATTTTGGTAATTTAAATAAAACTTGACTAATCAAGTCAAAGAGTAAAATGAGACTTGAAAAAGGGAGAAAATCTAGGGAAAGAATGGATACCATATGCTTTCATTGTGTGTTAACTTATTTAGATAAGTAATTAGAGAGATTATATACTTGCTAGTTGCTAGTGAAGTCTAATTGAGTACTTTGCCTTGTTGAATTGAGAATTTACTCTCTGAAATAAGAATTCTATTGTTAAACACTAGGATCGGAAGATTATTCTTTCTAGATTAACTACTTAATTTTAACTATGGTACATTAGTTACATTTTTCCGTATTAGTTAGAGTGGTACACACCAACCATTCAAGTCACTAATCATGAAAGAAAGAATGAATGAGTTGTTGAAAGAAGGAAATTTTATACTTTCAATGACAGATTATTACATTGATTTTCTTTCACTTGGGGACAAGCGAAAGTTTAAGTGTAGGGGAGTTGATAACAGCATATTATCTCATGATTTATCTTGTGATTTGGAGGTTGTTATTGATAAATTTGAAAACAAATCACCAAGATAAAGATAATGAAGTGCTTGTATTTTGATATTTTAGGAATCAATGGACTCAGACAGGAAAAGAGTGCATTAGGAGCTGAAAAGATGAGAAATGAAGAAAGTCAGTAGGCAAGGGATATCACACGACCGTGGGAAGAGGTTGGAACCAAAAGAAATGGAGTTTGCAAAAATACCAAGAAGCCTATGGGGTAAGACCACGGCGTGCCTCAAGTGGTGGTGGAAACACCACTTATCATACGGCTTGCTTATGATGGAACATCTGGAAAGATACCGGAGCTTGGGTGATCCCGTCGCTCATGTGGTGGAACATCTACGAAAGATACTGGGGAGCCTATGGAGTGAGACCACGGCCATGCCTCATGTGGTGGTGGCAACACCACTTATCACACGGCCGTGCCTCATGTGGTGGAACACTTGCGAAAAATGCGACTTTTTCATTTTCCTGACTGTTTTTATATATTCCTTTGAGAAGAAATGGAAAGGGGGAGAACTTTTTGGCAATTTTCGGTTTTCAAACTTTTTTTCTTTGAGAGAATATTTCATTTTGATAGCAAGAACAAGAGATTGAAACAAGTTTTCCTTGTGATCAATTGAGAAGTATTTATAGTTGGCTTTGGGAAGTGATCTTTGGAGTTTTTGTGTTCGAATTCTCTCCAACTATATCACAAAATTGGTGATTTCTGATCTTTATTTATTTATGCAATTTTGTTATTTGTGTTTATATTATTCATGAATTCTTTCAAATATTCCATTGTAACTTGTGCATTCATTGTTAAATCTATAGCTAGCTAGATTCATTTGGTGGGCAGAAGAGTGAAACCCTAGATTGCTAAAGTGATAATTGCAGTCACGTTATTAGATTAAGGTGTTTGTGGATTATTTATAATTGCAATTCCTATAATTTCAATTGAAATTCTTAAAGGTTTTAATTGTTAGAAATTTTATCAATACAGGAGTTGAGATAGAATTTGTTAGGGATTCTTAATTGGATTAATATAACAAAGCGGAAGTGGCGTTAATTAGTTAAATTAGGGTTTATCTGGAGTTTAAAGCAACGTTCTAATTATTTATCCACTAAGGAATTAGGGGTAATTGCATTAGGGCATTAGGCAATCATAGCACTGGGAAGTGTATGGATGTAATTTAGAATCCCTTGTTAATTAGAGATACTGGAGTTGACTAATTAATTGAAGGTTTATGGTTATAAACCCATTTGAATAACCATACATAGGTTACTTTAAATAACATGACAGCGATTTGATTAGCATGTCTAGGGTGAATTCTTAATTCCCACCTTCTCAATTGAAAGGTTTATTTTATAATATTCTCATAGTTCTTGTTTGAGTAGATTTTATTTCAGTTTTTAATTCAATAGTTAAAAGGATCTTTCTTTGAATTTCTTAGATATCAGTAAAAGTTATTATAGGTTTAGTAATCTCTTTAGTCCTCGAGGGATCGGCACTCTACTCACCTATATACTACTTGATTCCGACCTAGTATACTTGCTAGAGAATTCACTACTCTTTTATATATACGGTTAACAGTGATCAAGTAGGAACAAAGAAATTTCCCTCTTTGCCTTTCTTCTTTTTCCTTTTGTTCTTGTTAGCCCCATGATGTTTTGCAAATAAGTCTCCTTCGGTGTTGACATCTTGCCTCATATGCCTTCTTTGCTCTTGTGCCTATAGAGAATTAAAGTAATTCTGCCAAGGAAATCTTTGAAAGATCCTTGGTATTTTCTAAAGTTGTAACTATCGCCTCATACCTCTGAAGTACCGTGACAAGGATCTTCTCAGCAATCCTTGAATCATTAAATTCTAACCCTAGCAGTTTGATTTTGTTTGCAATTTCAAGAAGTCTATATGAATACTCTTTGATTGTTTCAGATTCCTTCATCTTTTGTGACTCAAAATCCCTTATCAAATTTAGAACTTTCATTCCTTTGATTCTTTTGTCTCCTACATATTCTTCCTTGAGATAATCCCATATAGACTTGGCTATCTTACAAGACATTATTCTTGTGAAGATCGTTGATGACAACGTTGCAAACAAGCATGCTTTGGCCTTCGACTTCTTCGTCTTCTTCTCCTTCTGCCTTTTGATCTGCACCATGGTGGGATTGTCTAGAAGTGTAGGAGCATCATAGTCTTCTTCCACTGCTTCCTAAAGATCTAAAGCATCCAAATAAGCCTGCATACAAACTGCCCAAATTTGGTAGTTTTCTTCGTCGAACACCAGCGGAGCAATTGAGGAGAAATTGGCTTCGGCTTCCATGACGTTTTCAAAAACTCACACACAGATCCTGTAAGAAGAATGCTCTAATACCAATTGTTGGTTTTTACGGAATGTAATATTTTATTTTTTAGCAAGCTTCCAATATATAGAAGTAGAAACAGATAACTTAATGGCCGAAAATCAAGTCGCGAACAACAAAAACAAATTTAACAAACTAACCACTTCCTGAAGACTAGAACAAAACTGAAACAAAATAGAAATATAAAACAACTGCAGCCCAAAAAAGCAGCTAACTAACAGGGTTCTATCCAAATATCTCCCTTGCAGGGTGCAAGAAGCTATGTGTCGATATGTGCAATTGTAAAGCTTTTCAGTACAAACCTGACGAGTCAAAGGGTACATTTTCATGTTATCCGAAAGTCCGGTTATTGAATGGTCTTTATTCTCAACTTGAAACCATCTATTTGAAATTGCCGAATGATAACAATTTCGGCTTCTACCAAAAAGAGACAAGACATCTGAAAAATTCCAACTTAAATTGCTCAAAACCCAACATCACTCTTACAAGGACATACACAATGAAGAAAGAAAATAGAGTGGTAAGAGCTTTGCTTATATTCGCACTGGCATTAGCAGCGTTGGAGATTATGTTTATAGTAGTCGTGTTTTGTTCTTTAATTTGGACACGTCTTGACAAGAAAAAGGCTAAACAAGGTTATCACCTTACAGCAACAAGATTCAAGAGGTACGCATACAGCGAGCTAAAAGTAGCCACAAAAAAATTTAGCAATGAAGTTGGAAGGGAAGCCACAGGATGTGTGTATAAAGCTAAACTATACGAGGGAAAATTTGGGGCCGTTAAGAGGCTGAATGAAACGAGTGGAGGGGAGGAAGAATTTCTAGCGGAGGTGAGTTCAATTGGAAAGCTATGTATTTTGTTTGTAAGTTGAAAATTAGAGAAAATCATGTCAATTTGCTCCCTTTTGGCATTGGTTCAAGCATTGAGGATGGAACGTCTTGTTTTCCTCCACCTAATCACTCTTAAATTTCCTAAATCACTTCCTAATGCCACCTAATGTTGTAAATCACTTAAATAATCAAAGTTTATGTCTCCTAGGTGTCCTATATGTCTCAACTAGCAAGGGGAAATCATGTTTTAGACATAAGTTTGTTAAGTTTCTACACTCAAACGTCAAAGAAACTCACATTTAACACATTCTCATACATTGTTTAAAGTGCTTGATGCATTTACATGAAGTTTGTGAATTTACATAGTCAAAGGAAATCCTATCATAAGATCATCTAATACAAGGAAATCCCTATAAAATTTTCATCATTTGAACATGGGAATAAACTCATGAAAACAATTAATGTAAGTTAATAAGGCATCCTACTCTTAAGGTGGTGTCTTAGCTTATTCCTTGAGCTCGTTCTCCCCTTTAGCCTTCTCATCTAAGCACTTAGGGTCCTTTGCCAACTTCAACTTCCTTTTACCTAAAGTGTAGTTGCTTAAGCTATGAAGAGTTTAGGTTGGAAAATGCATTTTGTAGTGCTTAGGGGGTTGGTGGTTCAATCACTAGATAGAGGAAATGATGGTGAAGTTTGCTTGAGATGTGATGACAAAATGAAAGGGGGTGAGTGGTGGTGGAAATTGTGCTGGTAGGACATCATGGTAGCAGTAGAAATGTGTGGTGAAGCTAGGGTTTGATTGACTTTAAGAGTAAGTTGTGTCTATTTGAGATAAAAGAAAATGAAAGTGAGAGTAATAGGAGAGGCTGACCGACAAGAGTGGGAGAGTAGGGTGCGTGTGTGTGTGTGTCTTCCTTTTTCTTCATTAAACCTAAGAAGCTTAAGGCAATCTAATTGTCCATTGGTTGTTGTGACTAGTAGGATTTTGTAGTTCACTTGTGGTTTTTAGTATGGCACTGGATTTTGTCAATTACTATTTGTGGAAATCTTCTAATCCTAATTTGACAAGTGGTCTATAAGTCACTCTGATCTACTAGCCTAATCCCATGACTTAACCTTGGATGAATGTTGAGGTGTCAACTGTGTGTTTTGTTTGTGCATGGTCGACAATTATTAGAGGGAATTGGGGGGATTTTTTTCCTTTTTTCCTTAGAGTGATTTGGGTAGCCTGATTAGAGTTTAATTAAGTATGATTAGGTTAGGCTTAATTACTTAAGAGAATGATGATGATGATGAAGAAAACTATCCTTGTCATCATATGCTCTAGTTCACACTATATGTTATTACATTTTGGAGTTGTATTTTTGCTAAATAGAGTTAATTAATATTGATTGATATTTGGTATAACCTATTGATATTGAATTATGTGATTCATGGTGTTTTAGTGATTTATTTTAGCTTTAGGGTTCAATTTAGATTTGATGCTTTGATTTAGGACTTCGAGGTTTTTTTTTTTTATGTGGAATAGCCCTTTAATTTGCCATCTTAGGACTTATAATTTAAATTAGGATCTCAAGCTGTTAATTTAGGTTTTCCAAGTTAAATTAGGGTTTTGGTCAATCATTTCAAGGTTTAGGGTTGTAAAGTTAACATTATAGGACTTAGATTTGATTTTTGGTTTTAATTCTAATTATTAAGATTTTATTATTTAAATTAAGATATGTCGGGGTAACTCCCAGGGTTAGGGTTGGTTACCCTATTGACTTTCAAGAATATCTCTATATTAGCTCTAGGTAATATTTGCTAAAATTTGAAAATTTCCTAAAGCTTACACAAACACATTTATATTAAACTTTATAGTTGTTAGCTTTAGTTGGTAATTGTCATCATCTAATAAAGTTATGGTCATGTTAAATTATCACCTTTATAAATAAGTACCCTCATTTTTTATAGCATTTTATCTTTTAGTCTATAATATAAGTGACTTTTATTTTGGTTAGTTTTAAAGTTAGATTTTTTCTTTTGTTTTTTTTTCAAAAAAAAAAAAAAAAGGAGCAAAAATAAGAATTGCTATTGGGAAGGGATTTGCATAAGGCCTACAAATTATCTATAAGTAGGTCGATTAGCTTAAGGCTCATAGCCACTTACTCTAAATTCATATCACTTGACATAAAGCTAAAGACCTCTATAGCCTACTCTTAACATGAAGGACCCTAAACACAAAAGCATACTAACAAACATAAGGCCTCCCCATTCACCCCAAACGCAAACACAAAGCCTCTATAACCACTTCAAACACAAACAAAAAGCCTACCTATCCACTTTGAACCCAAACAAAGACTCCACTCTAAGTACAGACTCAAGACTTTCCCACCCACTTCAACCTCAAAAGCTAAACGCAAAGTCTATCTCTAGCATAACTTATTCATTTTAGTAAACTAGGCCTTAGGGGGTAATCAATTTTTGCGGCTTAGTTTCAAAGCGACCAAGGTCAGTTAATTGCAGGGCATGCGAGGATAGGTCTAACTAACTATGTCTGGGGTAATCAAATTCATAAGAGGGGTAAGCTATTTGGGGAAATTATTTAACTAAGCAACTAGAGGCACAAAGGCCCATAAAAAAAAGGTGGCACTTAGAAATGACAAGTATAAATGAGGCATTTAATAAAGCAATCAAATTTAGGGTGAATAACAATAGAGCATTAGGAATGGAAGCTAAACCTATCTAAAATTAAATTTTCTACCTAGGAAGGTATTGCATTAATTGAAAAGTTTAAAATGAAAAAAAAGGAAAAACTAAACCTGAAACACTAACCCCTAAATGCTTAAGAGTTGAGTGTCATTATGTGAGGTTAATTAACTTATTCCTTAAAGAAGGTCCATCTTAAATTTAATACCAAGGTCAAAATGATGATAAAAATTCATTTCATTATCCTTAAACACAAATATCATTTTTCAACCCACTTTAGCTTGTTCAAGAAGTATTTTTAAAATTAAACCCAATCACAAAACACTCCACAATGAGGTAAGTAGGAGGTTAGAGGTAAGTAGGAGGTTAGAGTCATTAGTGAGGAGAAAAGCTCAAATTAATGTGTGCTTACTCTAGTTACATTAGTTTAAAAGTAATTATTGCCATCAGTAACTTATGTCCTTTGAAATGGGGAAGAGTCTTTAAAAACTATGAACAACCAAAACACTTGGAGCTGAAAAGCACTAGAGAAGAAAAGAAGAAGAAGAAAGAAAAAAGGAAAAGGAAAAAGTGAAAAAAAAAGGGAAGGTCTAAGAGAGAGATATACATGATGAAAAATGAACCCAAAAAGATTTGGAAACACAAGGGGCAGACTTAAAAACTCAAAAATCTACAAGCTTCTAGAAATTACAACTCAAATCCAAGTCTCACCCACAACACCAACCCTCTCTACAGGCTTCTAATCACCAAAAGGAGGTTAGTTTAAGCTAAAATTTGCTTTAGAAATTGGAAAAAGTACTTTTAAGTTCTTCCTAATGGTTCTTGATTTTAAATCTAGGTTAGAGTGATATTTATTTCTATTAAAGCAAGCCCATACATCAATATCCCTTTTGTTTGAAACAGTGACCAAAAAGCCTACATTACATTGTAAATCCAAAAAAGATGTAATAGATTGACTATAATATATCACTTGCAAGATGGACTAAAATTTTTTAAAGTGAATCTAAGAGTAAAATTTAAACTAAGAGAGTGTGTGGAATTCCTCTTAGACTAAATTAATCAATAACAAGATGCCCATTCCCATGACTAGAAAATATCAAAAACCATAAAGGTCCTTAAGAAAGTCTATTCCATGGGTATGAGAAGTTACTTGCCTTAAGTTTAAAAGGCCATATGCCATGAATTTGAGAGGTCATTTGTTCTTAGGTACCCTAGTATGAAAATAAAGAAAAAGACCATAACTTTAAGATAAAGTAATCCTCCAAAAGGGATTGCCATCTAGATACCTTTAGATAAAACTTGGGCAAGAGAGAAAGTGATTATTAAGCCATGGGGTAGATCAACACCCTATTTGCAAATATGGAAGCCTGTGGGGTCCCTCACTTGTTAACAGTTCTTGAAAAAGATTTTTTTTTTCTTTTCTAAGATTTTAGATCAATGTTTCCTTTAAGATTTTTTAATTAAAAAAAAAGGAGAAAATTTTCAAAGATTACAAGTAAATATTTCAGTCATCTTATCCTTGAGTTTATAAGAGCATTTATGTTACAAAAATTCTAAAAAAACTTTAGTCTCAAGTCATTATTAAATTTAAGAACCTTTAACCATCCTTTAAGGTTGTTAGTTTGTAGACACTTCTTGCTATCAGTTAGTTAGCTCATAAGGATACTTCCCTAGACATCTTCTTCTAGGATTGCTAGCTTATAAGAGCACTTTGCACCTTTAGTTAGTTAGCCCATTAAGGGCATTTTCTTAAACATTTTTCCTTAAAGTTGCTAGTCTGTGGAGATGTTTTCCATTGTCGGTTAGTCAGCCCATTTAAAGCACTTTCCTAGGCATCCCATTCCAGGATTACTAGCCTAGAGATATGCTTCTTATTGTCAATTAGTCAACCCATCAGAGCACTTTCCTAGAAATCCACCTTTTGGGGTTGCTAGTTTATAAAGACCCTTCTAGTTATCGGTAAGTCAACCTAAAGGGGCACTTTTCTATACATTTTCCTTTAAGGTTGCTAGTTTTGAGAAATGCTTGCTATTATCAATTAGTCAACCTATAGAAGCAATTTTCTTAAACATCCTCCTTTAAGGGTTGCTAGTCTTGAGATGCATTTCTCGTTGTTGATTAGTCAACTTGTTGGGATACTTTCTTTAACATCCTCCTTTTAAGGTTGCTTGTTTGTAGAGACACTTCCCGTTGACAGTTAGTGAGCCCTTTGGGGCACTTTCCTAAGCATATTTCTTTTAGGGTTGCTACTTTGTAATGACACTTTCCATTGTTAATTAGTCAGCCAAAGAGATGCTTCTTGTTGTCAATTAATCAACCCATAGGAGCACTTTACTAAGCAGTCTCTTTTAAGGTTGCTCATCTGGAGAGATGCTTCTTATTGTCAATTAGTTAGCCTATAAGGATACAATTCTAGACATTTTCCTTCAAGGCTACTTGTCTAGAGAGAAACTTCCCACTATCAAATAATCAACCCATAGGGGTACTTTCCTAAACATTTTCCTTTAGAGTTACTAGTCTAAAAAGATACTTCCTACTATTGTTTAGTTAGCTTATAGGTACACTTTCTTAAACATCCTCCTTTTAGATTTGCTAGCCTTGAAAGATGCTTCCCATAGTCAGTTAATTAGCCCATTGGGGCAGTTTACTAAGTATCTTCCTCTTAAGGTTGCAAGTCTATGAAGATGCTTCTCGTTATCAGTTAGTTAACCCAAAAAGGCACTGTTGACAACTAAGCTAGGAAATGGATAGCGGATCCTGTTGAAATGCTAGTTGGACCTATAACTCGACTTAGAGCTAAACTGCTTAAGGAAGCACTCAATGGATTAATAAAAGAAATCTAAGATGAAGAGCAATGCTTGTGCCAGTCAACAATTGAACCAAGAGTAATCCAAGTCATTGGAATCTGAGATGTTATGGAATGAAGACGAATTGAAGACATCTATTGAAGAAGCAAAGCTACCGGTATGGATCACTAAAGCTGCTAACGTAGAAGTTAAAGGCCGACGGCCTAAATGCCCGGTGTAGAAATACACAATGTAAGTTGACAAGTAAGTCACCGGCCTTTGTGGCCAGCTTACTCCTATACTAGTCCAAAATGGCATATAAGCCACCGGCTTTGTATGGTCGGCATAGGGGTAAAGATAGCTTATTGAAGTAGGGTTTTGTTACATTGTTTTGTGTAATTCCATGGACATATAAATAGTCGCCAAACTCCTTTGTAACATAACTTTTGACAAAATAGAAATCAAACATCCTTTTCTTCTTCTGTTCTTGAAGAAAAATCTTGGACTTATCGGAATCGTTTTGTGGCATTCAAACCTACTTATCAATCAGTATTCCATCTCGATTGTGGCGTCATCATCATACTAAGGTTCTTGCTTCTCTATAAGCAATAGGTTACGGTCTTTCCATCATTCGTAATCGATTGACGATTGTTCGATTTCCAAAATCGATCATAGGTTTCGGCATAGGTTGATGGAGTTCGCGTGGTGGGAGTTGTACCAATGTTACCAGCACGACTGATAGAGCCATTTTATACTCAATCTTTATAGTATGAAGTGTGTTAATTTATTATAGATTTTATAGAAATCATAAGGAAATGGTACTTAATTCTATTATGGTGATAAATCAGGTTAAATGGAGTCAAGGGTGCAAATTCAAGTAAATTAGAGAAGTCATCTACAACTTGGATCAAAGACAAGGATTTACACCGCCGAAGGAAAGTACATGAGCATGTATGTGTCTAGAAGGAGTCACGGTTTGAGGCACGGCCATGGTGCAAACCGTGCTACACACTGCATGAGAAGGAGAGAGACACGGCTTGTGACATGGCCGTGGTGGAAGACGTGGTGGCAGCCGTGGTGCAAACCGTGGTGGAAGCTTGATGAAGCCGTGCCATATACTAAACAATGAGGAGAAATTGTGGAACATCGACCAGAGGATGACACAGTTTGAGATTTGACCGTGGTATAAGCCGTGGCACACACTGATCACGGATGAAGACTTGTAAATTACCTACAGAGGAAGGCACGGCTCGACCCACGACCGTATGGTAGGGCGTGCCAGGCGGACGATTATTCACTTCTCGAAATTTACTTGAAAAAGGAAAGGTATTTTCGTATCTTGCTAGCAAAAGATCACCTGCCATTCCTTTAACAATATAAATAGAACTAACCCTAGAGGGTTATGGGCATCTTGAATCTTGGATCATCTTGGAGACAAGAAGGAAAGAAGGAGGCAGAGCAGGCAGCCGGAGAATAGAGGCTTGTTATGTTTTTACTCTTTATTTCCGTTTTCTCTGATGAACATGTGTAGCTAAGCTACTTTTCTAGCCAAAGGGTCATAGATGTTTAATTCTTCACGAATTGTGAGGTCTAATTGACTTGTATTTATTCTATTATTTGTTTTTGGATATTCATATATCTTCTTATCATTTTGTCATTATTATCTTTGTTGATTGGTATGAATTAGAGCTCTTCTACTCAATTAGCAAGTTAATATATTGTCAACTAGTATGCCAAATTCGTAATTTTTTTATTGTTCTAGTCTTAGTGACACAATAACATGTTTGGTTATAAAATAGATGATCGAATTCATGTTATGGAGGTGTATGATCATGTTTAAATAGGTTATCTTATAATCTACTGGCATGAATTGGTGGTATCTCTAGTTTTTAATACTATTGATAGATTAAATCCTAAGCGCTTGTCTAAGGTTGTCTAATCGATAAGAGAAATAATCAAAGAGCTTCTCTTGATTATCGAGGAAGTACGGAAAGATAGGTTGTTAGAGCTTGTTAATAACCATAACCAGTTTATCTAGAAATAAGAATAGAAAACATTTTCATCGATGATCAATTCCTAGAATTAAACTATCTTGATTCCTTTGGCTAGGCTTTTTATCAATATTCGATTTTATTATCTTGTTTCAACATTATTTGATTCACAAACAAAACCCCCCATTTTTCTTTTCCTCTTTATTCTCTTTGAATAGAAATATATTTAACCAATCCCTGTGGATTCGACCCTACTCACCACTATATGCAAATCATATAATTGTTTAGGAGTAGGTTTTTATTTTTGTTGGATTCGACACCCATCAACGACCATGGTTGAGAAATTGGGGCTTCCCACAATTAAACATCCTTGCCCTTATAAGCTGCAGTGGTTAAATGATTGTGGTGAGGTGAAGGTTACCAAGTAGGTGTTAGTCTCTTTTAGCATAGGAAAATATGGGGATGAAGTTCTTTATGATGTAGTTCCTATGTAGGCTACACATTTGTTGCTAGGTAGATCGTGGCAGTTTGACCGGTAGGTGAAACACAATGGATTCACCAATTAATACTCTTTTACACACGATTAGAGGCCTATTACTCTTTGTCCTCTGACTCCTAGTGAAGTATATGTGGATCAAGTGAGGTTATAGAGAGAGAGTGAGCAAAAAAGAGCTGGTGAAAAAAAAAAAAAAGAAAGAGTGCTGCTGCTAAAGAAAAAGAGAGAGAATCTGAGAAAAGAGAAAAGGAAAAGAATGGTAGTGAATTGGCTAGTGAGAACAAAACAGAGAGAAGAGAAAATTTTTATGTGAGAGCTAGTGATGTTAAGAAGGCTTTGTTCTTAGGAGCAAAGAGACCTATGATAGTACTTTTGTACAAAGAGATATTTTTTAGCTCTGACTAACTTGACAATTCCTTGCCAAGTTCTGTTATTTCTCTTTTGTAGGAATTTGAAGATGTTTTTCTAAAGAAAATCCCAAAAGGATTACCTCCCATTAGGGTAATTGAACATCAGATTGATTTTGTACCTGGTGCAACAATTCCAAATCGACTCGCTTATAGGAGCAATCCTAAGAAAACAAAGGAACTCTAAAAACAAGTTAGTGAGTTGATAGACAAGGGGTATGTGAGAGAAAGCATGAGCCCATATGTAGTTACTATGATCTTAGTCCCTAAAAGGATGGGTCTTGGAGGATGTATGTCGACTGTCGAGCGATCAACAACATAACGGTAAAGTATCGTCATCCTATTCCTTGATTAGATGACATGTTAGATGAGTTACATGGTTCCTGTATTTTCTTTAAAATTGACCTAAAGAGTGGATACTATCAAATTAGAATGAAAGAAGGAAATGAGTGGAAGACTGCATTTAAAACAAAGTATCGTTTATATGATGGTTGATTATGCCCTTTGGGTTAACTAATGTACCCAATACTTTCATGAGGTTAATGAACCATATTTTGAGAGCTTTATTAGGAAATTTGTAGTGGTCTATTTTGATGATATCCTTATCTATAGTAAGAATTTAGATGATCATTTACTTCATTTGAACTCTGTTGTAGAAGTGCTACGACAGGAAAGGCTATTTGCTAACCTTAAGAAATGCACTTTTTATACAGATAGACTGTTTTTCTTGGTTTTGTTGTTAGTTCACAAGGCATCCAGGTTGATGAGGAGAAAGTTTGAGTGATACAAGAATAGACAAGCCCAACTAATTTGAACCAAGTTCGTACTTTCTATGGACTTGCAAGTTTTTACAGACAATTCGTGAAGGACTTTAGTAGCATTCCTGCACCAATCACCGAAGTCATAAAAAAGAATGTCAGCTTTAAGTGGGAGGTAAAACAAGAAAAAGCTTTTCAATTAATTAAAGATAAACTAACCCATATTCCTTTGCTTGCTTTACCTAATTTTTCTAAAACATTTGAAATTGAATGTGATACTTCTGGTA
The DNA here is from genome assembly GCA_037954665.1 of Laguncularia racemosa. Classification (NCBI taxonomy): domain Eukaryota; kingdom Viridiplantae; phylum Streptophyta; class Magnoliopsida; order Myrtales; family Combretaceae; genus Laguncularia; species Laguncularia racemosa. Next base: position 8,375,120 of record JBBMOL010000004.1, read on the forward strand.
TAGGTATTGGAGATGTTCTTATACAAGAGGGAAGGCCAATCATATATTTTAGTGAAAAGCTGAATAGAGCCACATTAAGGTACCCAACATATGATAAGGAACTATATGCATTGGTGAGGGCTTTGGAAACCTGGCAACACTATCTCTGGCCTAAGGAGTTTGTGATTCACACTAACCATGAATCCTTAAAGCACCTGAAGAGTCAACACAAACTAAATAGAAGACATACAAGGTGGGTAGAGCTTATTGAGACCTTTCCATACATTATCCGGTATAAACGAGGTAACGAGAACATTGTTGTAGATGCTCTCTCATGAAGGTACTTACTAATCTCCACTCTTAATGCTAAATTGCTTAGTTTTGAACACATTAAAGAGTTGTATCCTCATGACCAAGATTTTAGTGATGACTTTGCTTGTTGTGAAAAGGGAGCTAGTGGAAAATTCTTTAGGCATGAAGGGTTTTTGTTTAGAGAAAACAAGCTTTGTATTCCACACTGTTCCCTTAGAGAGTTGTTGGTAAAAGAGTCTCATTATGGGGGATTGATGGGACACTTTGGAGTGGTTAAGACCTTGGGGATTTTACAAGAACATTTTTATTAGCCACGCACGAGATGGGATGTTGAGCGCATTTGTGAGAGATGTATCACTTGCAAACAAGCAAAATCTCGAGTGCAACCCCATGGCTTGTACTAGCCCCTTACTATTCCTAGTGAGCCTTGGGTTAATATTTGTATGGATTTTGTATTAGGCTTACCTAAGACTAGACTTGGAAGAGATTTTATCTTTGTGGTTGTGGATAGATTTTCAAACATGGCACACTTCATTCCATGTAACAAAACAGATAATGCTACACATGTTGCAGATTTGTTCTTTAAAGAAATCATTCAATTGCATGGTATGCATAGAACAATTGTATCTGATAGGGATGTTAAGTTCTTGAGTTACTTTTGGAAAACCTTGTGGTGTAAGTTAGGAACTAAATTATTGTTTTCTACAACTTGTCATCCACAAACTGATGGGCAAACCGAAGTAGTTAATAGAACTTTATCTACTTTACTAAGGGCTATCATTTAAAAGAACATTAAAACATAGGAAGATTTTTTGCCACATGTTGAGTTTGCTTATAATTGTGCTATACATTCTGTCACTAAATTTTCTCCTTTTGAGATCATATATGGATTTAATCCTTTGACTCCATTAGACTTAACTCCTTTACCTGTTTCTAAACATATTAATTTAGATGGCAAAAAGAAACCTGAATTTGTTAAGAAAATTCACGAGAAGGCTAAATTCAACATTGAATGAAGAATGGAACAATATATAAAACAAGCCAACAAAGGGCATTGACAAATAATCTTGGAACCTAGAGATTGGGTTTGGTTACATATGTGTGAAGAGTAGTTCTTAGCACAAAGGCGGTCCAAGTTACTCCCTAGGGGCGATGGTCCTTTTCAAGTCCTTAAGCAAATAAATAACAATGCTTACAGACTTGATTTACTAGGTGAGTATCCTATCAATGCTGCCTTTAATATTACTGATTTGAGTCGTTTTGATGTAGGTGAAGATTTGAGGAAAAATCTTTTTCAAGAGGAGGGAATGATGACAACTGAGCTAGGAAATGGATAGCAGATCCTCTTGAAATGCAAATTAGACTTGTGACCCGACTTAGAGCTAAATGGCTTAAGGAAGCACTCAATGGATTAATCAAAGAAATCCAAGATGAAGAGCAATGCTTGTGCCAATCTATGATTGAGCTAAGAGTACTCTAAGTCATTGGAATCCAGGATGTTCCGGAACGAAGACGAATTGAAGACATCCATTGAAGAAGCAAAGCTATCGGCGTGGAAGTTGAAGGCCGCTAGCCTAAATGGTTGGCATAGAAATGCACAATGTAAGTCGGCAAGTAAGCCTCCGGCCTTTGAGGTTGGCTTATTCTTATGCCAGTTCAAAATGGCATATGAGTCATTAGCTTTATATGGCTGGCTTAAGGACAAAGATAACTTGTTCAAGTAGGGTTTTATTACATTGTTTTGCGTAATTCCGGGGGCATATAAATAGTCGCTCAAACTCCTTTGTAACACAACTTTTGACAAAATAGAAATCAAACATCCTTCTCTTCTTCTGTTCTTGAAGAAAAATCTCAGACTTATCAGAATTGTTTCGTGGCGTTTAAACCTACTTATCAATCGGTATTCCATCCCGATTGTGGCGTCATCATCATACCAAGGTTCTTGCTTCTTTATAAGTAACAGGTCGCGGTCTTTCCATCGTTCATAATCAATTGACGATTGTTTGATTTCCAAAATCGATTGTGGGTTTCGACATAGGTTGACGAAGTTCACGTCAAGCACTTTCCTAAACATCCTCATTTTAAGGAAGCTATTATATACAGACGCTTCTCGTTGTCAATTAGTTATTAACTCATAAGGATACTTTCTTATTTTTGAAATCTCACCCTAGGGAAAATTTGTCATCATTAATGTTTTAGGTTAGCTAACTCATAAAGTGATATCTTCTTTTATAGCATACTTGCCTCCTTTAGAGCACTACTAGCTCACGAAGTGTTTTGTCACTCAAAATTTCAATTATATAGATCCCGAGTGGATGAAAATTTAAATAGAAAACTTACATCAACACCATTCACTCCATCTTCAAGGAAAAAATGGTATTTCTTTTGTCTTTGTGATAAAATTTTCTTTTGACTTTACCATTAAGAAGGACAATTGTAGACACTCTATTTTTGCCATATACAACTCTTGTTTTTTAAAAATAAAAAATAGCTCTAAATAAAAAAAGTGAAAATAAAATAAATAAAAAATAAAGGTTAAAAAGATAAAGAGAGAGAATTTAAAAAATAATAGAAAATAATAAGAAAAGATTAAAGAATGAAATAAAATAAAAAATAAAAAAATTCTAATCCTAGTATAAGCAGGATTTTTACCACTTGTAATGGGTTATACCTTTCATCAACATAGTTCTTTTTTTAAGGCTTGGTGAAATTGCTTGTACCGCTTAGAATATTATGACAAGAGCTTCAAATCTAGTCTAAATACAAGTGGGAAGGCATTGGACAAAAAAATGTTGGGAGAATAAAGAAACTTCCATTTATGTTTGGATGTGATTTACATGAATTGGGGCAAATTAAGGGGTTGGAAACCCAATTTGAGCAATAATTTTAATAATTGATTGAATTAGGATTATCGGCTCATAAAAACTCATTCTTTCAAGATTCTACTTTTAGACAAATTTGAGCTTTCCCATTTGAAATTAAGGATGCATAGCTATACATAGTGGTCTTAAGAAGCCTTTTCTGCATCAATCAAGCAACAAAAGTATCTATCAAAATCACTTTAAATTTCCACTTTCTCTCTCTAGAAAATTCCATCAATTTTTGGTTGCTTAATTGGATTAACGAATTCTAGGATTGTCAGTTCTAAAGAGCTGAATTTCTCACAATAACTCGTGCTACCTCAATCAATTCATTGGAGTTCTGTCGTGGGCACCCCGAGAGGTATTGTTTTGACCACCCTCTACAGTCAAAGCCACCACTGGAACTCCTCCAACCATCCATCCCCCACCACACGGATCCAAAGTCCCTTTCTATAGTAGTCACTTTTGTATTATTTATTTATTTATTTCTTACTTTTCAGTATTTTCTTTCGTTTATTTTGATGTTTGTCCAATGAAGGTAAAAAAAAAGAAAAAGAACAAAATAAAAGGAAAATGAAAATGGAAAGTCGAGAGAGAGAATGAGAACCCTCCACACCACTAGAGGAAATTAATTTCCTAAAGAAAAAAGAAATAATAATAAAATTAACACACACACACACCAAGAAAAAAAAAAAAAAGGAGATTTCAAATAAGACCTTTTAGGAAGGTCACTTATAGATATGTCCATTATAAAATGTTTTTAACTTTGTCCTCTTTTTGTAGAAATTTTTATGTTATATTATTGATCCATTTTTATTATCTCATTCCAAATAAGACTTTCCTCATTTGAACCATTTAGTTAATTAAAAGGGAAAATATATTCATAGCATTGTTATTTCCATTTCTTACTAACCTACACTTCTTTGTTGTAAATACTTACATTGTATTATTTAGACTTTTTTAGCATATTTTCTTTAATCAGGCTTCCCTATTGAAGATATGTAAAATAAAAAAAAAAACGATATTTATTTCCTTTTGTATTAATATTCTTTAATAAATACCATTTTGATAAATCCCTTTTAGAAACATATATATGTAGTGCATATTAACCTTTTTTTTTTTTTTTACATTTTCGGCTAACCTATTTCTTTTGTTTAAGAATCATACCCTTAAAAATGGTCATTTTAGAATTGGTATATTGGCTTACCTTTGCTAGTTAGTTCGCTCTTTTGTAGATATTTACACATCTTTTTCATTTTTATATCTTATCTATAATAAGTTGTTTCCATCTATATCATTTGTTATTAAAACACAACATATTTTATTTCTTTTCATACTCTCCATTGACCTTTCCTTTTAGCATATTTGATTTATTACTATTGCATCGATTAGTTGTAAATGCATGCACGACATCCTTTAGCCCTTGTTAACATAATTTATTTAATAAGGATTTTCCATTTAAATCATAATTGAGATGCTTTTATTTGCTATGTGTTTGATGGCTTGATGAAAAGGTGAAAGTCTATTTTTATATACCAGGAAGCACAACGTAGGTTCAACGGAGAATGAGCAGAGACGACCAAGGCCTTTTTTTAAGATACCTGCCGTGTCAAAGACGGTTTTTTAAGCACATTTTACACGGTTGGTTGTAAACACGCTGGATATTGCAATAAGGGCCCCTTAAATCTACAGCATATATTTTTTTTATGGGAATTGAAATTTCCATGCATTTTCCCGAGGGTTTTGGATCTGAAAATTTACCAATTTTTAAATTGTCCTCAATTTATTATTGTAAGATATTATCACATAAAATTAATGATTAACATTATTTAAAAAAAATATATCATTATCATCATGCCATAAAAAATTTAAAAATCTAAAACATTTCAACCATTGATTTTATAAATTGAAAGAGAATAATTAAGAAAAAAAAATATAGAGGATTGTTTCCTTCTCAAAATGGTTTCATAAACAAGAAAAGTAACGTAGCCATTTCTAGGCCAACTGCCTTTACGACAAATATGAGTGTGTTCGTTAGAAAAGGGAAAAAAAAAAAGAAGTGACAATAGTAATATGAATCAACAGATTTTTACACGATATTATTACAAAAGCTAGGTGAACTTGGTTTTCGCATAGTAAAACCGTGTTCTCATGATAACATAATACCATGCGCTAGCGAGGACATGTGCTTATCAATAATTTAAGGACAAATTACAATAAAATAATTTTAAAATCATTGATTAAATATGAATAGATATTTAAATTCTTAACGATAACTTTATATTCCTATAACTTTTATAATATATACATATTCTCTCAAGCCATTGTTAAAATTCTAAAACATTCACTAATTATGAATTTTCTAAGAATGATTTTAAGGCGATTGTTAGCTTAGTTGGTAAGGATATATCTTGGTTTGTGAGATGAGCAAGGCTCAATCCTCATTGCTAACATTAGGATCTGTTAGTAGGTCGTCATATCCCACCCGAAAAGGGTATAGTGTATCAAAGTTGAGTACTCAAAAAATAAAGGGCAATGCTCCATATCCGAAGTTGGTGACCAGAGTTGAAGTTACCCAAAAAAATTTATTAACCAACCCAAAAAATTTTATTAACCAAAAAAAAAAAATGGTTTTAGGAGCTTTAGCCACGGTTAAGCATATATATATATATATATCTTTCAAAAATTATGAAGAGGTGAAGATACATCTAACAATTCATTTACTTAGAGATAAATAAGAGAGAATAGAGTATAATTATTTTATTTACTTAGAAATTAGACAACAAATTTATACCGATAAATGTCTATTCTTTTTTTATAAAAATAATTTTTAGCTTTGGTAAGTTGGTATTTTTTATTCATCTAGAGGAGATAAAATGTTTCAAGTAATGTCACTATAATGCCTTTACCAAAATCTATAGAGAAATACTACATGTATATTAGCATATACATTACGACAATTTGTATTTGTTGTACTCATATATAACTTATATATATAACATATATAACAATATATATATATATATTTATAACTTAATATAGAGTATATATTATACACACATTACGTGTATAACATGTATATCTACACACGTAAAAACTGCAGTGGACGAACGACAGAGACACTAACATAGACCATTTTATGGTAATTAGGCCCTCAAACTTTTACTGTTCCAACTACATTCAATTCGTAATAGTACTACGTTTATGACACACATGCTAGTGTTTGCGAAAAAAAAGGGAAAAAGAGTTGGGTGAACTAGGTTTTCCCATGGTAAAACCTTGTTCTCATAATAATAATACCACACACTAATGAGGAATGTGCTTATGAACGAATTAGGGGAGAAATATAAATATAATTTTAAAACTATTATTGAATTACGGATGGATCTTTAAAGTCCTGAAGATATCTTTATATTTCTGTACTTTTAGAAAAATATGCACAGATATCTCCAGCCATTGCTAAAATCATAAAATATTCCCTGATTATGGAGTTTCTACTAATCGTTTTAGGAGCTTTAGTCATAGTGAAGCACATATTTATGTGTCTTTCAAAAAATATTACAAGGTAAAGAAATCTCTAACAGCTCAAAATTGAACATAATAAAGAGAAAATAGAATAATTTTTCTTACAATACTTTCTATTACCTTGTTTGCTTAGATATTGGATAGGAAATTTTTATTCTTGCTAGCTTTTGTATTCTCTCTTTATAGGAATAATTATTACATTTGGTAAATTGGTATTTTTTATCCATCTCACAAGGGAATAAAAAAATTCAGTAATTCAACTATAATGCCCTTAACAAAATCTATATACATAAGTTATATGTATTAGTGAATATATTACAATAATTTGTATATGCCATACCTACACATAACTTATATCTATAACATACTTAATAAATATGTATATATATATAACATATACATTGTATAGGTTATATATATATATATACCTACACATTGCATACATAACATATATCCATCTAACAAATATAACACACACGCATATCATATGTATATTGATTTCATAATATTCATCCTAAAAACTATGCAGAAGGAACTGCAGCAACAATTCTTAGAATTTAAAATGTCCAGAACAAAGTATTCAGATGAAGAGGCTGAATATGGAAGTTCTTCTGATATGTCTGGAAAAGAAATCAATCCAGAATATCTAATGCAACTGGTGGAAGTTACCACTAGAAAATGGGTAATTCCAATTACTATTAAGATAAATGAAGAGTTTATCTTAGAAACTACTGTCTTGTTTGATACTGGCGCAGATTTAAATTGCATTAGAGAAGGGTTAATTCCAACAAAATATTTTGAAAAAACAACCCAATCTCTAAGCTTTGCTTTCGGTAACAAACTAAACATTAGTTTCAAATTACCCAATGCAGAAGTTGTAAAGGATAATGTCTCCTATAATACTAGCTTCATCTTAGTCAAAAATTTGAAGCAGAATGTTATTTTAGGAACTCCTTTTGTCAACTTAATCTAACCTTTTAAGGTTACCAATGGAGGAATTGAAACAGATTACTACGAACAATGCATCTGTTTTAACTTTGTTTCAAAACCAAAAACTAAAATGATAGACATGCTCAAACAGAACTCAGTTTCTGAGATAAACTGTTTGATTAAAGCCAAGGAGGATCACCTCTCCTTCTTAAATGACGATTTGGAACTTCATAGGATTGAAGACCAAATCAAAAAGAATCCTGTAAGGACACAGGTTTCTAAATTAGAAAGTGAGATCAAAAACACCATCTGCTCCACTCTTCCTAATGCTTTCTGGGATAGGAAATCCCACTCAGTCGGATTACCTTATGAAGGTAACTTCGATGAGAAAAACATTCCCACGAAGGCTAGACCATCACAAATGAACAGCAGTGTTCTAAAACATCGTAAAAAAGAAATCAATGACTTGTTAGCTAAAAGGCTTATTCGCAAATCCAAATCACCTTGGAGTTGCTCCGCTTTTTATGTTAACAAAAATGCTGAAATAGAAAGAGGTGTACCAAGATTAGTAATAAACTATAAGCCTCTTAACAATGTCCTTAAATGGATTAGGTATCCAATACCTAACAAAAAAGACCTGCTTGGTAGAATACACAATGCAAAAATATTCTCTAAGTTCGACATGAAATCTGGGTTTTGGCAAATCCAGATTAATGAATCTGATAGGTATAAGACATCGTTCACCGTTCCTTTTGGACAATATGAATGGAACGTTATGCCTTTCGGTCTTAAAAATGCACACTCTAAATTTCAAAGAATAATGAACGAAATCTTTAATGATCTAGATTTCGTAATAATTTACATAGATGATGTTCTGATATTTTCTCCAAATATAGAACAACATCTCAAGCATGTCAGAACCTTCATAAGAAGAGTCAGGCATAATGGCCTCATAGTATCACCATCTAAGATATCCTTATTCCAAACTCGGATTAGGTTCTTAGGTTTCGATATTCATAATGGCACAATCCAACCAATTAAGAGATCCATAGAATTTGCTTCTAAGTTTCCTGATAGGATTCTGGATAAAACACAACTCCAGCGATTCTTAGGTAGCCTAAATTATGTAGCAGATTTCTTTAGGAATCTCAATGTCTTATGTAAGCCTTTACATAACAGGCTTAAGAAAAATCCACCAGAATGGTCTGATGAACACACAGAAGTCGTCAGACAAATCAAGCAGAGGATAAAGGAAATCCCCTGCATCCATCTAGCAGATCCATCCCTACCAAAAATAGTAGAGACCGATGCATCTGACATAGGATTTGGTGGAATTCTAAAACAAAAGTCCTTTAATGGGAATGAAAATGTTGTCCAGTTCGTATCAAAACACTGGAACCAATGTCAATTAAATTATTCCACGATTAAAAAAGAAATTTTGGCTATTGTTTTAACAATTTCTAAATTTCAAGGAGATTTGTTAAATAAAAAAATTCTTTTAAGAATTGACTGCTCTGCAGCAAAAAATGTTTTAGAGAAAGATGTTCACAATTTGGCTTCAAAATAGATTTTTGCCAGATGGCAAGCAATTTTATCCTGTTTTGATTTGGAAATTATGCATATCAAAGGAACGTCTAATTCTCTTCCTGATTTCCTGACTCGTGAATTCCTGCATGGAGATGCCTCCCAAAGGAAAGGGAAAGGAAAAGGAAGTCCCCCGTAAGGGACTTACAAATGTCCGGTCGTGGCTTGCTGCTACGGCCCCAAAACCCAATGTGCCATTGGCAATCAAAGAATGTGATGAGGAATCAACCGCCTCATCCAGACTAATGACCAGACCTCCAGTTGAGGGTAATGAGAGTTTAAACACTGATGTGGTGATAACACCTGAATTAATTAACGCAATCACCAATGCTTTGGGTTCCAGATCTCCCGTTAAAGACCAGAAAAAGATGATTAAAAAATCATCTACCAATGTTCATGTAACCGAGGTGGCGTCTTCTTCGAAGGCACTAGTCCCTCAAAAATCTTTTCAAAAATGGTATCATAAGAACATTTCCAAGTATATCTTTTCAGTAGAAAAAGGTATGCATGAAAATGATCCTTTTGATTTTGCCAGGAAAATATTTCCTGAAAATATTTTTTATGTACCATATGATCTATTGAAAAATATGGATTTTTACAAGAAAATTCTGGTTGATACAGGCTCTGTGTCAATCAAACATTTTCAAAACAATGGAGTAATTTCTTACTCAACAGCTAGAATCCACAAGGTCATAACCTGTGCGATTGGCCTGGTAAGCCGACTAGCAAACAAAAACTCAGTTTTAATCCACTGGGTCCAATGGAACCTCATTTAGCTACTTATAATTATTTTGATTATAAGCAGGCTTGGTTCAATGCCTTTTTAAGAATGAATCAGAAAAGATCTCATACATGGCTGATCTTTTTTTATAAATGTTCTTAAAAAAATTTGCCCTGCTGGTTTGCACACTGGTGGGAAGATTATGGGGCAATTGAAAACATTATCCATGAAAATGCTAAGAACGGATACTTTCTGTTCTTAAAAAATTATGAGCCAAACGAACATGAATATATATGTTCGACAAAACCATGTTATACTACATGCATGTAGAGATATCATGGGTAATGGCATGGAGCTTCGGTTATAAGCAAGACCGAAGAACTCAAACTCCGGTGCTCACTAGGACATTCAAGGTCAAATGGTGGGACGGATTCAAGCTCTGGGACAGGGTGACTGAGCCAGCAATCGACAAATGGTTGGCTAAGCAAAGATTCCTGACCCAAGGAGGAACTCAGACCCCTTTCCTCCATGATAGGGGTTTCTTAATGTCAAACATGGCAAAGACGCAGAATCCAGAAGAAATGAAAAAAGTTCTGGAATTTGCTCTAGCACAATTGAAGAAATCCGAAGATGAAATGCGGACTAATGAAGAAACTTCTTTCCGCCTCTACATCAGCCGGATTACAAAGCAATGAAGACGATTGCTACGGCATTAATCTAGGAAGTCCGTAGGCAATAATGTAAGTGTTTTGTTACGCTTGTAACAAAATACGTAAAATGAAATACAGTATTAGATACTGTATAATTTTTTGTATTTACTCCGTATTTTTACGGATAATGGTATATGTAATCCTCCGTCATATACGGAACAATTACCCATGGGGTCATCCCCAAAGCCTGAATGGTCAAACCGTCATTTACGGTTTGAATGACAGGTGGAACTTTTCCACCGAAAAATCTCTGGGAATTACTGTTGAAACAGTAATATTCCCGACAAAGTACTGTGCACTACAGTAAAAAGAACTTTTACTGTAAAAACAGTAAAAATGCTTGTTCTTTAAAAACTGAAACATTGCTTCATTTGAGGCATTCGGGAAAAAATTCCAAAAAGAACAAAACACTCTCAAAACCTAAACACTTCAGACCTTCCTTCTTCCCATCTAACCTCTCCACTACCATCGACCTTCGGCCACTTCTTCTACACTTTCCTTCTCTCTCCTTTCCCAAACACTAACCAGAGTCGTCTACTATGGTTGATGAACCATAGGCCCTAAGTACGCAGACATACTTAGGTATATCTTCCTCTCCTTTCATCTCTAATCTTCGACTAATCTTCTTCCATCCTTCTGAACCTCCACTTCTCTCTTTTCCTTATACCCTTTCTTCTTTAATGTATTGTTTGTCTCTATCTGTAACTAATGTTCCTTCTCTAAGGATTCAATGTTAATAGAGTAAATATTTGTTTATTTACTTATCTTTTAAAAGAACAATAACCTACTAGCCTTGGCTCTGCCGCCTGTGGTGTTAAGTTCTTTTGTAATTTATTTATTTGTTGCAGAATTTATATGACCTCCTCGGCTGGTTATACCGCCTTTTAAGGTTTTGCATATATTTACTGTTTTAAATATTAATGTATGATTAAAACTTAAAGTATACCGGCTGGAATACTAGACGCTGCAGGCTATTGGTCCAAAGGAACCCCAAGGTTCATGCAACTAGAAAGACGACGCCACGTACATTAAGTTTTTAATAACTAATGCTTCCGCCTTGCAGTTTATAATTAATTTTATTTACTGCTTAATGCTTATTCCACTTTATTTTGTTCTAATTTACTCGTCTCTTACCTTAGCTATTGACTACATAGTTAGGCTAGGCAGTAATAAGCCCTAGACTTAGCTTCTGGTAACATCCATCCGTGGGTGCCCCCCTAGTCGATTCCTGGCCCTCTGTTGGTATCAGAGCCAAAGGGGGGAGTATATAGTTAGGTTTGAATAAACTTATTTTAGGATCCGGGATCCGGATCAAAAGGAAATTTGATTGTCCTAAGTGGGGGACGCCTTAAGTTTTGTACTATCTGGAACAATACGGGATCACCGTGGCACTAGGCGAAGGGGGAATATCCAGTACCGCCGTGTAAGCCGCGTAAAACCTGCAGATAGAGCGTAAGTCGGGTAGCACATTGTTGTCGGAGTTGAAACCCTGAGCGGCTGAATTCCACGCTCTCATGCCGTATTTTCCATTACGGGATGTACAAAAATTAAGATTAAAGTAGAAATTCCATCCTAAAATGAATTTATTTAGCAGAACTATGTCGTCCTCTAGCTCAGTTCCAAATGAGGAACTTGAGGATCTAGGAAATATAAACAATAGAGATGAAATTAGAATAAAAGATTTTGATGAAGCAATAGATAATTGGAGAATTTCTAAAAGATCTTATGATGAGATCTATCAAATGGCCAAATGGAAAATTTTTGGCAAAAATGATTATGTCATATCCACTGAAGAAAGAGACATACCCGTCTCTGATGGATTGACAACCATTGAAATGTTAAACCGTGGTTCCATTCAAAATTATGGAAAAGAATGGAATTACATGCACATAGGTCTAATCCAAGTAGGAGCTAAACCTCTTACGAAATTAGGATTAGATACTTCTGTCCTAATGGTCCTTAGGGATGCAAGAGAACTGGAATATGAACGATCGATCCATGCATCGATTGAAACCAGTCTCAGTACTGGTCCAGTCCAGTTTGAATGCCATCCAAATGTCACGCTAGGTCTTAGGGATCAAACCATAATGAAATCCCCAACCCTTCAAATTAAGACCCACAATTATAAAATGGTTCAAGGTGCTCTGCCCATGGCAGTCATCTATCGAATTTATTTCAAATTAATGAAAACAGCTTTCGGATCAAAAGCGTACAAAATTGACAAAAGAGGTCAAACGCTTCTGATTCAAACAGATCTAAACAGATCTAATGTGACTATCCCGAGGATAATCAAATGGGAACAGTTAGCCTGCCTGACCACTGGGAAATAGAAAATCCTGTTCCCTAGAAATCTTATCAAGTAGCTAAACCATCTAATGTTGTTCAACATCCTGATGGTAAAGTTACACTTCAATTCCCTAGGAGATCTTTCGAAACTCCTAGAAGTTCAATGTCCTTAGGATCATCAAGAAGGTCAGTTGATCTGTCCAGAATTGATGAAACTAAAAAAGTCCAGGAAAGTCCTAAAAAGACTAATCCTACAATTTCTGGTTTAGTTAATAAACCTTCGGGATTAACTCGACTAATTTATCAAACTTCTCCAGAATGGGAAGAACCAACTGCTTCAGAACTAGGAGATTCTGAGCTTAATGTCCTAGAAAAACCTTCGAACCAGATAGGTTATTTCTAAATAATAATTTTAATTCTTCTAAAAATAAAGAGAAAAGACAATGGTATTTTAAGACTTTTGATAAGTTTAAAATACAAATTAAAAATGAATATTATGAATTCATGAATGAAATTGTTACTCAGATTTTATTCTTCGATTGGTTAGAAGAATATTATTTGAAACCAAAATTTATAAATGAGGTTAATAGAACCGTCCAATGGAGACTAAGTGATGGTAATGTAGTTGAATCTACTCATCCGCCACTTAGCAATATCCGGTATCCTCATAAGGAAACCGAAATCAAGCTAGCTCCTTTCAAAGTTGCAGAAGCAGCTGAAGGACCTGGTATTAAGAAGATTATTGATCAAAACAATTTTACTAATAAAAATCTTCACACAATAGGTCAACAACTTGACAGAATTGAAGATTCAATTAGTAAACCTCAGATCAATAATAATGAAAACATTAAGATTGAAAAGAAACCACTTTTCAAACCTTTTGAAATGATCAGTCCTAGTAATGAATTTCTTCAAGCTATTCAAGATAGGAAGAAATCATTAAAAGGAAAAATGAAAATGGAATCGGTGGAATCTTTAAAATTAGATACTCCTAAGTTTAGGAATCTAGTTATTGAAGATACTCTATCCGAAAAAATTAATGTTTTAAGCGAAACTAATGATTCTAATCCAATGATTTATCAGATGACATTAAATCTCGGTAATTCTAATGGCTTAGAAATTAATAAAATTACTTGGCAAGAACCTCAAAAACTATATTATCAGCGAGCAACCCCTCCTGATATTTTGTTAGAGGAAAAAACAAGTAATTATCAGAACAAATATTCTGCAGGAACCACCTATGAATGGAACATAGATGGAGCCTCAGAACAAATGATCTTAAATGTTTTAAACCAAATGATCATGTTCGCCAATACTAATAGGAGTATTCAAGGTGAATCTGATTTCAAAATTGCATGCTTTTAATTTCTGGGTTTACCGGACAATTAAAAGGATGGTGGGATAATTATCTCACTGAAGAACAATGAATGAACATTTTAACTTCAGAAAAGAAAAATGAATTTGGAGTTAAAATACTCAATGAACGTAATGAACCAATCCAAGATGTTGTTAATACATTAATGTTCTGTATTAGTCAACATTTTATTAGTGATTCTTCTCATATTCGTGATAAGAATTCAGATCTCTTATCCAATATGAAATGTAAGTCTTTAGGCGAATTCCGTCAGTATAAAGACATATTCCTGCAGAGGGTATTGATGCGAGATGACTGCAATCAGTCCTTCTGGAAAGAAAAATTTCTAGCTGGTTTGCCAAATTTAATAGGTGAACAAGTTAGGTCCAAAATTCGTGAGGAATTTAATGGAGAAATTCCTTACAATAATCTTTCTTATGGCGAGTTAAATTCTTATGTTTATAAGATTTGAACTTAAATGTGCAACACAATTAGGTTGCAAAAACAACTTAAGAAAGAAAAACAATTGAAAAGGCAAAGCCTTGGAGAATTCTATCAGCAATATGATCCATCCTTTGTCTTTGATAACTCAAAATGTGTAGATTGTAAAAGGAAAACCAAGAAGAAATCTTCTAAATCAAAAGATGATAAGAAGAAGAAATTTTCTAAACAATCTAAAGAAAACAATGAGAACTCAAAAAAAGGTAAATCTAAAAAGAATAGAAAACCTTTACAGGAGTTAGATGTTATCCGTGTAACAGATTTGGACACACAGCTGACAAATGCAAGATCAAGAAAAAATTAAATTCCCTTGATCTTGATGAAAGAAAATTTGAAGAAGTCCTCGAAATATTCGAAGGATATTCTTCTTCTGAACCTTCTTCATCGGAAGAAGAAGGACTCCAATGTAATGATTTTGAATCATCCGAGGAAGATTCAATCAATGTCCTAACTAAGGAAGAAGAAGAATTTCTTCTTAAGTTAGATTCAATGTCCGATTCATAGAAATTGAGATGGTTGGAAGGAGCCAAACCTACTTCCTCAATTTCTAATAATCTGACCTATAACCTTAATGAAGTCCTTAACAGAGGCAAATTGAAGAAAACTAAGTCAGTCACACTTAGTGATCTTCAAAGGGAAATTAATTCCCAAAAGAAAGAAATTCAAGAATTAACAACTATGCAGAAGGAACTGCAGCAACAATTCTTAGAATTTAAAAAGTCCAGAACAAAGTATTCAGATGAAGAGGCTGAATATGGAAGATCTTCTGATATGTCTGGAAAAGAAATCAATCCAGAATATCTAATGCAACTAGTGGAAGTTACCACTAGAAAATGGGTAATTTCAATTACTATTAAGATAAATGAAGAGTTTATCTTAGAAACTACTGCCTTGTTTGATACTGGCGCAGATTTAAATTACGTTAGAGAAGGGTTAATTCCAACAAAATATTTTGAAAAAACAACCCAATGACTAAGCTCTGCTTCCGGTAACAAACTAAACATTAGTTTCAAATTACCCAATACAGAAGTTGTAAAGGATAATGTCTCCTATAATACTAGCTTCATCTTAGTCAAAAATTTGAAGCAGAATGTTATTTTAGGAACTCCTTTTGTCAACTTAATCCAACCTTTTAAGGTTACCAATGGAGGAATTGAAACAGATTACTACGAACAATGCATCTGTTTTAACTTTGTTTCAAAACCAAAAACTAAAATGATAGACATGCTCAAACAGAACTCAGTTTCTGAGATAAACTGTTTGATTAAAGCCAAGGAAGATCACCTCTCCTTCTTAAATGATGATTTGGAACTTCATAGGATTGAAGACCAAATCAAAAAGAATCCTGTAAGGACACAGGTTTCTAAATTAGAAAGTGAGATCAGAAACACCATCTGCTCCACTCTTCCTAATGCTTTTTGGGATAGGAAATCCCACTCAGTCGGATTACCTTATGAAGGTAACTTCGATGAGAAAAACATTCCCACGAAGGCTAGACCTTCACAAATGAACAGCAGTGTTCTAAAACATTGTATAAAAGAAATCAATGACTTGTTGGCTAAAAGGCTTATTCGCAAATCCAAATCACCTTGGAGTTGCTCTGCTTTTTATGTTAACAAAAATGCTGAAATAGAAAGAGGTGTACCAAGATTAGTAATAAACTATAAGCCTCTTAACAATGTCCTTAAATGGATTAGGTATCCAATACCTAACAAAAAAAGACCTGCTTGGTAGAATACACAATGCAAAAATATTCTCCAAGTTCGACATGAAATCTGGGTTTTGGCAAATCCAGATTAATGAATCTGATAGGTATAAGACATCGTTCACCGTTCCCTTTGGACAATATGAACGGAACGTTATGCCTTTCAGTCTTAAAAATGCACACTCTGAATTTCAAAGAATAATGAACGAAATCTTTAATGATCTAGATTTCGTAATAATTTACATAGATGATGTTCTGATATTTTCTCCAAATATAGAACAACATCTCAAGCATGTCAGAACCTTCATAAGAAGTGTCAGGCATAATGGCCTCGTAGTATCACCATCTAAGATATCCTTATTCCAAACTCGGATTCGGTTCTTAGGTTTCGATATTCATAATGGCACAATCCAACCAATTAAGAGATCCATAGAATTTGCTTCTAAGTTCCCTGATAGGATTCTGGATAAAACACAACTCCAGCGATTCTTAGGTAGCCTAAATTATGTAGCAGATTTCTTTAGGAATCTCAATGTCTTATGTAAGCCTTTACATAACAGGCTTAAGAAAAATCCACCAGAATGGTCTGATGAACACATAGAAGTCATCAGACAAATCAAGCAGAGGATAAAGGAAATCCCCTGCATCCATCTAGCAGATCCATCCCTACCAAAAATAGTAGAGACTGATGCATCTGACATAGGATTTGGTGGAATTCTAAAACAAAAGTCCCTTAATGGGAATGAAAATGTTGTCCAGTTCGTATCAAAACACTGGAACCAATGTCAATTAAATTATTCCACGATTAAAAAAGAAATTTTGGCTATTGTTTTAACAATTTCTAAATTTCAAGGAGATTTGTTAAATAAAAAATTTCTTTTAAGAATTGACTGCTCTGCAGCAAAAAATGTTTTAGAGAAAGATGTTCACAATTTGGCTTCAAAACAGATTTTTGCCAGATGGCAAGCAATTTTATCTTGTTTTGATTTCGAAATTATGCATATCAAAGGAACGTCTAATTCTCTTCCTGATTTCCTAACTCGTGAATTCCTGCAGGGAGATGCCTCCCAAAGGAAAGGGAAAGAAAAAGGAAGTCCCTCGTAAGGGACTTACAAATGTCCGGTCGTGGCTTGCTGCTACGGCCCCAAAACCCAATGTGCCATTGGCAATCAAAGAACGTGATGAGGAATCAACCGCCTCATCTAGACTAATGACTAGACCTCCAGTTGAGGGTAATGAGAGTTGAAACACTGATGTGGTGATAACACCTGAATTAATTAAGGCAATCACCAATGCTTTGGGTTCTAGGTCTCCCGTCAAAGACCAGAAAAAGATGATTAAAAAATCATCTACCAATGTTCATGTAACTGAGGTGGCGTCTTCTTCGAAGGCACTAGTCCCTCAAAAATCTTTTCAAAAATGGTATCATAAGAACATTTCCAAGTATATCTTTTCAGTAGAAAAAGGTATGCATGAAAATGATCCTTTTGATTTTGCCAGGAAAATATTTCCTGAAAATATTTTTTATGTACCGTATGATCCATTGAAAAATATGGATTTTTACGAGAAAATTCTGGTTAATACAGGCTTTGTGTCAATCAAACATTTTCAAAACAATGGAGTAATTTCTTACTCAATAGCTAGAATCCAAAAGGTCATAAACCTGTGCGATTGCCTGGCAAGCCGACTAGCAAACAAAAACTCAATTTTAATCCACTGGGTCCAATGGAACCTCATTTAGCTACTTATAATTATTTTGATTATAAGCAGGCTTGGTTTAATGCCTTTTTAAGAATGAATCAGAAAAGATCCCATGTAGTTAATAAAACTTCGGGATTAACTCGTCCAATTTATCAAACTTGTCCAGAATGGGAAGAACCAACTGCTTCAGAACTAGGAGATTCTGAGCTTAATGTCTAGAAAAACCCTTCGAACCAGATAGGTTATTTCTAAATAATAATTTTAATTCTTCTAAAAATAAAACTATGCAGACTAATGTTTTTCTTTGAAAAGTGGTTTATTTTTTAATGCTACAATTTCTGGTTTAGTTAATAAACCTTCTGGATTAACTCGACCAATTTATCAAACTTCTCTAGAATGGGAAGAACCAACTGCTTTAGAACTAGGAGATTAATCTGAGGTTTACTAATTGAATCTTCAATTCTATCATCTTGTTGACCTATTGTGTGAAGATTTAATTAATTCAGGTGTTATCACCACATCAGTGTTTAAACTCTCATTACCCTCAACTGGAGGTCTGGTCATTAGTCTGGATGAGGCGGTTGATTCCTCATCACGTTCTTTGATTGCCAATGGCACATTGGGTTTTGGGGCCGTAGCAGCAAGCCACGACCAGACATTTGTAAGTCCCTTACGGGGGACTTCCTTTTCCTTTCCCTTTCCTTTGGGAGGCATCTCCCTGCAGGAATTCACGAGTTAGGAAATCAGGAAGAGAATTAGACGTTCCTTTGATATGCATAATTTCGAAATCAAAACAGGATAAAATTGCTTACCATCTGGCAAAAATCTGTTTTGAAGCCAAATTGTGAACATCTTTCTCTAAAACATTTTTTGCTGCAGAGCAGTTAATTCTTAAAAGAAATTTTTGATTTAACAAATCTCCTTGAAATTTAGAAATTGTTAAAACAATAGCCAAAATTTCTTTTTTAATCGTGGAATAATTTAATTGACATTGGTTCCAGTGTTTTGATATGAACTGGACAACATTTTCATTCCCATTAAGGGACTTTTGTTTTAGAATTCCACTAAATCCTATGTCAGATGCATCAGTCTCTACTATTTTTGGTAGGGATGGATCTGCTAGATGGATGCAGGGGATTTCCTTTATCCTCTGCTTGATTTGTCTGACGACTTCTGTGTGTTCATCAGACCATTCTGGTGGATTTTTCTTAAGCCTGTTATGTAAAGGCTTACATAAGACATTGAGATTCCTAAAGAAATCTGCTACATAATTTAGGCTACCTAAGAATCGCTGGAGTTGTGTTTTATCCAGAATCCTATCAGGGAACTTAGAAGCAAATTCTATGGATCTCTTAATTGGTTGGATTGTGCCATTATGAATATCGAAACCTAAGAACCTAATCCAAGTTTGGAATAAGGATATCTTAGATGGTGATACTACGAGGCCATTATGCCTGACTCTTCTTATGAAGGTTCTAACATGCTTGAGATGTTGTTCTATATTTGGAGAAAATATCAGAACATCATCTATGTAAATTATTACGAAATCTAGATCATTAAAGATTTCGTTCATTATTCTTTGAAATTCAAAGGGTGCATTTTTAAGACCGAAAGGCATAACGTTCCATTCATATTGTCCAAAAGGAACGGTGAACGATGTCTTATACCTATTAGATTCATTAATCTGGATTTGCCAAAACCCAGATTTCATGTCGAACTTGGAGAATATTTTTGCATTGTGTATTCTACCAAGTAGGTCTTTTTTGTTATGTATTAGATACTTAATCCATTTAAGGACATTGTTAAGAGGCTTATAGTTTATTACTAATCTTGGTACACCTCTTTCTATTTCAGCATTTTTGTTAACATAAAAAGCAGAGCAACTCCAAGGTGATTTGGATTTACGAATAAGCCTTTTAGCCAACAAGTCATTGATTTCTTTTTTACAATGTTTTAGAACACTGCTGCTCATTTGTGAAGGTATAGCCTTCATGGGAATGTTTTTCTCATCGAAGTTACCTTCATAAGGTAATCCGACTGAGTGGGATTTCCTATCCCAGAAAGCATTAGGAAGAGTGGAGTAGATGGTGTTTCTGATCTCACTTTCTAATTTAGAAACCTGTGTCCTTACAGGATTCATTTTTATTTGGTCTTCAATCCTATGAAGTTCCAAATCGTCATTTAAGAAGGAGAGGTGATTCTCCTTGGCTTTAATCAAACAGTTTATCCCAGAAACTGAGTTCTGTTTGAGCATTTCTATCATTTTAGTTTTTGGTTTTGAAACAAAGTAAAAAAAGATGCATTGTCCGTAGTAATCTGTTTCAATTCCTCCATTGGTAACCTTAAAAGGTTTGATTAAGTTGATAAAAGGAGTTCCTAAAATAACATTCTGCTTCAAATTTTTGACTAAGATGAAGCTAGTATTACAGGAGACATTATCCTTTACAACTTCTGCATTGGGTAATTTGAAACTAATGTTTAGTTTGTTACCGGAAGTAGAGCTTAGAGATTGGGTTGTTTTTTCAAAATATTTTGTTGGAATTAACCCTTCTCTAATGCAATTTAAATCTGCGCCAGTATCAAACAAGGCAGTAGTTTCTAAGATAAACTCTTCATTTATCTTAATAGTAATTGGAATTACCCTTTTTCTAGTGGTAACTTCCACTAGTTGCATTAGATATTCTGGATTGATTTCTTTTCCAGACATATCAGAAGAACTTCCATATTCAGCCTCTTCATCTGAATACTTTGTTCTGGACATTTTAAATTCTAAGAATTGTTGCTGCAGTTCCTTCTGCATAGTTTTTAATTCTTGAATTTCTTTCTTTTGGGAATTAATTTCCCTTTGAAGATCACTAAGTGTGACTGACTTAGTTTTCTTCAATTTGCCTCTGTTAAGGACTTCATTAAGGTTATAGGTCAGATTATTAGAAATTGAGGAAGTAGGTTTGGCTCCTTCCAACCATCTCAATTTCTATGAATCGGACATTGAATCTAACTTAAGAAGAAATTCTTCTTCTTCCTTAGTTAGGACATTGATTGAATCTTCCTCGGATGATTCAAAATCATTACATTGGAGTCCTTCTTCTTCCGATGAAGAAGGTTCAGAAGAAGAATATCCTTCGAATATTTCGAGGACTTCTTCAAATTTTCTTTCATCAAGATCAAGGGAATTTAATTTTTTCTTGATCTTGCATTTGTCAGCTGTGTGTCCAAATCTGTTACACGGATAACATCTAACTCCTGTAAAGGGTTTTCTATTCTTTTTAGATTTACCTTTTTTTGAGTTCTCATTGTTTTCTTTAGATTGTTTACAAAATTTCTTCTTCTTATCATCTTCTGATTTAGAAGATTTCTTCCTTTTACAATCTACACATTTTGAGTTATCAAAGACAAATGATGGATCATATTGCTGACAGAATTCTCCAAGGCTTTGCCTTTTCAATTGTTTTTCTTTCTTAAGTTGTTTTTGCAACCTAATTGTGTTGCACATTTGAGTTCCAATCTTATAAACATAAGAATTTAACTCGCCATAAGAAAGATTATTGTAAGGAATTTCTCCATTAAATTCCTCACGAATTTTGGACTTAACTTGTTCACCTATTAAATTTGGCAAACCAGCTAGAAATTTTTCTTTCCAGAAGGACTGATTGCAGTCATCTCGCATCAATACCCTCTGCAGGAATATGTCTTTATACTGACGGAATTCGCCTAAAGACTTACATTTCATATTAGATAAGAGATCTGAATTCTTATCACGAATATGAGAAGAGTCACCAATAAAATGTTGACTAATATAGAACATTAATGTATTAACAACATCTTGGATTGGTTCATTACGTTCATTGAGTATTTTAACTCCAAATTCATTTTTCTTTTCTGAAGTTAAAATGTTCATTCGTTGTTCTTCAGTGAGATAATTATCCCACTATCCTTTTAATTGTCCGGTAAACCCAGAAATTAAAAGCACTACAATTTTGAAATCAGATTCGCCTTGAATACTCCTATTAGTATTGGCGAACATGATCATTTGGTTTAAAACATTTAAGATCATTTGTTCTGAGGCTCCATCTATATTCCATTCATAGGTGGTTCCTGCAGAATATTTGTTCTAATAATTACTTGGTTTTTCCTCTAATAAAATATCAGGAGGGGTTGCTCGCTGATAATATAGTTTTTGAGGTTCTTGCCAAGTAATTTTATTATATATATAACACAATAGATTGATTATATATAACATAAAATGTATAACATGTATAATTTTTCCTAAGTAGATTTAACTTGTATAATGTGTATAACATGTCCAAAAAGAATTGGTCTTTGCACTTTTGTTTTAATATTTTTTCCACAAAACGTCTATGAGGTAATTTTTTATCACTTTGCAATTGCATTAAGAAGTATTAAATTTATCCCACCATTTGACTCTAAGAGTTCTCTTAATACAAGATTAACCTAATGGCCCTAGTCCAATAACGTAATTCCAACTTAGCACTCATTGAAACTATATTTTACCAAAATAATTTTGCAATGATAATGTATATTTGTTTAACTAGATAATGGGCTTCAGGTGGCCTATAACAATAACAAATGACTAGAATGGGTGCTAGAGTTTGCTCTAGAATGACCTCTCCAATGCTTAAATCAATTATAGGTGAGAGAGTAAACTGAGATAGGAGTTAGTTAAAGTATATGAGAGTGCATGTACATAAAGTTTCATCTTTGCATTTATAGATGGGTTGCTATGTTTTGATTAGCTAATAGCTTGCTACCTATGATGTTATTTATCATCCCCTTAAGATAAGGGGTTACTTCCAAATCTAAGCTTGGAGGCTAAGTACCATGCTTTGGTTTTCTAGGGCACTACACTTGGCTATGTTAGGCTACTAAGCTTAGCCACATTAAGCCCAAAGGCCCACATTCGAAATTGGCCATCAACACTTAAGCCACCCACTATCTTTAGTGATTTGTTAGTGGAGACAGTGAGTTATTTAAGTTACATGGCCAAGGAGCTTCAACTTAGAGGATTAAGGTTTTATATAGGTTCTTATCTAAGACCAACATGGTTTGGCATTGGTGGTTTCAAGGATACGTAAGCTTGGGTAGTGGGCAACTTTAAGGACTAGTTATCTAAGGCCAGTCAGTCTAAGGCTTACTTCACCAGGCCTATTGTTTGAGGCCTATAGGCTTATTCAATGAGGCTTGTTCCATCAAGGCATATCTAACAAGGCCTATTCATGCATAGCTTGTTGGTCAAAGGCTTGTTCATCCAAAGATTGCTCGATCGAGGCATATTCATTTGAGGCCTACTCGACCAAGGCCTATTTGGCTTTACTAGTGTTTAACAAGTGGATTGGCATTCTGATGAGGATCAACTAGCATCATAAAGGGAGGAGCCAAAATCTCATGATCCATTACATGGTATTGGAGGCCCGATGACTTGAGCTAAAGCTAAAAGGATGAACGAAGCTCTACAAGGACTAGTCATAGACTTATAAGCTCGAGAATCAAGCTACACAAAAGAAAAACATACATGTGTTAACTTGAATCACGTGACCATAGAAGGATGAAATAATTGAAGGACATTATATATTTGCATGGATGCTATACTAGAGGATACATTCGGTTTTGTTATTATTTATTTTTATTTGTTGGTTTGTTTTTTATGTTATTTAGTTGCCTACTTGGTGACACAAGGATAATGATAGAATAAGTAACTTAGGATTTCTATATTGTATTAAGTTTTCCGTATTGTGTTTATGTACTATATATATGCCGTTTAAGGGGCTAGCCAAAGATATCTTTAATATATGAAAAACACATTTTTCATGAGTAAAACGAAAACCATTTTTTGTTCTTTTGCAAAAGAACTTTTCCATAGAATTCTTAATCAAATTACTAGGAATACCTATTGATAACTTAGGTTACACTCAACGGGTTTGATTGGGATCTAGTTACACATCGCTTATTCAAAACGATCCTCGAGGTAATTGAAACCAACTAGCATCGTTGAGGTTCTAGGTTTAATATACCTAGGGTTTCACACATCATTTGGTATAAGAGCTTCGGCTTCTTGAATCAAGTAAATTCTATCCTTTTCTCTAATTTGTCTGTTGTTCTTTTCCATACTCGTCTGTTGTCTTTTCAATATTCATAGTTAGAAATTCGTATAAAAAAAATTATGTTGTTCTTTTCCATACTCGTCTATTGTCTTTTCCACATTCATAGTTAGAAGTAGTAAAAGAAAAAAAAAATTCATTCTTGTTCGGTCTTCACAATCCATTAAGGCCGACAACATCTAAGGTTCTCAATTGAATAACCAACTATTTTCAATTCATAGTTCATCTTCAAAAAAAAAAAAAAAGTATACTTACAAGAAAAGAAAAAAAAAATCAATTCGGTTGCCAAAAAAAAAAATCAAGAACCAAAATCTCCTAAAAGAAAGAATTCTAGTTTTGGCAAGTTACAATTCAATTGCCAAATTCACTTTCCAATTCCAATCGCAATTTGTATCTTGTCTTTCTAAATCTTGTATCCAAAATTATCCATAATTGTTAGATTCGATGCAAATTTATTGAATTTCTTGTTAAGGAATTGTTTTGATTTGTTCCGAAACTAATAGTACATAACTTGCTCATATCTCTTAGAAATTCATATGTGACCTTTCTTACACCGTGACTTGGAACTAATTAGTAATCATTAGTGTTGATTTAGTAATTTGATTTTAGGAGTTCCAAATTGAGATCCTAGCAAAAAAATTATAAAAAGTAGGTTGCGAGATCATATTTTGTGAGAGATATACACAAGTGGAATTGTGAGCATATCATTTGTAAGTAATACACCAATAGGTGCAAGGAACATACTTATATATTTCTCGTAATTGTGATCGTAACTTGCTATAAATTTTATAATTATGTTGGAATGGAACACTAATGGAGGGGAAAGTTAAGTGATGTTTGAGGAATTGATGGAGGAGATGAAGAGGATCCTAACTGGAGAACTAAAGAAGATCCATGAAAGGATGGATAGGATGGAAAGGAGTAGGGAACTGTCTAGCAATACCACTATTAGGTGAGGAGTAGGCAGACAAAATAGGGGAGGCAGTAAGATAGATGAAGGTGAGGAATCTGATTGCGGAAGATTACCAACACGTGAGAGATAGGGGGAGTATCCAGAGGCGTGATAGTAATTTAGAGAGTATTAAATTGAAAATCCCAACATTTCAGGGAAAGAATGATTCAGAGTTGTATTTAGAGTGGGAGAGAAAAATGGATCATGTGTTTGAATGTCACAACTACACTGAGGAGAAAAAGATAAAATTAGCTGTAGTAGAGTTTTTAGATTACACTAGTGTATAGTGGGATTAGTTGGTGCGTAATAGGCACAGGTGTAGAGAGCGACCTGTTAGCACTTAGGAGGAGATGAAAACTATCATGCAGAAGTGTTTTATTTCTAGTCATCACCATAAGGACTTACTTAGGAAAGTCTAAGGGTTGACTCAGGGGAATAACAGTGTAAAGGATTATTACAGAGTTGGAGATGGCCATGATTAGGGCGAAAATTGAGGAAGATGATGAGGCCACTATGGCTAAATTCATTAACGGGTTGAATAGGGAGATAGTTAATATAGTAGATCTTCACCATTACTTAGATATGGAAGAGTTACTGCATAAAGCTATTCAAGTAGAGTGGTAGTTAAAATACAGGAGTGAGCAGAGGACTGGCTCAACTTCCAAAGCTCTATGGAAGTCCACATGGAAGAAAAACTCCACCGATTCAAAGCTTAAGGAGGATGTGAAGCCTAAGAATCCAATTGCTACATCTAAGGGAAAGATTGACACTAAACCCCCTTCAAGGACGAGAGATATTAAGTGTTTTAGGTGTCAGAGATTTGGGCACATTGCATCCTAATGTCCAAATCAGAGAGCTATGATTATTAGTGATAGTGGGGATGTAAAGAGTGTGAGCTACTGAGGAGAAGGAGGAGTCACCATCACAGGAGTATGATGATGTTAACTTAGAGGGACCTGTGAGTAGCGAGATGCATGTCATGAGGAGAGTGCTTAATGTATAACCCCAAGAGGATGGTGAGGGGATCCAGCGAGAACATATTTTTCATACATGGTCTCTTGTGCAGGGTAGAGTCTATAGCTTGATAATTGATAGTGGCAGCTGCACTAATGTTGCTAGCACCTTGCTAGTAGAAAAGATACAATTGAAAGCTGTAAGACATCCAAGACTATATCGATTACAGTAGTTGAGTGATTGTGGGGAGGCTAAGCTGACCAAGTAGGTACTTATAGCCTACTCTATAGGGAGCTACAAAGATGAGGTTATGTGTAATGTGGTACCTATGTAGGCTAGCCACATCTTGTTAAGGCGACCTTGGTAGTTTGACAAAAAGGTTATGTACGATGGGTACAAGAACCAATATCCTTTTTGTTTTAAACAAAAGGAAAGTGGTTCTCATGCCTCAAAAGCCATGGGAAGCTAGTGAAGATCAAATGAGAATTGAAAAGGAATTCAGGGAAAAACACTCGAGTGCACGTGAGAAAAATAAAACGAGTGAAAAACAAACACTTATAAGCAAAGAGGGCAAATACACACAAACACTGAGAGTAGAGGGAATGGCGAGGAAGAGTGAGGTTAAGAGTGTAGTGATGGCAAAACAATAATTACTTGTGCTTATGTACAAGGATTTATATTTTTCTAATACTAACATTAACTCTTCTATGCTTAGTGTTGTTGTCTCTCTATTGTAGGAATTTGAAGACTTGTTCCCTGAAGAAGTGTCGCAAGGATTGCCCCCTCTACAAGGGATAGAGCACCAAATTGACTTTATACCAGGTACTTCCATTCCAAACCAGCCAGCATATAGAACCAATCTAGAGGAGGCTAAAGAAATTTAGAAATAAGTTGATGGGTTGATGGAAAAAGGGTTCGAGCGAGAGAATCTGAGCCCATGCTTAGTTCTAGTGATCTTAGTGCCCAAGAACGATGGGACGTAGCGTATATGTATAGACTATAGGGCGATCAACAAAATTACAGTTAAGTACAGACATCCCATTCCTAAATTAGATGACATGCTTGATGAGTTACATGGTAGACGCTTGTTTTCAAAAATTGACCTTAAAAACGGTTATTACCAAATTCGTATGAAAGAGGGTGATGAGTGGAAAACTGCCTTTAAAACCAAACATGGCCTGTATGAATGGATGGTAATGCCTTTTGGGTTGACTAATGTACCTAATACCTTCATGAGGTTAATGAATCATTTTGTACGTCCATTCCTAGGAAAATTTGGTGTAGTTTATTTTGATGATATCTTGATATACGGTAGGACATTGGATGATCATGTACAACATCTGCAAAGTATTTTTACTGTTTTAAGAAAAAACAATTATATGAAAACTTGAAAAAGTGCACATTTTGTATGGAATCTATGGTTTTCCTGGGTTTTGTTGTAAGAGCAGATGATATAGCTGTAGATGAGGAGAAAGTGAAGGCAATATAAGATTGGCCAACAACCTAGAATCCTAATGATGTTAAGAGCTTCCATAGTTTAGCTAATTTTTACAAGCAATTCGTGAGAGACTTTAGCTCCATTGCTACTTTACTAAATGATTTGGTGAAGAAGAATGCCGAATTCCAGTGGACCGAAATACATCAACAGACATTCCAAACATTGAAAGGTAAGTTAACTGACGCTCCTTTGTTAGTATTACCAAATTTTGATAAGGTTTCTGAGATCGAATGTGATGCTTTCGAGAAAGGTATTGGTGGTGTTTTAATGTAGGATTCTAAACCAATAGCCTACTTCAATGAGAAACTCCATGGTGCTGCATTGAATTATCCAGTATATGATGAGGATTTGTATGCCCTGGTGAGAACGTTGCAGACATGGCAGCATTGCCTATGGCCCAAGGAGTTCATCATCCATTCTAATCATGAGAGCTTGAAGTACCTGAAGACGTAGGGAAAGCTAAATAAGAGGCAAGCCAAGTGGTTAGAGTTCATTGAAACCTTTCCATATGTCATCAAATACAAGCAAGGCAAGAAAAATGTGGTGGCAAACGCTCTTTCTAGGAGGTATTCTTTATTGACCTCTTTACATACTAAATTGCTTGGGTTTGAAAGTATGAAAGAACTATATGAACAAGATACTGATTTTAATCAGATTTGGTCTGCTTGTTCTAAAAGTGGGTATGGGGACTACTATAGGCATAAGGGGCATTTGTTTAAGAAAGATAAATTGTGTGTGCCTAGGAGCTCCATACGTGAATTGCTAGTAAGAGAGACGCATAGGGGCGATCTCATGGGACATTTTGGAGTGAATAAAACTTTGGATATCTTGCATGAACATTTTTACTGGCCTAGGATGAGACATGATGTACAACTTGTGTGTGAAAAGTGCATTGCATGTAGGAAGGCTAAGTCCAAAGTCATGCCCCATGGGAAGTGTCTTTCCTTACTTGTGCCTAGTCAGCCTTGGACTGACAATTCTATGGATTTCATATTAGGTTTGCCTAGATCTTAGAATGGTAAAGATAGCATATTTGTTGTCGTCGATAGGTTTAGTAAAATGGCTCACTTTATTGCCTGTTCTAAAACTAATGATGCTCGAAATATAGTTGATTTATTCTTTAAGGAGATCGTTAGATTGCATGGTTTACCTTACTCTATTGTTAGTGATAGAGATGTGAAATTGTTTAGCCACTTTTAGCGCACCTTATGGAATAGGCTAAGCACTAAACTACTGTTTTTCACTGTGGCACATCCTAAAACAAATGGATAAATAGAAGTTGTCAATAGGGCACTTTCCACATTGCTACGTGCTGTGATTGATAAAAATTTAAAGTAATGGGAAACATGTTTTCCTCATGTAGAGTTTACATATAATAAGACTATACATTCTACTATATCCTTACTCTCCATTTGAGGTTGTGTATGGTTTTAATCCCTTAATTCCATTAGATATATTGCCTTTACCTACTAACGAGTTTGTTAACCTTGATAGCACAAAGAAGGTAGAATTTGTCTAAGGATTTACATATGTAGGTACAGGCTAACATTGAAAAGAAGAATGAACACTATGCCCGACAAGCAAATAAAGTACATGTCAAAGTTACATTTCAGCCTAGTGATTGGGTTTAGGTACATCGAAGGAAGGAATGTTTTGTTGAGCAACGCAAATCCAAGTTGCATCCTAGGGGCGATGGACCTTTCCAAGTGGTGGAGCACATCAATGATAATTCTTGTAGATAGATCTACCAAGCTACTATGGTAACGTCAATGCTACCTTTAACATTTCTAACTTCACTCTTTATGATGCAGGTGATTCGATGACGAATCTTTTCAGAAGAAGGAGGGAATGATGAGGATCAGCTAACATCACAAAGGACGGAGCCAAAATCTCATGGTCCATTACATGGTATTGGAGGCCTGATGACCCGAGCTAAAGCTAAAAGGATGAAAAAAGCTCTACAAAGACTAGTCATAGGACTTGCAAGCCCGAGAATCAAGCTACATAAAAGAAAAACATACATGTGTTAACTTGGTTTACATGACCATGGAAGAATGAAATAATTGAAGGACATTATATATTTGCATGGATGCTACACTAGAGGATACATTCGATTTTGTTATTATTTATTTTTATTTATTGGTTTGTTTTATATGTTATTTAGTTGCCTACTTAGTGACACAAGGATAAAGATAGAATAGGCAACTTAGGATTTCCATATTGTATTAGGTTTTCCATAATGTGTTTGTGTACTATATATATACCGTGCAAAAGGTCGGCCAAAGATATCTTTGATATATGAAAAACACATTTTTCATGAGTAAAATGAAAACCACTTTTTGTTCTTAACCAAATTACTAGGAATACCTATTGATAACTTAGGTTACAGTCAACGGGTTTGATTGGGGTCTAGTTACGCATTGCTTATTCAAGATAATTCTCGGGGTAATTGAAACCAACTAGCATTATTGGGGTTCTAGGTTTAATAGATCTAGGGTTTCATGCATCACATTCTCTAACACATGCAATGATCCAAGATTGTTAGCCTTATAAGTGATTCAATATAGTTTGTTTCCCCGAGTGAAGGCTTTAACTTTTGGACTTAGTGGGTTGATTCAATCAAGTGAAGTGTTTTGAAGCTGGGTCTTAATGACAAGGCTAGCTATGATAAGATCATGGAGCACCGAGTGGAGGGGTTGCTCAATGTTGATCTAATCATAAAAGTATACCGATGCTTGCCTATCCTTAAAGCAGGACATGTTGGGGTGGTAAGGAAAATGAACATACTTGCTTATGCTGCTTATCGTGCCAAGGAGTTCTCATAGGTGAAGTTGGATTTTTCACCAAGTAAGTGTACTAAAAGTTTATTTATATTCCTCATGTGTTGATTTGCCTTTTGCAGGAGAGGAGATGACACTTTGTAAAGTTAACCTAGATTCATTGCTAAAGGCTCAAGCTAAGTGCTACTAGAGCACGGTTTAAGGTAGGAAGGATGGTCAGCCTACATCTTAAAAGTGGAAGATGGAGGCTATTATAGAGATCAGGGACAAGCATACTAAGAATCCCATTGAAGTGCAAGTTGCTAAGGAGGTAGCTCGGAATTCGATGCCCATGGAGGTGATTTGAGGTAACTCCAAGGTAGAGATGGTACATGAGTTAGTAGAGGTTGCTCCATCAGCATAAATAGCTAGGGAGGCTTTTTGGGAGGGGTCTAATGGAGAGGTGGCCCATGCAGGTCGATTGAAACAGGGATATAATGGAGCTTAGACCATGTGTAGGAGCTATATGCAAAGTAGCTACGGAAGCTAAGGCATAAGCACAGGCTGCTCTTGCTAGGCCTAAGTTGCTTATGCTAAAGCTTAGGATGCTTGGAGGTAAGCTAAGAAGTAGAATTTGAAGGTTTAAAAGGCTAATCGGAAGCTGATGGAGATAGAAGGCGACCTTTACACCATCAAGAAGGAGAGGGATTAGCTGATAGCCAAGGGGGGGGTGGGGTTTCAATGAAAGAAGCAGGGCAATCTCGAAAAATAACTAGCTAGTGCTAAGGTCTACCTTGCATGTAAAGGCCTTCCTCTAAGTTATTAAGCAAGGGAAGGAGATTGCAATTTGGTTTAGCCCATCTAAGAGAAAGCAATAGAGGACTTTTAGCATAGCAACACTTAGTTAGAGCACAAGACGAATTTCCATGTCATGGGATCAAAAATGCAAAGGAATATATGCTTAGGGAGTATCCTCACATCGACCTCTTAATCCTCAGCCCTTATCACAAGGCTCCCACCAATTGAGATGAAGATAATGATGCTAATCAAGAAGGCCCCGAGGCAGAGGAGTGATGTGCCTAAAAGGGAATTAAGCACAAGCAAAAACCAATTTGAAAGACAAACAAACAATGTCAATCAAACTAGTTAAAATGGCACAAACTTCTTCTAATTATGAACAATTCCACTAACAATGGCGTGTTCAATCTTAAATCCCATTATGATATAGCTCTGATACCAAAAAAGATGATCTACCTAAAACCAAGATTAAGCATAATCAAATGGAACAAAAACCAATCCTAAATGCACTAAATCGAATCTGGTTCAACAAGCTAGGAATTGCGTGATTCCTAATAGAGTGCAAGGAGATCTAAATTCAATAACTAATTAATTAATCAACCACAACGATTCAAAACCCTCAAAACACACTAATTAATCTTGAAATACCACATAAATTCAAGATTAACAACAAAATCAATTCCGAGATCCCCCTTTATAGAAAGGCAATTCACGGTTCAAATGATAAGTAATTGATGATAGTTAATAACAAGTAAATTAAGTACTCAAAACAAGCACACTATTTCGAATCAAACTAACTCAAATCTGACCAAGAAATGATTCAATCTAACCCTAGATATTACACACTAGAGAAGAAAAGAATACACAACAAATAGAAATTGATATGACTTACAATTTCAATTGTTGCACTCACCACAATCTCAACTTTTAGGATTGAAATTAATAAGAGAAAATTAAATAGGGAAACCCTAAGCTCTCTCACATAAAGTGAATGTGCTTAATATGAAATTTCTCCCTTAAAACCCTACTTAAGCAAGTATTTATACTTGCTCCCTTTAAGGTTAAAAAGTTCACAAAATTACAACTATGCCACTTTTAGGGTGGCCGGTCCTAAAAAACATAATTACAAGCAAATGAAAAGTGTCCCAAAAACTTATAGCATAAATAGTCCAAAGAAAATAAATTATAAGTAAAAATAGTCTTCAACATGCTAATTCTTCAATAAGATTTTTCGGCCCAACTCATCGCCAGTTTAGATCGGTCCATAGATAACCTACAACTTGAGTCTTAGTAAGTTTGTCCATCACCCTATAAAGCATGATAAGTGTGCCTATTGGAATATACAATACATGGATAAGAGAAAAGAGGTTAGTAAACAAATAATTCTAAGGTCGATGTGCTTAAAATAAGCCATCATTGCCAAGATTTGAAATCTTTTAGCTCTTGCCCTAATGATAGGTCTTGACGGATTTTGATTCCTATCAAGGAAAGGGATGAGGAGACAACTAACCCATTAGTTGAGCAGGATCCCTAAAGCATCTCATGCTCCTTAAGAAGGAAAGTTGTTTTACAAGGTTGTAATGTTTCTTGAGGACAATCTAGTTGTAGACCTTTTAGGAGTTGCATTTCTTAGGGACAATCTAGTTGTTGACCCATAGAAATTTTACATCTTAAGGATAATCTAGTTGTCGACCATGTAAGAATCGCTTCACCCTCTTAGCTTTGTAATTGTTGTAATTTTGACTTGTAATTTTTTGTCTTCAAGTTGGGATGCTGACTCATAAGCATTGTAAACACTTATGACTTAATGAAATTCCCAAGTTTTCCTTCATTTTGTTGCCTCTTATGTATTCATGTATGTAAATTTCACTAATTGTTAAGGATCCATAGACTAAGGTAGGCTTAGTCAGACACCTTCAAGACTTAGTGTACTTGGTTAGATTTGCATGTGTTAGACATTTAGGTTAAAGCTTGGTGCTTAGCGCATGAACAAATCTCTTAGCTGGGTGAGATTTAGAGGGTCTCAAAGGCCATTAAGGGACTTATAGACCTGAAAAGGTCAAGTCTTTAAAGTCATTTGCCTTCAGGGTGGAGACTTTAATAGACTTATGGTCTTGAAGAAGCTAAGTCTTTTAAGTGTCAAACTTGTGGACCTAAAGAGGTGATTTTCTTTTTTGGAGTTGAACTTGCGAACTTGAAGAGGTCAAGTCTTTTTTGGAGTTGAACTTGTAGACTTGAAGAAGTTAAGTCCTTTTTGGGCTCATTCATCCTAAAGAGGGTTAGGCTGTTGCTTTTAACTCGTGACTTTACAGTTAGTTAAAGGCATGAAACTAAAACCTAGGATACATGATTTGAAAGACATAAATTTCGTTGATTTTTTATTTTAAAGGAGAGTGTACATTACTTAAAGTAAGCCTTAAGGTTGTTTACATTCCAGGTCTTTGGAATTGATTACCCACGAAGTGTTTTAAGGCTATAAGCTCTATGTCCCTATAATTTCTTTGAACCTTATGAGGTTTTCCCAATTTAGTGCTAATTTACATTCAACTTATTGAGAATTAATGGCCTCAAGCATTCTATACACTAGGACACTAGAGTGGAATGCCCCATGCTTCACTTTCTTATTATAGTATTAGGTTGCCCTTTGTTAATAGGCCACTAGCCAGGCACTTGTGAGGTATCAAACTTCCTTAACAAAACCTAGATTTGCATGAAGGCTAACTTCATTAGCTTCTATCTCCAAAGCCTACATTCTTGTCATGGGGACTTCAAGCTCTATGGGTAGTACAACCACTATTCTAAAGGCTAGATTGGAGGGGTTTTCTCCAGTTAGAGTCCTGAAGGTCATCTTCTACTCCCAAAGGATGTAGGGAAGATTTTTCACCCACTCGCCTTTTGCCTCAAAGACCCTCTTCCTTAAGCTATTCAAGATTGTTTTATTTATGACCTTGATTTGATCAATAAACTAAGGGTACACAAACAAGGTATAATAGTTCCTTAAGCTTTGGCTTTCACAAAATTTCTTAAATTTATCATTATCCAGCAAGCCTATCAAACTTGCAATTTTACTTAAAATCGTCTATGAGTCTATAGAATCGAAATGTAGAAATATAAGTTTCTACAATCTATATAAAATAGCAATGAAAAGCTATAAATATGTTTACCTATAGTCCTAAAAAAACATGAAATATAAGATGGAATAAAGAAATTAATATAAATTTTAGTTACAATTTATAATAAAAATTATATACTTATAATACAAATAGTTTAGCATAACTTGTTAAGATAACATATAAAACTACAATATAAATAACAATTCTAATATGAAATGAATTACAGCATAAATTATAATAATAAAAGACAATGTTAAAAAAAATCACCAACTCTTTTACCATCATCAAAGTCAAAATCATTGCCAACTCTCTCTTCACTATCATCATCATCATCATCAATACCAACATCATTATTCGTACTACTATCAACATTACCTTATTTTATAATTCTAATTATTCTAAAGAACTAATAATATTCATATCTTGTAAAAGTTTAGTTGTATTTTTCAATTTTTAGTCCATTTAACTAAAATATGTAGAATCGGTAATGTCGATTATAAAAGTAAGATTTAATCGATTTTACGTGTAGACTCGTGATTCTACCATGAGTCTATATGGAAATAATTTTATACTTGAGTCAACTCAAAAATGCCTTATAAAATCATAAACCCGTACAATTGTATGAGTAGAATCACGATTTTAACAACTATGCATACATCCCAAACTTATGTTCCGATGAGCTCTTTATTCCTCTCCTTTTCCATAGTGTGGTAACTAAAGGCTTATGAACCCGTTTAGGAATTGTTCATTTTAGAAAATGTACCTTGCAATAATTGGGCACCATAGGTTTCTATCTATACTCTCTTTTTTTTTTTTTTTTTTTTGATTACCCTAACTTTATCATTTTTCATTCTCTTTTTGGTTTAGAAAACTTTTAAGCATAAAGCATTTGCTAAAATTCACTCTAGATTATCAAACCACTCGACAAGCCAAAAATGAAATATACATAAGAATTAGCTACAAAAATCCTCATATCTAATTCCTACTGGAGGCACTACTAAGTTCTAAACCTCAAAACTAATCCTAAATAAAGAGAAACTAAACAAGACTTCAATTTCACATATTAGCTACCAAGGAGTGATAAAATTTTACTTCCCAGTCAAGAAGGAACTTGTGATTCAATTCAAAATCCTCCATCCAAAAGCAGGTGCACTTTTTACAACAAAATGTTAAAATGTTTTGTATAGTTCATATCAAATTAGAACATAATAGTGTAAGAAGACAATGAAATTAACATGATCATCACTTTTTAGGAATCATTACAATGCTCAACTCTCTACTTCATAATCTATAAACTCTCGATCCAAACTTAAGGACTTATTGTAGTATTCAATAGCAAATTTAGCATAAAATGAATAAAAGAGTGTAAAAGTTTAGAACTTTACTCCCTTATGGTAGTTGAGTAATTGCTTGTGAATTCTTAATAATGCATGTCTTCATTACATTTTTTTATCCTAAAGGCCTTAACCGTCTTTATTTATTTACATCAATGCCTGCAAAAATAAAAACACGGGAGCTAGAAAAAGTTAGAGAAAATCTAAACAAGTAATAAGGAAAATAAAAGACTTCAAACAAAACATTGCATGAAAATAAAATTGGTTGAGTTGTCTCCTACCAAGCACTTGTTTTTAAGCCTTTTAACCTAGCTTTTTACACATGTCTCATGGTGGTTTAAACTCTCTAATCCTCTTCGCCATCCCACCTAACTTGCCCTCCACCACACTGAAGATGCAATTTGGTAGACTATTCTATTCATCAACAAACTCATCTTTCAAATAATTAAATTTAACCTTCCAACTCTCTTTCCCCTTACTCTTCCCAGCATATAACTTTTGTAAACCCCTCAAAATTCTGAAATAGTGTATAAATCGTTGGAAGAAATTTCAGAGACATTTTCGAGAATCAATAGGACATTTAACCCTATACCCAAAGACTAAGTTCCATAACCCTAAAATATTTTACGAAAATCCTAAATTAACCCCTAAAACATAAAAGAATATCTTGAACCTTAACCTAAAAATCTAAGCCTTATATAGGAATTCAAGACCCCATATCAACCTATAAACCTCAAATCAACAATTTAAACTCTAATTTAAATAGCGAACCTTAAAAACGATAAATTAAAACTCTAAACTTAAAACCAAACCTAAAATAATAATAATAAATCAAAAACCCTAAACTAATTAACAAACTCTATGGTCACAAATAGGAAAAATCAAAACCAACTTTGAGCTCGGAAAAACCCGAGATTCGATTTGAACAAAACCAAAATTTAGATGACTATAAATTAACTTATAATTAGTATGAGAACATCCAAAAATCTAATTAAATCTAACTCTACTAAATGATCAAATTAGGCAAAAAAAAAAATAGAAAACATGAACCCTAAACATTCTCCAATGTTGGTGTTGAAATGAAGGAAAATATAGCAACATTTAACCCACTAAATGACCAGATTTAAGGCCCAAATTAAATTTAGAAATCCCTCTATCTAAGCCCCAATTAGTTGCAAGAAAATAAAAGAAATTGATCAACTAAACTAGCACACCCCCCCCCCCCCCAACCCTAAAAAAAAATCTGCTTACTTCGACGTGGAATAACTAGGAGGTAACTAGGAAAAACTAACTAAGTACAAGGACAATTGGTGATTAAACATTTGGAAAAAAGAGAAACCAAATCTGATAACCATCACCTCAATTTTAGATTTTCCCCAAAGTTATTAAACCTATTATTCAATATATAATACCATTATCCAAGCACCAAAGACTTTGACTAAGGGACAAACTTGCTAACCAAGTTACTTTTTTTTTTTTTCTTCCTTTATCGCATGTGGAGAGTTCCTTCCCTCTAAAGAATTCTATTAGAAAACTCCTAAAAAATTTATCCAAAAACTCCTCAAAGACACACCAAAATTCATATCACCCCCACACATACAAACCACAACTTTCTTCTACATAAACCACCTTGCTTCAACAAAGAAAACCACCCTTCAAGCAATGACCAATCAAGCCCCATTTCTAATATTTTCTACACCCTTTTGGAGTTCATTTGAGAAAAAAAATCTATAAGAAAATTAGAATCAAAAGCCTATCCAAGAGGAAGTAAGAAGGTGACCATTGGAACTTCTTTAATAAGGCTTTTACGATCAAACTTTTGTCTTTTAATGATCTATCTTCCTATTTACTATTATTATACTTCAAAAGAAAATTGTTAGGTTTGAGTACTTACCTACCACAAGGTCTATATCAATGGTATCATCGACATCCAAAGCTGTAAGCTCTTCTTCCTCATAAATTAGCATAATTTATTATGTTAATGCATAAAACTACAATATGAATAATACTACCAATATAAAATACATTACAATATAAATTATAATAATTAAATACAAAGCTAAAAGAAATCATCAATTTCCTTTTCATCATCAAAAGTCAAAACTATCGCCAGTTCTCTCTTCATTGTACCCATTATTATTATCATCTTCATCATTAATGTCAGCGTCATTATTGGTACTACTATTAATAATATCCCTAATTTCAAGTCTTTCAAAGAATTAATACATATCTTGTGAAAGCCAAGTTGTATCTTCCAATTTTTATCCCATTTTCCTTTAATAGGTATAATCGATAAACTCAGCTAAAAATGTAAGATTCAATAAATTTTACATTTAGACTCATGATTCTACCATGCATCTATAAGAAAATAATTTTATACTAGAGTTAACTTGAAAAGGCACTCCAAAATCATAAACTCATAGAATCGTATGAGTAAAATCGCGATTTTAACAACTATGGTCTTTTCGCAAAAATATTTACCTTGCCCCTCAAGGACTTAACTTCTTACTTCTTAATGTCCTCCAATACCCTCACTTTTTCCACCATCTCTCTAAATGTGTGGACTTCAAATTCTATTAACCTTCTTCTCATTTCAAGATCAAACCCCCCTATAAACACTTGCATTTTCAGCTTATCACTTTGATGGTATTCTAGAGCAGCAAACTACAACAAATGGCTAAATTCAGCCTCATACTAGTCTATGCCACGACCTCCTATTGTTACGAGGATCAAGTCCTCACTGTACTTAGCTCGAAGGCTACTAGCATAATGCTCAAGAAATTCCTACTTAAAGGCATCCTAATTAATTGGTGGTTGTATCGATTTCCTCTTAGACTCCCTCTAAGTCCATGGTCTTAACCCCACTAAATAAGTTCCAACAGTTTACCCTCAAGTTTTTGGGGCACTTCAAAAGAGTCAAAAGACCTTTCAATTTAGGATATCTAAACCTTTGCCTCATCAAGTCATTTAGTATTGCCCTTAAAGTATCTGCTACATCAAATAAACTTTGGTAACAAACTCATCTATGGTTGAGGCTCTAGTAGTGTAACATGAATCATCTCAGTAGGTGTAGCTAGTGGTGGTGATGGAGGCACTTCTTCTATAGCCACTAGTGGTGGTGTCTACAAAATTTTCTTTAGGTTAGCCTTTAATAAGAAAATTTTCAACCTTATATGTTATTTTATAAGTTAAACACATTTTTACTTGTCACATAATTTTGTAACAAAGATCATTTACACTTAAAGACATGTTTGCCATCTCAATAGTACACATAGCAAAACAAAATAAAACAAAACATATCCGATTTTCATTAATTTAGTAGCATGAGGTTACAACCTAATGGTGGCCACTTCTAGCAAGTGATACTCCACCAAAAGAGTCTAAATACATCAAGTTTACATACATCATCAATACAATATATGACTTAAATACAAAAAGATCATCTATAATCCCTAAAACAAAACCTGGAGCATGTACGATCCTATTACAAAACATTAGCTATAGCCTTAATAGAAAACAATCTAATATATCCATCCTCGTCTACATGTTCACACACCTCTAGGATGACACGTACACATACTAGGTGATCCAATAGTCGAATAAAGTCTAGATGAACCATCAAACCTATTTATGTTCCACTTAGACTAGTAAACACTTGTAGACTCAATATTAGATGGTGTCAACTATAGGTTTACCTCAAACTCTAACCAATCATCCAAAGAATCAAATCCACCTTCATAAAAAATCATGAAATCCAGCATGTCTGACTCTAACACAACTTCATCTAAGTCCATCACATCTTCACCTCCTACTAACTATCCACCATGTACTATACTAAAGTTCATGATTAGTTGAATTCCAGCATAAATAAAATTCAACATGATACATAAGACGTTGTTACTTTAGAAATCTCCAAAAAGATAATAGTTCAATAAGCATATGATAATTGTAACTAAGTACTACTTTCTAAATATGGTAAAATATAATATCTTATAGACATAAATGAGTAAAAGTATAAGTCTTGGGGATAAAATATTACAATCCACCATATTTGAAAAAAAAAATCTATTCAAAATTATAGATATCTATTCTATTAATCTTCATCCTCATTCGCCAACCTATAATTATCTTGAAGATTCTCACTGCTAGCTAGGTTCTACTAAGATAAAACTAGTATGGTGCTTGAAAAAATGGAAATTATAAGGGTGTAAGATATATCTAGCTTAGTGAGATCCTAGTTCAAAACCACCTTTCAAGTAGAACAAACAAGTTATCACCTTAATGCATAAATGTATGAACAAACATATGCCAATCATCTCATGTGGTCAACTAGAAATTAAATGAATTCTAAGGATATTTCTAATCATTTTACCCTTTCTTTGATCTTGGGTTGAAAATCTTTTAACTTCCATCAGAATCTAAGCAGCTAATTTTGAAACACTTGTACACATCCTTAACTACACAAATCTCAAAGCCATGCTCTATATATATCAAAAGTTATGCTAGAAGAAGGATCTTCTATGTAAAGGCCTAGGACAAACCAAAGAAAATAATGTTTTCCCTAACTATATACCTCTAAATGCACTCGCCCAAAATAGAATAATGAACATGAATTTATACCAATACACAACAATCCTTGAATCATTTTTGTATTATTAGAATTGGACACTCCCTCATGACATCCTTTCATTACCTATGTAACTATGATGGAATATAACAAAAATATGCAAGAGATGCTATACATGATCCATTTCATGTCAAAGTTATGATATACTTAACATAATTTGAAGGGTAACTAATCAATTTGCAAATACTTAACAATTAGAGGAATAATTCATAAATACAAGCAATTTTGCCTCTTTTATTTTATTGCCCATCAAGCAATCAAATCAACTAAATCAAGCACACACATGGGTTCACTAGTTTCCAACTTTAAGTGAAACTAATATTACAAGCACAAATCAAGTGGCAATCATTGTCAATGTTTATCTAGCCATTTCTTAAATAATGTGATAATCCTCGATGAGAGACTGGGAATCTTCTGAAAAGTCTAAATAACTAAATATAAAAGCTATACATATAAGAATAAATACTACTAAATTATATGTTCTAAAAGCCCATTCTTAACCCCTTCACACCTAAGTGCACCCCCTTTCCCCCTTAGTCTTATTAAAGTCTTTTAAGGTGTTTTTGGTATTAAGTCCTTTATTGAAGGCTTGTCCATTATCAAAGTCCACACTTAGGTCCTCATCAAGAAACGCCTTGTTCTCAAATCATGTCATCTAAGGGCAAATATATTTCTAAGAATAAGTCCAACGAAGTCCAATAGGTTAAAAATGGTCATGAAGAATCATAAGTCCTAAAGTTTAGAGAAAATGGCCTTAACATCTTTTCTTTGAACTTTTGTAATTATTAAAAGTTCGAAAAAATATGAAAGTATCAAAAAAAAAAATTCTAAAGGAAAGAATAATGGAATGGTCTTACAAAAATAGGATTCCTTGAGGTGGAATGATCAATCGTTACTACAACATTCTAAAATACAGACTATTAGTATAATTTCTAAAGGCTAAACAATGAAGATAACTTTGGTGGTTCAAGATTACCTTCTTGATCAAGATTTATTTAGAAATAGGTCAGATTAGTTAGTTCCTTTAGAAATTTAGTAGAAGTTTCACAAATTTCTTGAAAGTTTCTTACCTTGATTCTTGAAAAAGTGGTCCCCAAACTTTTTATCAATTTTGAAGATAAGTGGGGGGCTAATTGAGGGTGTAATTTCCCTTTTGATCAAGTGGAAA
The DNA here is from genome assembly GCA_037954665.1 of Laguncularia racemosa. Taxonomy (NCBI): domain Eukaryota; kingdom Viridiplantae; phylum Streptophyta; class Magnoliopsida; order Myrtales; family Combretaceae; genus Laguncularia; species Laguncularia racemosa. The sequence goes on from JBBMOL010000004.1 coordinate 8,416,608, forward strand.
GTTAGGTAAGAAAAGTAGATGGAAAAAGTATGGCTAGCATGAGAAATAGGAAGAGAAATGGAGTGGAAATTTACTTAGGTAATTTTTGTTTTCAAATCCCATTTTATAGTGTTTTAGTTTGTTGTTTTGTTATCATTATGATAGGAATCAAAATCCCACAAGACCGATCAATAGGGCAGGAGCCAAAGGATTTCAAACCTTGGTGATGAGGGTCCTTTTTGAGCAAATCGACCGCGAAATTATTTATTTACTAACCTCTTTTCTATTACTCATGTATTATATATTCCAACAGGAACACTTACCATGCTTTATTGGGCGGTTGACAAACTCACTAAGACTCAGCTTGTAGGTTATTCATGGACCGACCTAAACCGGTGATGAGCTGGACTGACAAATCCCATTGAAGAGATAGCTTGTTGAAGATTATTTTGTACTTATAATTTATTTCTTGCAACCATTTATGTTGTAAGTTTTTGGGACATTTTTATTTAGATGTAATTTATGTTTTAGGACCAACCACCCTAAAGCGGAATAGTTGTAATTTTGGGGACATTTTAACCCTAAAGGGAGCAAGTATAAATACTTGCTTAAGTAGGGTTTTGGGGGAGACTTGAAATTTGTAGCATACACTTTTCATGTGAGGGATTAGTGTTCTTCCTAATTTCATTGGCTCTTATCAATTTCGATCCAAAAATTTGAATTGTAGTGAGTTGCAACATAGAGAATTGTGAGTAATATCAATTCCCTACGTTGTGTTTTTCCTTCTTATCACTAATGAGTCATATCTAGGGTTAATTAGGGTGGTTCTTTGATCTGAAATTGGCATCCATTGTATCCTCTTTTGTCATTATATATCATTGATTGGTTTTTGTCACTTGTTATTGCAATCAATTTCACTATACATTATTTTGCATGGAAGGGCCTTGTTATAAGGAGGGGTCATAGTTTTATTGTTGATGTTTTGATTGGAACTCTCTTGGAAATTGACTTGATTACATGATTCAATCGAGAATTATCATCTTTGTGATTTAATCTCATTGATTTTTATCATTCAGATCATATTCCATCAATTAGGGTTCATGCAATTTTGTCCCACTTTGAACCAATTTTGATGTTGTCCTTTAGGGGTTGTCAATTGGTTCATTTGCATGTGCTTAAACTCCCTTTTAGGCATATCATCTTTTGGTATCAGATCTAATCACATTTGGATATTTAAGATTGAAAACATTAACATTTGAAGAATTAGTTCATAAACATTAAGGATTAGCGCAATTGTTGAACTAATTGTATTGCCATTGTGTAATTGGTCTTTCAATTGGATTTTGTGTGCTTATGCTTGGTTTTAAGCACATCATCATTTGATATCAAAGCTAAACATATTTGGTTCATTCAATCTTGATCACGTTGGTGTTGTGGAATTGGTTTAATAGTAGAAGAAGTTCACTTAATTGGAAACTAGTTTGATTAACATTGCATGATTGTTTTTCAAATTGGTTTTGCATGTGCTTAAACTTGGTATTTAAGAATATCATCTTTTGCTGTCAGAGCTTGAGGTTTTGAGAAGGGGTTGAATGAATTTGGAATTCGAAAATTAGGGGTTGTTGAATTATCACATTGATCCGAATTGTGAAGTGGAGTTGCGTTTTTATTCCTTATGTTGTTGAAGTACTATCTTGTTGTTTAGTTGTTGTACACTTGGAGACTTGTAACATTCTTGGTTTCCTTGAGAATTGACCATGAGTGTGAAGTGTCTCTGGGGAGAACCGTGAGGAGTACGAAGTGTTGATCTTTTGTGATCAATTAGAGGAGTGTAAATTGTCTTGTGTATTTTTGAATTTGAGGAGTAGTAGTTGGGAATTTTTAGATTTGAATTTTCAAAATTAAAGTGTGAGTTAAGGAAGCAATTTGAATTTCAAAACACACATTAAGTGATTGTTTAATTATGTGTTCATTTGAATTTGAAATAGCTCCTTACCATTTGTGGAATCTTTCACTTATTGAACTCGTTTTGAATTTGAAATTTAAGCTGCCTTTGTTGTTGAAGTTGCGGTTTAATATTTGCGTGGAAGTGGAGAAGTGCACCATGAATTGAAGGGGTGTATGTGTAGTGTTGTATTTTGTAAAGTTAGTAAAGGGTTTGTGTATTATTGGCGTAATGTTATGTTTGTAATATAAAGAAGTGTTGATTGGTGGCGTGAATGGTATGGAACCGTAAGCAAAGGGAGTTGTGTGGTGATGAAGTTGTGCATTTGTGATTGTGTTTAAGTGTTGCCTATTGTGAAATTATGGTGTGAAACCAAAGAAAGAAATGGAAAGTTGAGTAGTGGAATTTGAATTCAAACAAAACAATTATAGTGTGAAAGTAATTAAACTCATTACTTAACACTTGTGGTTGAATTTAATTCTTAACTACTTAGAAATAATTGTGTATACTTCATTTATTTAACTTTACTTGAAGTACTAAGAATTATTTCATTGTGTTTCAATTATTTCACTTGACTTTGCTTGAAGTAACAATAAGCATTTCTTGTATTGGTTGAAGTGTGAGCACCGTAAGTGTGTAAGGGTGGGTTGTTGTGGTGCTTGTAGTGAAGTGTGTTGTTAACTTGTTGAAGTTAGTTAATAACCATGTCAAATGATATGCTTACTTCTATTACTTTGGTACATCAAGTATTGAATTCCTCTCTCACCATTGATGATGGACAAAGAGACTCTGTTCCATACTTCTTATAGAAAACTTGTGCATAATTATTATTGATGGTGATAGTTGTACTAATGTTATAGCTCCATCATTGGTATCAAAGTTGAAACTTGAAACTATCATGCATCCTAAACCCTATACATTACATTGGCTAAATGATTAGGATAGTCTTTATGTGACCCAAAGGGCTAAGGTACCCTTCAGTATAGGGGATAAGTACTGTGATGAACTTGAATGTGATATTATTCCTATGTGTACATCACATATATTGCTTAGCAAGCCATAGTTGTATGATAGGATGGTATTACATGATGGGTATAAAATACTTATATGTTCCAACAAGATGGTAAACGTATAGTATTGAACCCTATGTTGCCATCAGAGGTCTAGAAGATGCAGAGACAGATAAGATAACCATTACAGATTCCTGAGGATCATAGCCACATAATCAAATCTTGAGAGCTTCTTAAGGTTTCTAGTTACACGAGCCAACCTATAGAGCACAAAACTTGTCAAATACAGATGTGTCAACCTTCGGAGGATCCTGATGATCAGAGTCAAATGAACAGACCACTAGAGGGTGAAACTATTCAAGGGTAGTTATGTTCACCTTCAAAGGTACTAGAAGCTCATGAGCAATTAAGTAAACCAATAGATGATTCTAAAGGTTGGAGTCAGATGAGCCCATCATCAGAGGGCCAAACTATGCAGAGACAATTGTGTCTACCTTTAGGGGTTTCAAAGGGTCGTAATCAATTGAGCCAACCATCAAAGGGCTATGAGGGTCAATGGCATATAGATGAGTTAGAAAAGGAGGAAACAATATCAGTGAAATGAGTTGAGACAGGGGAGACTTTAGTGGATAATGGGGCATTATTTGTGCTACAGATGAGATACATCTTAGAAATGGAGGAGAGAAAGCAATCACCCCCTATGGTATTTCAGATATTGGGATTCTACAATGATACTTTTTCAGATAGCTTGCTAGGAGGATACAGAGTCTCTACTACATTTGATCTGTTAGATTTTAGGACAAATCTTTTTTTTTTTTTTGAGGCCCGAGGAGATGATAGGAATAAAAATCCTACAAGACCTATCATTAGGGCAGGAGCCAAAGGATTTCAAATCCTAGCGATCAGGGTCCTTTTTGAGTAAATCGACCCTAGAATTATTTGTTTACTAACCTCTTTTCTATTACTTATGTATTATATATTCTAACAGGCACACTTATCATGCTTTATAGGGCGATGGACAAACTCACTAAAACTCAGCTTGTGGGTTATTCATGGACCGACCTAAACCGGCAATAAGCTAGATTAATGAATCCCATTGAAGAGACAACTTGTTGAAGATTATTTTGTACTTGAAATTTATTTCTTGGAACCATTTATGTTGTAAGTTTTTGGGACATTTTTATTTGGATGTAATTTGTGTTTTAGGACTGGCCACTCTAAAGTGGCATAGTTGTAATTTTGTGGACATTTTAACCCTAAAGGGAGTAAGTATAAATACTTGCTTAAGTAGGGTTTTTGGGGAGACTTGAAATTTGCAGCATACACTTTTGTGTGAGGGATTAGGGTTCTTCCTAATTTCATTGGCTCTTATCAATTTCAATCCAAAAATTGGAATTGTGGTGAGTTGCAACATAGAGAATTGTAAGTAATATCAATTCCCTACGTTGTGTTTTTCCTCTTCATCACTAGTGAGTCATATCTAAGGTTGATTAGGGTGGTTCTTTGATATGAAATTGATGTCAATTGTATCCTCTTTTTTCTTTATATGTCATTGATTGGTTTTTGTCACTTGTTATTGCAATCAATTTCACTATACATTGTTTTGCGTGGAAAGGCCTTGTTGTAAGGAGGGGTCATGGTTTTATTGTTAATGTTTTGATTGGAATTCTCTTGGAACTTGAGTTGATTACGTGATTTAATTGAGAATTATCATCTTTGTGATTTAATCTCATTGATTTTTATCATTTGAATCATATTCCATCTTTTAGGGTTCATGCAATTTTGTCTCACTTTGAACCGATTTTGATGTTGTCCTTTAGGGGTTGTAAATTGGTTCATTTGCATGTGCTTAAACTCCCTTTAAGGCACATCATCTTTTGGTATTAGAGCTAATCACATTTGGATATTTAAGATTGAACACGTCAACATTTGAAGAATTAGTTCATAAACAATGAGGATTAGCACAATTGTTGAACTAATTGTATTGCCATTGTGTAATTGGTCTTTCAATTAGATTTTGTGTGCTTATGTTTGGTTTTAAGCACATCATCATTTGGTATCAAAGCTAAACATATTTAGTTCATTCAATCTTGATCGCGTTGGTGTTATGGAATTGGTTTAATAGTAGAAGAAGTTCATGTGATTAGAAGCTAGTTTGATTGATATTGTATGATTTTCTTTCAAATTAGTTTTGCATGTGCTTAAACTTGGTATTTAAGCATATCACATTAGAGGCCTATTTTTCTACACCTATTTAGAGGAATTATTAGCTAATTTAAGGTAGCTAAGATGCCTCATGATAAGGTTGATTAGGTTAGAAAATGATGGCTTAGGATGAAGTAGGATGAGGTAGGTTAATTATGTGAAATGGATAAGATCACATAGGCATTTTGCTTATGCTTTGGCTAGCCATGTGTTTCAAATTTTCCCATGATATTTGTAAGTGTTTTTCCTAGTTTAGACATGATAATGGAGGGTAAGTTAGGATAAGTTAGGGTAAGATAAGATAAGGTAAAATAAATGAAGAACTGATGGGTAAAATTAAGGGATAGTGCACATCAAGAATGAGGGCATTAAGACCAGTTTGTCACTTAATTATTTTACGTCATTTTTATGTCACTTTCTGAGGTAAACAAGATACGATTATAGTATAATAGAATAAATGTGATAGGGGTAGAATAAGAAAAGATGAGCGAAGAGGAATTATTGCAATTTGATAAAAATTACATACATATTCTCTTTCCTTAAATCAGCCACATCTTGTCTTTGTCCAAGTCATTTTCTTAAGTTAGTCATGATGGATTTTAGATAAGATAAGATTTCATGAAGATAGAATAAGATTTGATAAGATAAGATAAAAGTTGAATTTTCAAAGATTCCATGAGCTTGAAAGTAAAGCGATGCCAACAAGAGGAAGAGAACTAGTTTGGTTTTAGGTATATCTTTGTATTTTGTGTGTTATTGAGTAATTAAGGATGAAACAATGAATTATGGAAAAATTAGTTAAAATATATTAAGATTAGGGAGTGATTTCAAGCTTAGATGATTAGGTTTTCCTAAGTCGAAGTTCAGAAACTTCTTATTTTAAGTATGTTCATGATTTCATTTGTTATTAATTTGAATTTTATCTTGCTAATATAAGTTTTATAGTATTAATTCTTATGATTAGGGTAAGATTGAATGAAATTAGAAAGGAATTGATTCAAGTCAAAATTAGAGTAGACTTTAATCAATTATACACACATTTTTAGACCCAATGCTCAAGGAATACTTGGGGCTAAGTAATGGTCCTATAAATAAAATTTGACCAAATCTGAGTTTAGGCTACCAGATGGAATTTTGAAGATAAGACTAAACCCTCAAGTAAAGACTTCAATGGAAATTAATGTTGCCGATTTTCAATTGAAATTTCATTTAGTCAAGTCCATCAATTATATCAGGAAAAGGTATCATATAAATCTACAACATTTTATCTTCTAAGTTTATCCTAAGTCATATCAAGTCATAGCTCTATTGCATTAAGTCTACTCAAGTCCTCTTAGGAATGTCAAATAGAAGACTTAAGTTACTAAGCGAGGTAGATTTAGTTGACTTAAGTCAATTTTTAATCTAGCTAGGTTGACTTAAGTCAACTTATAGTACATTAAGTTATCTTTAGCTCCTAGTCCTTTATCGGGTTCATTTGGAGTTGTATCCTAGGCTTATCTTCCTATCTAAAGTCTTTCCAATAAGATTTTGTCTATTGAAAATTTAGGGAGTTACATTAACACTATAAGGCTACAAGGTGTCAAATTTGGGCCAACTAGAGTTGAGTCCATGTAAGTCAGCTCCTTATTAGCCATGAGCATGACCGTAGAAGTCAAGCAGTAACACTAACATAACTATACCTATATCAACCTCCTCATCCTATGCTAACTCTTAATCCATAGGGAATGCTATAACAGCTAAACCATCCTCAAACTAACTTGAGGGATTATCAAGGCATGTCTCCTACTGCTCCTCCTAAACCCCCTTAAGTATCTCCTTATGTACCTCCTCCTCTTCTCTTATGCTTAGAAGAGGTTAGAACATCAACTAGTTTTCCATCCAGTTCTAAAGGTCACAAGTGGCTTTAGCAACCACCTAGGTCTTTAATCTTAAATAGCCTCCCCTCTTATCTCTTGCAAAAATTAGCCTTAGCCTAACTCAGGTAAGTTAAGGTAACTCAACTAATTTCACTCAGCCATTATAAAAGTTACCTCCATTGTCTCACCCACTTAACTTATCTTATGAGTCGTCTCTCTATGACATAGATCATCTTGGCCTCCATGTTGAGACCTCCTCAAGTCTAATGAGTCTCTATATAGATAGGAGTCCAAAACTGTCTTAAGCCTAATCTCCACCACATCATGACTGATAAAAAAGTCTATGGTCTACCCAATGGAGCCATATCCTTACATATGAGTTATAATAGGTACCTATACTCCATAAGTGTTTCTCCATCTCTTATTTTAAAAGAGATCTAGTTATCCCATGCTACTACAAGACTAATTTATATCACAAAAAGTTATTGCTTTTAGTAAGTCCAAATCCTAAGATATCATTACATATACATATAAACATATATACATTCCATCCCAATTCTACATATGCTCTTACTTTAAGTTGCTATCCTAATTTCTAAGTTCAGATTCTAATTGATTAACTTATGCTCTAATACCACTTAAAACTTTCATACCCTTGATGGGAACCCTAGACATAATAGCCTACCGTATACTACATAGAAACTCGAGAATAACTCTCTTATTATTTATAGATTTTTTATACGGTATCCAAGACGTACTCATATCCAACTACTTTGGGTTAAAACTACAATTCTAGGTAGTAAAAGAATAAGAATGATTGTAATAAGTTCATATAACTTAATGTCATGATATGGGACATAGGTCCCACCAAATATCTCACAGTCAAAAGAAAATACTAGCAAGCATAATAATAATCCAAATGCAATCTATGGTATCTACTCATATTACAAGAATAATGTAAATAGAGTCTTAGAATTTAGCATGTGATCTCTCATGCTCTCAATTTTTCATCACTCCATCTTAACATCCCAAGTACTAACCTTTGGCATAACTCTACCAGGCTCTAATTAGATGGATTCTTCAAATAAAGACATACTATAGGGGTGTGAACTACATGCAATTTAATGAGATATTCCTCATATTACACCTTCAAGCAATTTTCAGTTAAGTTAATTATCTAAATGTATGAATGCATGACACACATATTAGATGCAATAACCTACACAGCCATTCAAAAGATGTATATAGCATGGATTTAACGATCTTTGTTGCTTGGGTTAGGAAATGATAACCAACACGTCAACTCTAGGTCCAAATTACCCTAGGTAGGGTTTACCAATATCTTCAAAAGCTTATAACATACTTTAACTTTGATAAATAATAAAATAATATTAAGTTTACTACATATATGCATAAAGGAGTGTGGATGTGGATGGCACACTCAATCTCATTCACCGCTGAACAATGAATTCTTAAACTCGGTCTCAATTAGAGGGTGGCACTTTTCGATCCTTGACAGATCCCAAAGGTTAAGGCAAGGTTATATATCAAGAATCACCTCCATATGACCTCTATACCACCATATGATGCTGACAACATTCTATATGCAAAATTATGGTATGCATGATCTATTTTAGGTTTCAAGTAGGATATAGTTAAGTCTAATTATTCATGTGACCATTGAAATTTCACAAACACTCTCATAGTCCTATCATTATAATGCACAACCATTGTATTTCAAATAGTTTAAATATATTATGATAGTTTAGTACTAATTGCATCACGAATCAATCACAACAAATCCCTAAACCCCACACATCCAAATTTATTAGATATATAGTTAAGTGCAACTAATACTACAATCATAAAATAGGTACAATAATCATGAGAATGCTCACTAAGCCATCTTTGCTATTGATCTTAGTAATTTGGGGGTAGCTTGAAGTCATAGTTAGTATCACCTAATGATGGAAATAAGGTTTGATAAGTATGATTACACTAAACTATAGGAATTATTTAATTAAATTCGCTAAAGTTATTGGCTTTGGGTAGTTTTGTAATTTGGTCATAATTATGTCCATTTTTCACTTTCTTATTATTGTTTCGAAGTTTTTTTAGTCTACTTTCAATTTTGAGCTCATTTTAGTCATTTGGGTTGCCCATCTTATGGTAAAAGCTTGATCAATTCTAGTGGTTCCCATTTTAAGCTTATTTTGAGCCTTTTAAGCTTCATTTAGACTCTACATTTACTGGGACTAATCCTAATCAATTCTAGATTAAGATTTTGTTCAGTATTTTAAGTACAAAAATTCAACTGCACTTTGTTAATTGGTCTTAGGCCAAGTAGGTTTTGTGGCCTTTTTATCGATTTTATGTATCATTACCTAACTACCCTATTTTTATTACTTAACTAAAGGGTTTTAATTCCAATTCTTTCCTAATATTAATTTATTGTATTTGTAAGCTGAAAATTAGGGAAAATCATATTAATTTACTCCTTTTTAGCATCCATTCAAACATTGAGGAGGGAAAGTCTAGTATTCTTCAACTTAATCACTCTTAGGCTTCCTAAATCACCTCTTAATGCTACCTAATGTTGTAAATCACTTAGATAATCAAAGTTTAAGTCTCCTAGGTGTCCTACATGTCTCAATTATTAAGGAGAATCCATGTTTTAGTTAAGATTTCATTACATTTCCATGTTCAAACGTCAAAGAAGCTCACATTTAACACCTTTAAGTGCATTTTTTAAAGTATTTCATGTAATAGAATGAAGTTTGTACATTTATGTAGTTAATAATGCATCCTACTCTTAAGGTTGTAGCCTAACTTATTCCTTGAGCTTGTTCTCCCCTTTATCCTTCTCATCCAAGCTCCTAAGGTCCTTTGCCAACCTCAACTTCCTTCTAAATAAAGTGTAGTTGCTTAAGCTATAAGGAGTTTAGGTTGCGAAATGGATAAGGTATTGCTTAGGGGGTAGTTTCAATCACTAGATGAAGGAAATGGTGGTGAAGTTTACTTGGGTTTAAGATGACAAAATGGAAGGGGATGAGTGGTGGTGGCAATGGTAGTGGTAAGACATGGTAGTGGTGGTGGAAAAGTGTGGTGATGGTGTAGTTTGATTGAATTTAAGAGTGTGTTGTGTGTGTTTGAGATGAAAAAAAAATGAGATTATTAGTAATAGGAGAGGGTAACTAGCAAGAGAGAGAGTATGGTGTGTGTGTGTGTGTGTGTTTTCCTTTTTATTTACTTAGCTTAGGTATCTTAAGGCAATCTAATTGTCCATTGGTTATTATGGTTAGTGGGATTTAGTGGTTTACTAGTGGTTTTTGGTATGGTACTAGGTTTTGTTAATTACAATTTATGGAAGTCCTCTAATCCTAATTTGACAAGTGGCATATACGATTCTCTAACCTACTACCCTAATCCCATGATTTAAGTTTAACCTTAGGATGAATGTTGAGGTTTCAAGTGTGCGTTTTGTGTGTACATGGTAGGGGGTAGTGTTTTCCTTTTGTCCTTTAAGTGATTTGGGTGGCTTGATTAAAGGTTGATAAGAATCAAAATCCTATAAAACCTATCATTAGGGCAAGAGCTAAAGGATTTCTATGATGTCCAATTTTTTTTGAAAAATTATATAAACAATTAAAGGAAATAAATAAAATAATAAATTTTTTGAAATGAAATTTTCAAACAATATTTAGTTAAATAAAAAAATTAATTTAAATTATAAATCTAAGAATTTTAAATGGAAATTTAAAGTAAAAATTTATGTTCAAAATAATCAAATTAACCTAGACATAAAATTTTGTAATAAATTATTAAAGATATAATTTTTAAAGGTATTCCCATATGCATACAGAATGTTAAAATAGGGATATTTTTAAAATAAAATATAATTATAATATAAATATAAATATACATATAAATATATATACATAACTGTAAAAAAAAAAAAAAAAGTCCCATCCCCTTTCTTTTCTTTCTTTTCCTTTCTTTCTTATCTTTTCTTTCTTTTCCCCTGACCGGCCCCCTACTCCCTCTCTTTCTCTTTCTTCCATTTTCCTTTTTCTTTCCTTTTCTTCTTCTTCTAGCCATCTTCTTCCCTTTTCTTCCTTTCTTCTTCTTATTCCTTCCGTTCATGTCCGTGACGATCGGAATGACGACAACAACCTCAACTGCAACAATAGCAGCAGCAACAACAAACGACAACCGTAGTGACGATAGCAAATGTGATGACTTTGACCCAGCAACTCCGATAGCAATAGGAATGATGACGGCAACGGAACAGCAACTGTGATGAGAACAACAACCCCAATGGCAATAGTGATGGTGATAACCACAATTGTAGCAACAACAACAACCCTCGATAGTAGCAGTGACAACAACGACGAATGGCAGCGACGACTTCGACCCTAGCAACTCTGGCCAGCACAACGGCAACTCTATCCACCACTTTGCCACTACCCTTACCCACATTCCGTCAACCCCCTCCATCCTTAAACTCTCGCACTTCCCTCTTTATTGCTGCTAGCCTTGTCAACGATAGTGACGTTGACAAAGAGGACGACAACAGCTACAGTGACCACGACGATAGCTACAGCACAGCAATAACCCTTCCAACGTCCATGATAGCCATGACAACAGTAGCTAGGACCCTCAGCAACAGCAAAACAATGACGGCCTTCAACAGCAAGAACAACAACGACAGTGAATGGTATGACATGGTGTGTTTGTGTGTGCATGAAGTGTGTGTAAGTGAAGAAAGTGCGTGGGCATCTGTGGAGAGAAGTTTGTGTGTGCATACGTGTGAGGGAGGTGAAAGCTGTGTGATGCCTACTGGATAGAAAGGAGTAACGGAAGGTAGGGTTTGGTTGTTGTCAGTGTTAGGCGGTTAGGATGAAGAGGAAAGGAAAACAGCCACAGCAGCGTGTAGCCGCATGTGCGTGTGTGCGCATGAGGAAGGAGGTGTATGTGAGTGTGTGTGGGTGAACGAAGGTGTGAGAGTGTGTGGGTTTGCATGAATGGAGGCCATGTACGTGTGTGCATGTGAGTGTGTGTGGGTATGTGCGTTGATGAGTAAGATGTGTGTGTATGTGTAGATGATGGGCTGGGATATACGAGAGTGTATGTGATGGGCAAATTTCTAGCACCATCGACATTTTCAGAACTCGATTTGGATGATGATCCAAATCACTCATATTTTACTTTATGTCATTTATTCTAATAAATATTTGAGAATAATCTTATAGGTACAATGATAATTCTCTATGGGATGCCAATATGTCCTACAACAGTTGATGGATATAGAACACTTTCAGGGTGACAATCAAAGACCAGCTGCGATTGTTTTCCATTTCGAGGCATTGGTTCATGAAGACTTATGATATTATGTACTTTGTAATTGTTTTATGAACTATTTTTTGTTGTATTTGGTTTTGGGATACTTTCATTTCCTTGTAATTTTCATTTAAGACTAGCCACCTTAAAAGTGGCAAACTTGTAATTTTGACCACTTTCTAACCCTAGGAGTAGCAAGTATAAATACTTGCTTAGAAGAGGGTTTGAGGAGACCATTTTTGCATATTAGAATCATACACATTCACGGGTGGAATTAAGGTTCATCCTTAGTTCAAACCTCTTATCAATTTCAACCCAAGAATTGGAATTGTGGCAAGTGCGACGAAGGGGAATTGTGAGTCATATCGATTTCATCTTTGTTGTATGTTCATTTCTTCTCTAGTGAGTCATATCTAGGGTAGATTTGAATCTTTCTTAGACTTATTGGCGATTGTAATTCGTGGATAATCATCTTGTAAGGTTGATTGTTCATTGAGATTGAATTGCTCTTTAGTGATTGGCGTGAATTAGCATGGTTGGAAGGGTTTGAGTTCATGGTTTTTGTGCTTGTCTTTTTCATCCATTTCACGTGTAATTCTCTTTTTCTTAATGTTGATTAGTGAAATTGATCATTAGTGGAAGTTGATTGTATCTTTGAATAATTGGATTTCATCAAAGTTCCATTAGGGTCACGCAATTTCCTAGTCACTTAGACCGGTTTGTATGAGACTTGAGAATTGTTTTTCTTGAGTCATTTGATTATGCTTCAAAGTAGTTTTGAGCACATCATCTTTTGGTATCAGAGCACAAGTTGAGAGAAGGGATTGATTGTTGTTTGATTTCGTGATTATCATCCTCAATTAGGGTTGTTCAATTTTGAACCGCAATTGTGTTGTTGTAGTTTGTGAGTTGCGAAAATTACATTGATTGGAATTTTGATTTGCTTCTTGTTGGAGTTGGATTGGAAGGTTGTTGTATCTTCTTGTGATTAATTATTTTCGTGGGAGGAAAGAAGAATAGAAGTGTTGTTAATTCAACAATTTTGTGAACTTGAAAGATTACCTTTGTTCTTGCCGTGACTAGCTTGTGGCGTGAGGAAGGTTGTGAGGTTTGTTGTTGTGATTCCATTGTGTAATTCTGAATTGGGGAGAAACAATTTGCAATTTCCAGATTTGAGTAGTGTGGGAAAAAGGGAAGTTTTTTGATTTTCAAAACAAGCATTAAGATTGAAGGAGTTAATGAGTGTTTGTTTGAATTTGAAAATCATTTCTTACCGATTGTGGAAGGATTGCAATTAGTGAAGTGGTTTGATTTTCAAATTTGAATTGCTGCCTATTTGTGTAAAGTTGCGGTTATAACTTGTGGGAAGTGGAGTACATTTTGTTATTGCAATGTGTGGAAGAGTGTGTATGTATGTGTGTGCTGCACCGTGATTGAGGTGTGTGTGGTGGTGTAAATTTGTGGAGTTGTGTGCAGTGTAAGGTGCTACACATTAAGATAAAGTGTGAGTGTGAACCATGGCTCATTAAGGAAGTTAAGTAGTGAAGTTTGAAATTCAAATATGAGCATTTAAGTGTGAAAGTTATTGAGTATTATTACTTAAACACTTGCTTAGTTGAATTCAATATCTTAACTACTTGGAAGTATTTATTTGTGCTTCAATTATTCTACTATACTTGAAGTGATAAGAAGTATTTGTTGCATTGGTGACTTGTTGCACTGTAGGTGTACAAGTGTGTGTGTTGTTATCCAAACTTGTTATTGTGACGTGGTAAAGTGAAGGGAGTGTACTACAATTATTTGAGATTACATTTGTACTTCAAATAAATCACATCCTACGAACATGTCAAATGATAGTGTGAATGGAGGCATTGGCAATGAGGCCAATAGCCAAGTGGGTGGTAGACCAGGTTGACAAAATATAAGTGGAAGAACTTTAGATGAACAACTTCAGGACCTTACCACAATTGTTGCTACATTAGCAACAAGGATTGATGGGATGACATTGCCACCACCACCTGTGGTAAACCTTCAGGTACCACCTAGAATAGCTCCTCAGAATGTCCAGAAGAAGGGGTAGTTAGAGTAAATTTGGTGAGAAGAGTAGAAGGAGATTATCATGCTCTTAGGGAAGAGAGATATGATAATTATGGGGTTAATCCATACCCAGACAAGGAATTTAGACCACCTCGAGGACTAGAGTATGTGAAGCTACAGATGCCTTCATTTGATGGTAGGGGTTCGCCGATGATTACCTAGACTGGGAAGACCAAGTTGAGGGTCTTTTCGAGTGTTATGAGATTGATGATGACTCCCGGTACGTCTTGCAGCTGTAGAGATCACAGGGTATGCCACTTTGTGGTGGAAAAATATAGTAATCAGCAAGCGAAGGGATGGAGAGACCGAAATACACACTTGGAGAGACATGAAACGAGTTTTGAGGAAGAGGTTTGTACCGTAACACTACAGGCATGAGTTATTTATGCGTCTCCAGACACTGAGACAGGGGGGTAAAACAGTGAATGACTACATACAGGAGTTTCAGACACTAGTGATTAGATGTGGATCAATTGAACCCCTGAACAAACCCTAGCACATTTTGTATCTGGGTTGAAGTATGAGATAGCTTGTGTAGTTGAGCTTTAGAGATATAGTACACTTGATGAGGCTATACAGCTAGCCTTGAAAGTGGAAAGATAGAGGCAATCCTATTCATTCCGGGTTACTAGGAGTAGGCCCAGCACTAATTTAAAGCCCATGGGGGTTGTTGGTCAGTTGGATGGGTCAAAGGGAGTAGGTGAGCATTTCAGGGTTGTAGACGAACTTATCCTTACTACAGAAAAGGAGAAAAATGTTTCTAGGAAAGGCAAAGAGGTAGTTGGATCTGATTTGGGGCAGATGGTACAAAGGTCAACCAGTGGGAAGATGCGCCAGATTAAATGTTTCAAATGCATGGGATTTTGACATATAGCTACGTAGTGTCCCAATAAAAGGGTGATGACCGTCATGGAGGGTAACGAGGAAGATAATGAGGAAGAGACTGTTGAGCCTACAGATTTATCCTTAGCCTTACAGGAGTATTATGATGATGAACATGCTGAAACACATAGGGATAAAAAGGGAGGAAAATACTTACCCATTAATGTGTTACACCGAGATATAACTATTTCTCCATATACCAGGGATATATAGAGGGAGAATCTATTCCACACACCTTGTCAGATTCGAGGTAACCTATGTATGCTTTTCATTAATAGTGGTAGTTGTACTAACGTCATATCTACTGCATTGGTAGAGAACTTACAATTAACCACTAGCTCTCATCCTAACCCATATAAAGTGCATTGGTTGGATAACCGAGGTAGTGTGCATGTTACACAGCGAGCAATGGTAGCAATCAGTATAGGAGAACAGTATGGTGATGAGATTATCTGTGATGTGCTTCCTATGTATGCATTTCATTTACTATTGGGTCGACCATGGCTATTTGATAGAAAAGTGTTACATGATGGGTTCAGAAACACTTACATGTTTCAAAAGGATGGTATTTGGGTTTTATTGACTCCTTTGTCTCCGTCTAAGGTTCGACCTTTCTAGGAACTAGTCAGAAGCACATATAGTTCTTCCATATTTTCAGCCAACAAGCCATTCTAAACATCAGGTTTCAGTCTAGGAAAAGACCCTCTAGATTTGAGGGAAAATCTTTCAGAAGCCCGAGGAGATGATGGGAAAATTTCTAGCACCATCGACATTTTCAGAACTCGATTTGGATGATGATCCAAATCGCTCATATTTTACTTTATGTCTTTCATTCTAATAAATATTTGAAAATAATCTTACAAGCATAATGATAATTTTCCATGGGATGCCAATATGTCCTACAATAGTTGATGGACACAGAACATTTTCAAGGTAACAATCAAAGACCCGCTATGATTGTTTTCCATTCCGAGGCATTGGTTCATGAAGAATTATGATATTTTGTACTTTGTAATTGTTTTATGAACTATTTTTGGTTGTATTTGGTTTTGGGACACTTTCATTTCTTTGTAATTTTTATTTAGGACTGGCCACCTTAAAAGTGGCAAACTTGTAATTTTAACCACTTTCTAACCCTAGGAGTAGCAAGTATAAATACTTGCTTAGAAGAGGGTTTAAGGAGGCCATTTTTGCAGATTAGAATCGTACACTTTCATGTGTGGAATTAGGGTTCATCCTTAGTTCAAACCTCTTATCAATTTCAACCCAAGAATTGGAATTGTGGTGAATGCGACAAAGGGGAATTGTGAGTCATATCGATTCCATCTTTGTTGGATGTTCATTTCTTCTCTAGTGAGTCATATCTAGGGTAGATTTGAATCTTTCTTGGACTTATTGGTGATTGTAATTCATGGATAATCATCTTGTAAGGTTGATTGTTCATTGAGATTGAATTGCTCTTTAGTGATTGGCGTGAATTGGCATGGTTGGAAGGGTTTGAGTTCACGATTTTTGTGCTTGTCTTTTTCATCCATTTCACGTGTAATTCTCTTGTTCTTAATGTTGATTAGTGAAATTGATCATTAGTGGAAGTTGATTGTATCTTTGAATAATTGGATTTCATCAAAGTTCCATTAGGGTCATGCAATTGCCTAGTCACTTGGACCGGTTTGTATGAGACTTGAGAATTTTTTTTCTTGAGTTATTTGATTGTGCTTCAAAGTGGTTTTGAGCACATTAGTATGTGTGTGGAGGAAGGTGTGTACGTGTATGTGCAAGAATGAGGATCTGTATACGAATGTGTATGGTGTGTATGTGGGAGTGTAGGTATATGTATGAAAGGTGTGGGGTGCGTGGTACTAGTGTGTACATGGATGGCATGTGAAGTATGTAACATGTGTGTATATGTATATGTGTGGTTGAGGGTGTATGATGTGTATAAAGATGTATGTATGTGTATGTGTGTAGGGATATGTGTGATGTATGTAGGAAAGTGAGTAGTGTATGTGATGGTGGGTGTGATGCATATGGAGATACGTGTATGTGTAAGTGATGGTGAGTAGTGTATGTAAGGATGTGTGTATGTTGGTGATGATGTATGGTATGTGAAGATGCGTGTATGTGTAGAGGAGGAGCTGAGTGTGTAATGCTTGGGAGTATACACGTAGGTGCATGAAGTGATGTAGGTTGGTATGTGTATGTCTATGTGGGTGTGTAGTATGTGTGTGTATAAGAGTGTGATGTATGCGAAGTGTATGTGTATGGGATGATATGTGGTGTGTGTGAAAGGGGTGTATAGTCATATGGACATTGTGTGGTAGGTGCGGTTTGTGTGTTTGTACATGGATGCCATTTAGTGTGTAAAGGTGTATGTATATATGTATGGAAGGCGTGGGATGTGCGGAGTATGTATGTAAGAGTATGGAAGGTGTGGAGTGTGGACATGTGTGCGTGTGAATATAGAAGTCGAGGATGATGTATTGATGGGTGTCGAATCCAACAAAAATAAAACCTACTCTTAGACAATTATATGATTTGCATATAGTGGTGAGTAGGGTCGAATCCACAGAGATTGGTTAAACTTATTTCTATTCAAGGAGAAAAAAAGGGAAAAGAAAAAATGGGGGGTTTTGTTTGTGAATCAAAATAAAGTAAAACAAGGTAAGAAAATCGGATATTAATAAAAGCCTAGCCAAAGGAATCAAGATAGTTTAATTCTAGGAATTGATCATCGATGCAAATGTTTTCTATTCTTAGTTCTAGATAAACTGGTTATGGTTATTAACAAGCTCTATCAACCTATCCCTCCTTACTTCCTCGATAACCTCAGACAAGCGCTTTGAATTATTTCTCTTATTGATTAAACAACCCTAGATAAGCGCTTAGGATTTAATCTATCAATAGCATTAAAATCTAGAGAGACCACCAATTCATGCCAGTAGATTATAAGATAACCTATTTAAACATGATCATACACCTCCATAACATGAATTCGATCATCTCTTTTATAACCAAACATGTTATTGCGTCACTAAGACTAGAACAATCAAACAATTACGGATTTGACGTGCTAGTTGACAATATATTAACTTGCTAATTGAGTAGAAGAGCTCTATTCATACCAATCAACAAAGATAATAATGACAAAATGATTAGAAGATATACGAATACCCGAAAGCAAAGAATAGAATAAATACAAGTCAATTAGACCTCACAATTCATGGAGAATTAAACATCTATGACCCTTTGGCTAGAAAAGTAGCTTAGCTACTCATGTTCATCAATAAAACAAAAATAAAAATAAAAACATAACAAGCCTCTGTTTCCGGCTGCCTGCTCTGCCTCCACGTTTCCTTCTTGTCTCCAAGGTGATCCAAGATTCAAAGATTGCCCCTAACCCTCTAGGGTTGGCTCTATTTATATTATTAGAGGGATAGCATGTGATCTTTTGCGAGCAAGATACGAAAATGTCTTTCCTTTTCCAAGTAGATTTCGAGAAGTGAAGATTCGTCTGCCTAGCACGCCTTACCACACGGCCGTGGGACAAGTCGTGCCATCCTCTGTGCATATTCTTCAAGTCTTCATCCGCAAACAGTGTGTACCACGGTTACACACACGGCCAGATTTCAAGTCGTGCCATCATCTGTGCATAATCCACAAGTCTTCATCCGTGTCCAGTGTGTACCACGGTTACACCCACGGCTAGATTTCAAGTCGTGCCCTCATCTGGTTGATGTTCCACACTTTCTTCTCCTTGGCACGTCTAGCTTCCACTACGGCTCCAAGCACGGTTTCTCCCACGGCTTCCACCACGGCCGTGCCTTAAGCCGTGTCTCTCTCTGTTCAAAGTCCACATTTCCGCCTTCTTATCCAGTGAGGGGCACGGTTTGCGCCATGGCCGTGCCTCAAACCGCGCTTCCGATACACGACCGTGTACTTCAACCGTGTATCTTCCTATTGATTCAAAACCAAGTACACGGCCGTGTACTTCAATTACACGCCCATGTACTTCCCTCCTGTGGTGTAAATCCTTGTCTTTGAACCAAGTTGTAGATGGCTTCTCTAATTTACTTGAATTGGCATCCTTGACTCTATTTAACCTGATTTATCACGATCATAGAATTAGAGTACCATTTCCTTATGATTTCTATAAAATCAATAATAATTTAACACAATTTATACTATAAAGATTGAGTATAAAATGGCTCTGTCATGTATCTAGGATGTATATGTTTGAGTATGGAATGAGGTGTGGAGTGTGAATATGTATGTATGGGTGTGGAAGGCAAATGTGGTGTGTGCAAAGTATGTGAGCATGTATTGATAGTGTAAGATGTAGATAGCGTATGTGAGTAAGTGTGTGAGATGATGTATGGTGTGGGTATGTGAGTATGGATATGGGAAGTGTGTAATGTGTGTAGAGTATGTGGGCAAGTATGTATTAGTGGTTTGAAGTATATGTAGGGCATGTGTGTATATGTGTGTGAAAGTGGTGTGGAAGGTGAAAGAAGCAGGTGTGTATGTATGTATAGGTGCGTGTATGGTGTGTGAAGTATGTATGCATATGGATAAGAAAATGTTGGTACATATGTGATGTGTGGGAAAGGTTGATGTATGTATGATGGAAGCGTGTGTGAAGATGAAAACCGGTAGAAAGTATGAGGAACTCGTAGGTGGAAATATCAACAAAGAAGAGAAGAAATAAGATGATACAAACCTTTAAGGACTGCTAAATCTATGGGTTATCCTATAAGTAGTTCATTAGAAGATATTAGAGATAATTAGATAAATGAAATGTTCAAAGATGCTTCATGGATGAGATAAGTGTCTATGATGGTGTAAATGGTGAAAGGCATGATTCACACAACATCTAAGATGATGGCTTGGGAGATATTTAGAATGAAATGGATTTCACAATGGAATGTTCAAAGGATGCTAAGGAAGATCATTCTTAGCCAAATACCCTAGTGCAAGATCTTCAGTTGTCCTTTCCAAGGATATCTTGCATATATGGAAGAAGGAATTCCAAATTTGGCAAGTCGAAGACATTCCATTGCTCGACTTCTACACAAGGAAAGCAGACAGTCAATCACAACAACTTGGGGTGTTGTGATGTGCCTAAAACCAAGATTAAACAAATGCAAAACCAATTTAAAAGACAATTAGACAATGTCAATCAACTAGTTAATTAAATGGTGTAAATTCTCAATGCTTGTAACCGATTCTTCAAACAATGGAGTGATCAATCTTAAATCCAAGTATAATGATGCTCTGATACCAAATTAGATGATGTGCCTAAAGGGGATTAAGCACAATCAAATGGAACAAAAACTAACCCTAAATGCAATTAAATAATTCTGGTTCAACAAGCTAGGAATTTGCGTGATTCCTAATGGGTGCAAGAGATCCAAAGTCAATAAATAATGAACTAATCCACCACAATAAATCAAATCCCTCAATATACACTAAACAAACTTGAAATATCACATAAATCCAAGGATAACCAACAAAGGTAATACCGTGATCCTCCTTTATAGAAAATGCAATTCATGTTAACAATGATAAGCAATTGTTAATGAATAACAAGTGTGATAACTACTTTAAACAAGCTCACTAATTCAAATAAAAAATTAATCAAATCTAACCAAGAAATTTTCTAATTCAACCTTAGATATTACATACTAGAGAAGAAAAAAAAACACAATAATTTGAAATTGATATGATTCACAATTTCAAATGTTACACTCGCCACAATCTCATCTCTTGGGATTGAAATTGATAAGAGGAAATTAAACTAGGAAACCCTAAGTTCTCTTACGTGAAAGTGAAGTGTTTGTTCTAAAAATTAGCCTCCCTAAAACCCTACTTAAGCAAGTATTTATACTTGCTCCCTTTAGGGTTAAAAAGGTCACAAAATTACAACTATGACACTTTTAGGATGGCCGGTCCTAAAAGACAATTACAAACAAATGAAAGTGTCCTAAAAGAAAGATTACAACATAAATAGTCCAAAGAAATAATTATAAATAAAAATAGTCTTTATCATGCTAGCTCTTTCATAGGATTCGTCAGCCCGACTCATTGCCAGTTCAGGTCGGTCCATAGATAATCCATAAGCTGAGTCTTAGTGAGTTTGTCCATTGCCCTGTAAAGCCTAATAAGTATGCCTATAGGAATATACAATACATGAATAATAGAAAAGAGGTTAGTGAACAAATAATTTCAAGGTCGATTTGCTCAAAATGCGCCCTCATCAGCAAGATTTGAAAACCTTTGGCTCTTGCCCTAATGATAGGTCTTAACGGATTTTGATTCCTATCATCTCCTCGGGCCTCAAAAAGATTTGTCCTCAAATTTGACAAATCAAATGCAATAGAGACTCTATTTCCTCCTAGCAAGCTACCTGAAGAAGTATCACTGTAGAATTCCAATATCTGAAATACCACAGGGGGTGATTGTTTTCTCTCCTCCATTTCTTGGATGTATCTCATCTGCAATACAAACAATGACCCATTATTCACTGAGGTGTCCCCTGTCTTAACCCATTCCACTAATATTGTTTTCTCATTTTCTAACTCATCTGTATGGCGTTGACCCTCATGGCCCTCTAACGGTTAATCCGACCGCTTACGGCCCTCTGAAACCTTTGAAGGTAAACACAACTATCTCTAAGCAGTCTGGCTCTCTGATGATGGGCTCATCTGACTCTGACCCTCAAAATTCTCCAATGGTTTACTCAACTGCTCATGAGCCTTTAGTACCTCTGAAGGTGAATACAATTTCCCCTAAACAATTTGGTCCTCTAGTAGTCTACTCATCTGACTATGATCATTAGGATCCTCTAAAGGTTAGCACATTTGTGTTTAACAAATTTTGTGCTCTAAGGGTTGGTTCAACTGCTTATGGCCCTTTAATGGTCTACTAATTTGTTATTGAACCCTTTAAACCTCTAAAGACGACATCAGATTCAGAATAATTCATTTTCCCTCCTTTTGGAATACATAGGTATTCCTGAAGCCATCATGTAAGATCCTCCTATCATATAACTAAGGTCTGCCAAGCAATATATGGGATGTACACATAGGAATAATATCACATTCAAGTTCATCACAGTACTTGTCCCCTATATTGAAGAGTACCCTAGCCCTTTGGGTTACACAAAGACCATCCTGATCATTCAACCAATGTAATGTATAGGGTTTAGGATGTAAGATGGTTTCAAGTTTAAGCTTAGATACTGATGATGCAGCTATAACATTAGTACAACTACCACCATCAATTATAAGGACACATAGGTTTCCTTGTACCTTACAAAAAGTATGGAACAAATTTTCCCTTTGTTCATCATCACCAGTTGGATAAGAAGTCACTACTTGATGTACTAAAGTAGTAAAAGTATGCACATCATGTGACATGGTTGTTAACTAACATCAACAAGTTAACAACACACTTCACTACAAGCACCACAACAACACACCCTTACACACCCACAATACTCACAATCAAACAATACAAGAAATGCTTATTATTACTTCAAGTAAAGTCAAGTGAAATAATTGAAGCATAATGAAATAATTCTTGGAACTTCAAGTAAATTTAAATAAATGAAGTACACACAATTATTTCTAAGTAGTTAAGAATTAAATTCAACTACAAGTGTTTAAGTAATTAGTTCAATTACTTTCACACTTTAATGACTTGTTTGAAATTTAAATTTCATTACTCAACTTTCCTTTTCTAGCTTTAGTTTCACACTAATTACTTCACAATGGGCAGCACCTCAACACATACAAAAATACACAACTTCACCACCACACTTCTCCTCTTTTACTTACGGTTCCACACCAATCACGCCTCCAACAACAATTGTCTATACTACACACACTAAAACGTACGCCAAATGCACACACTCTTCACTAAATTTACATAAACACAACTCTACACACACACCTCTTCAAGTCACGGTGCACTTTCCCCACTTCCACACAAATACCAAACCGTAACTCCAACAACAAAGGCTACTCAAATTTTCAAATTTAAAAAGAAGTTCAATAAGTGCACAACTCCACAAATGGTAAGAGGCTTTTTCAAATACAAATGATACACAATTAACTATGACTTAATGTGTGTTTGAAGTTTCAAATTGACCTCTTAATGTACACTTTCAATTTTGATTTCAAATCTGAAAATGATAATTGTAATTCCTCCACTTTTTCCTAAAACACACATTACACAATTCCACTTCACAATTAAAACACCACTTTTCCCATTTACACTGCAATTTACAACCTAAACACAACACACACACACTCTACGGTTCACAATCCCAAACATACAAGTTTTCTCCACTACAAACACTAAAGCAAACCGTAACTTATACAGCAAAATAGCAACAATTCAAATTTGAAAATCTAACCACTTCACTAATTGCAACCCTTCCACAATTAGTAAGAAGTAATTTTCAAATTCAAACAAACATACATTAACTCCTTCAATCTTAATGTTTGTTTTGAAAATCAAATAATTTCCATATCTTCCACACTACTCAAATCTAGAAATGCTTAATTACTCCACTATTTTTTTGAAAACAAACAATGTAATGATCACAATTTTTCTTCCTACACAATTGCACTTCAGAAATTGCATTCAAAATGCACTACTTTCCTCTTCCTCCACGGTGAAGTCCACAACAAAGAAGCTTCAACAAGTAATCAAAACTCACTCCAACATGCAGCAAATTTAACTTCTACTCAAGACAATTCACACCACTTCAAACAACTACAACAACAATTTCAATTTACTCCCAATTTCGGAATTGAAAATGTAAGAACATGAACCCTAAATTTCCGAAATTCAAAATCAAATAACCCCTTCTCACAACCTCAAGCTCTGATACCAAATTATGATGTGCCTCAAACCAAGATTAAGCACATGCAAAACCAATTTAAAAGACAATTAGACAATGTCAATCAATTAGTTAATCAAATGGTGTAAATTCTCAATGCTTGTAACCAATTCTTCAAACAATGGTGTGATCAATCTTAAATCCAAGTATGATGATGCTCTGATACCAAATTAGATTATGTGCCTAAAAGGGATTAAGCACAATCAAATGGAACAAAAACCAACCTTAAATGCAATCAAACAATTCCAGTTCAACAAGCTAGGAATTTGCATGATTCTTAATGGGTGCAAGAGATCCAAAGTCAATAAATAATGAACTAATCCACCACAATGAATCAAATCCCTTAATATACACTAATCAAACTTGAAATATCACGTGAATCCAAGGATAACCAACAAAGGCAATACCGTGATCCCCCTTTATGGAAAATGCAATTCACGTTAACAATGATAAGCAATTGCTGATGAATAACAAGTGTGATAACTACTTCAAACAAGCTCACTAATTCGAATCAAAACTTAATCAAATTTGACCAAGAAATGTTCAATTCAACCCTAGATATTACACACTAGAGAAGAAAAGAAAACACAACAATTTGAAATTGATATGACTTACAATTTCAAATGTTGCACTCGCCACAATCTCAACTCTTGGGATTGAAATTGATAAGAGGAAATTGAACTAAGAAATCCTAAATTCTCTCAGGTGAAAGTGAAGTGTTTGTTCTAAAAATTGGCCTTCCCAAAACCCTACTTAAGCAAGTATTTATACTTGCTCCCTTTAGGGTTAAAATGTTTACAAAATTATAACTATGCCACTTTTAGGGTGGCCGATCCTAAAAGACAATTACAAACAAATAAATGTGTCCCAAAAAAAGATTACAACATAAATATTCCAAAGAAATAATTATAAATAAAAATAGTTTTCATCATGCTAGCTCTTCCATAAGATTCGTCGGCCTAACTCATCACCTGTTTAGGTCGGTCCATGGATAACCCACAAGCTAAGTCTTAGTGATTTATCATTGCCCTGTAAAGCTTAATAAGTGTGCCTATAGGAATATACAATACATGAATAATAGAAAAGAGGTTAGTGAATAAATAATTCTAGGGTTGATTTGCTCAAAATGGGTCCTCATCACCAAGATTTGAAATCCTTTGGCTCTTGCCCTATTGGTAGGTCTTGTTGGATTTTGATTCCTATCATGTTAGAAGCACAAATTCAAAGGAAGTTCAACATTCAAATCTTGTTCACCCAAAGTTCCATAAGGAGGAAACTTCACGCCTTGTCATCAACCACAAGATGAGCAGAGTATGCATATCGGGTGCTAGAAGACTATCAAAGTCAAGTGTAGATGCAACTTTCTATGATTGAGTTGAGGAAGCATCATAGAAGGATACTGACTTCAAGAGGAATGCAAAGGAGTTACCTACTAGAATTGCTCAACTCCAACTAGGGCTACAACCAACCCTAAACAAGTGAGTGTGAAACTTAATGATATGCCATTATGTTATGTTGTATGTTGAATGTTATGCATGTGAATTTGCTGTTTGTTGTGTTGCTATTTGATATGATTGTTGTTGAATTAAGTCATAGTAGGGATTGAGAAGTTAGGGAGAAAGTCATAAAGGCTATAGAGGAATGGATGGTCCAAGGGTTTAGGTGTCATTACCTTAATGATAGCATCTAGCGCCATATCGCTAGTGCTATAACCATAACCCTAACTCATGTTTTACAAATTGTTTACTTCCAAAACAAACCAAAATATAGAGACTTAGCTTTTCCTTCTATAGCTACTGAATAGGTATGCTTAGTTGGAATAGGGTGTATAGGTATCATTATGTATACATGTCAGAGTTGGTTCCTGAATGTGTATACATATACTTAAATAAATTTATTTTTATATTATATTTACGAAATACACTCATTAACCTAATTATACCCAATCATGAGTGCAACCTTAGCTTTTACAACCCAATGACCATATTTTCTTACCCTCTTAAGTGCGTAAGGGGAGATATCTAGTAAAGTGTCTTCAATTAAAGAGATGTCGAGCATATACCTATATGTGTGAATACATAGATATATATATATATATCATATACAAATGTCTTGAGGACATTGAAAGAGAAAACGAGATGACCTTTCTAGCTCTCGAAAGTGTGAGAATGATCAAGCACTTGAGAAGTGCGATGGTATAGAGGTGTCAAAGATGATTAATGTAAATCAACACCAAGTGGTTGGTTTGACATGTGAGATAAATGACACATAGGTGTTAGAAATGATTGTAAGCCAACCCAAGTGGTTCGGCATTTGAGAGAAAGGGCATAGAGGTGCTAGATCTGATGATCGTAAGTCAACCCGAGCGGTTTGATATTTAAAAGAAATGGCATAGAGAGGTACCGAGATAATTTAATCCATTGTAAAACTGGATAGGTCTATACCTATGGGGTTTGGGTTCAGTGTCGATGTTGCATAACAAGAAATGCATAATCCTTGCTTGTGATGAGTGAAATGGAATGTTTGATGTTTGTCTCTATGGTATGATTGAAGATTGATTGTGATTGTAAATGTTGTTTGATCACCCTGAATCAATTAATTAAGGAAGAGGACCTGATTTAAAAATCTGACATATATTTTCACGAGACATTGCATGAGATTGAAGGCTATCACTGTCACAGAATGCGTTAGAAGTGATCAAGAGGATCGTTGTTCCACCAAGTGCGAACTAAGTGATTAGGGGATTGTTGCGCCTTGACAGTTCTAAGTTCGGCCTGTCTTTGAAGGTTTTACTCCGTCTGGTGTAGAGAGGTACATGAGTGTTCACTATTGAGTTAATAAGATATCATAATTAACCAAGTGATAAGATAAATAAATTGGGTAATGACCTAGGCACTAATGGTGGCTTCGGAATCCCCAATCCAAGGTCAAGGGGGGGGGGGGGGGGGGGGTGTAAACCTCAGACTTCACATCGGTTACCGAAAGACCACGTGAGATGCTTCATTCATATGGTTGTTCATGCATAGCATATGTTTAATATCTTAATTTGAATTTTCTTGTGTATGTATATAGCATATGTCTAATATTTTGATTTAAGTTTGTTTGTGTGCGTACGTAGTATTGAAAGTGTTACCATCCCATTCACTGAGCCATAATGTGCTCACCCTCTCATAGACTCTTTTGCAGGTAATGATAGCGAAAGCGTGGGATGGGATAAGATGTAAAGTATTGACAGGTTTAGAAGACTAAAACAACAAAGTAAGATTTGTGAAGGATAGATTTACTTAGATGAAATGTTAAGACCCCCATGTGAATAGAATTTGAAGTTGAGAAACCTAAGGTTTATCCTATTTTACTGATTGGTAGGGGATACCGATTCTCTGTGATCATGATTGACCATGGGGTACGGAATCCATAGTTGTATTTTATTATCTAATTATGTGTACTATAACTTGTTGTAGATGTAATTATTTACTTAAATTCTTATGATCTCTGACTCGTAAGATGATTATCATGTCATGGGTGCACACGTACCATGATAATTTTAATAAAGGCTTCTAGGCCCCCTTTCAAGGTGTGACAATTTCAAATCTAGGCGATGATGGTTCTTTTTAAGCAAATTGACTTTGGAATTATTTATATACGAACCTCTTTTCTATTACTCTTGTATTGTGTATTCCAACAGGCACACTTATCAGGCTTTATAGAGCAATGGACAAACTCACTAAGACTCAGCTTGTGGGTTATCTATGGATCGACTTAAATCGAAGATGTGCTGGACCGACAAATTGATTTGAAGAATCGACTTATGAAGACTATTTTTTTATTTTGTTATTTTTCTTTGAATCATTTATTTTGTAAGCTTTTTGGACATTTTATTTGGTTGTATTTTGTGGATTTAGGACCGGTCACCCTTTAGTGGCATAGTTGTAATTGTTTAAACATTTCAACCCTAATTGGAGTAAGTATAAATACTTGCTAACTAAGGTTTTTGAGGGACTTTTGAACATTTTAGAAATCCAAAAATTTGTAGCCGTGGGAGCCTCCTCTTCACGCCATCTACTCTTATCAATTTCATCGGAAATTGTGGCGAGTTGGCTTAGCAAAATCTTATGAATCATATCAAGTTTTTACTAAGTTGCTTCTTGTTATTACTAGTGTATAATATCTAGTAATAATAGCTTAGTTTTTGTTTATCTATTCATGCCTAAATTAGGGTTCAAATATTGCTTGGTTTTCATGTCAATTGTAAGGATTGGAAATGAATTGTTCCATTGAGTTTAACTGGTATTGGAATCCACTTATTGTACTTCACATCGGTTACCGAAAGACCACGTGAGATGCTTCATTCATATGGTTGTTCATGCATAGCATATGTTTAATATCTTAATTTGAATTTTCTTGTGTATGTATATAGCATATGTCTAATATTTTGATTTAAGTTTGTTTGTGTGCGTACGTAGTATTGAAAGTGTTACCATCCCATTCACTGAGCCATAATGTGCTCACCCTCTCATAGACTCTTTTGCAGGTAATGATAGCGAAAGCGTGGGATGGGATAAGATGTAAAGTATTGACAGGTTTAGAAGACTAAAACAACAAAGTAAGATTTGTGAAGGATAGATTTACTTAGATGAAATGTTAAGACCCCATGTGAATAGAATTTGAAGTTGAGAAACCTAAGGTTTATCCTATTTTACTGATTGGTAGGGGATACCGATTCTCTGTGATCATGATTGACCATGGGGTACGGAATCCATAGTTGTATTTTATTATCTAATTATGTGTACTATAACTTGTTGTAGATGTAATTATTTACTTAAATTCTTATGATCTCTGACTCGTAAGATGATTATCATGTCATGGGTGCACACGTACCATGATAATTTTAATAAAGGCTTCTAGGCCCCCTTTCAAGGTGTGACAATTTCAAATCTAGGCGATGATGGTTCTTTTTAAGCAAATTGACTTTGGAATTATTTATATACGAACCTCTTTTCTATTACTCTTGTATTGTGTATTCCAACAGGCACACTTATCAGGCTTTATAGAGCAATGGACAAACTCACTAAGACTCAGCTTGTGGGTTATCTATGGATCGACTTAAATCGAAGATGTGCTGGACCGACAAATTGATTTGAAGAATCGACTTATGAAGACTATTTTTTTATTTTGTTATTTTTCTTTGAATCATTTATTTTGTAAGCTTTTTGGACATTTTATTTGGTTGTATTTTGTGGATTTAGGACCGGTCACCCTTTAGTGGCATAGTTGTAATTGTTTAAACATTTCAACCCTAATTGGAGTAAGTATAAATACTTGCTAACTAAGGTTTTTGAGGGACTTTTGAACATTTTAGAAATCCAAAAATTTGTAGCCGTGGGAGCCTCCTCTTCACGCCATCTACTCTTATCAATTTCATCGGAAATTGTGGCGAGTTGGCTTAGCAAAATCTTATGAATCATATCAAGTTTTTACTAAGTTGCTTCTTGTTATTACTAGTGTATAATATCTAGTAATAATAGCTTAGTTTTTGTTTATCTATTCATGCCTAAATTAGGGTTCAAATATTGCTTGGTTTTCATGTCAATTGTAAGGATTGGAAATGAATTGTTCCATTGAGTTTAACTGGTATTGGAATCCACTTATTGTACTTCACATCGGTTACCGAAAGACCACGTGAGATGCTTCATTCATATGGTTGTTCATGCATAGCATATGTTTAATATCTTAATTTGAATTTTCTTGTGTATGTATATAGCATATGTCTAATATTTTGATTTAAGTTTGTTTGTGTGCGTACGTAGTATTGAAAGTGTTACCATCCCATTCACTGAGCCATAATGTGCTCACCCTCTCATAGACTCTTTTGCAGGTAATGATAGCGAAAGCGTGGGATGGGATAAGATGTAAAGTATTGACAGGTTTAGAAGACTAAAACAACAAAGTAAGATTTGTGAAGGATAGATTTACTTAGATGAAATGTTAAGACCCCCATGTGAATAGAATTTGAAGTTGAGAAACCTAAGGTTTATCCTATTTTACTGATTGGTAGGGGATACCGATTCTCTGTGATCATGATTGACCATGGGGTACGGAATCCATAGTTGTATTTTATTATCTAATTATGTGTACTATAACTTGTTGTAGATGTAATTATTTACTTAAATTCTTATGATCTCTGACTCGTAAGATGATTATCATGTCATGGGTGCACACGTACCATGATAATTTTAATAAAGGCTTCTAGGCCCCCTTTCAAGGTGTGACAATTTCAAATCTAGGCGATGATGGTTCTTTTTAAGCAAATTGACTTTGGAATTATTTATATACGAACCTCTTTTCTATTACTCTTGTATTGTGTATTCCAACAGGCACACTTATCAGGCTTTATAGAGCAATGGACAAACTCACTAAGACTCAGCTTGTGGGTTATCTATGGATCGACTTAAATCGAAGATGTGCTGGACCGACAAATTGATTTGAAGAATCGACTTATGAAGACTATTTTTTTATTTTGTTATTTTTCTTTGAATCATTTATTTTGTAAGCTTTTTGGACATTTTATTTGGTTGTATTTTGTGGATTTAGGACCGGTCACCCTTTAGTGGCATAGTTGTAATTGTTTAAACATTTCAACCCTAATTGGAGTAAGTATAAATACTTGCTAACTAAGGTTTTTAAGGGACTTTTGAACATTTTAGAAATCCAAAAATTTGTAGCCGTGGGAGCCTCCTCTTCACGCCATCTACTCTTATCAATTTCATCGGAAATTGTGGCGAGTTGGCTTAGCAAAATCTTATGAATCATATCAAGTTTTTACTAAGTTGCTTCTTGTTATTACTAGTGTATAATATCTAGTAATAATAGCTTAGTTTTTGTTTATCTATTCATGCCTAAATTAGGGTTCAAATATTGCTTGGTTTTCATGTCAATTGTAAGGATTGGAAATGAATTGTTCCATTGAGTTTAACTGGTATTGGAATCCACTTATTGTACTTCTAATTTGGTTCACATCATTTAGGGTTGTGGATTCTTGATTTCACGCCATTTAGGGATTTTATCTACAACTTTTTCATGCCCATTTCATTATAATAGAATCAATTATATGTGTGTTATTGTTGATTGGTATTACGATCCCTTGAACACATCAACTTTTGATCAATCGAGCTTACTTGTTCATACAATTAGGGCTCATATTACGATTGTTGTCACGCCACTTTTGGGATTGATTGAAGCTGTTCTTCAATTGCACTCATGTGCTTAGATTTAATCAATTTAGGCACATCATAATTTGGTATCAAAGCTTATCATACTTGGATATTCAATCTTGATCACATCCTTGTTGCGAAATTAGTTTATAAGAATTGAGGATTTACACAATTGGAGGACTAGTTGTATTGCCATTGTGTAATTGTTCTTTCAATTGGGTTTTATGTGCTTTCACTTAGTTTTAAGCACATCAAAGGTTAATTAAGTATGATTAAGGTTAATTTAATTAACTTAAGAGAATGATGGTGATGAAGCAAATTATCCTTATTAGATGCACTGGTTAATACCTTATGTGATTACATTTTAGAGTTGTATTTTTGTTAAATTGAGTTAATTAACATCGATTGATATTTAGTGTTAGCTATTGATGTTGAATTATGTTATTTATGGTGTTAAATAAGGAGGGATAGGTGCATGACAAGGCTAATTATGCCAATTATACCTTGCTTTGTTAAAAGATCACACCAACACCTTATCTTAAAGGGATGACAAATAACATCATATATAGTAAGCTATCAGCCAATCAAAACACAACAACCTGATGTGCTCAAAACTAAGCCCAAGCACATACAAATGAATCTAAGAAACAAACCCCAACTCTCAAACATAAACAGGTTCAACTGGATTAGAATTTGCGTGAACCCTATTGGAATTTTGATGAAATCCAAAGGTCCAAGATGCAATCAACAATCCAACAAGATTAAACCTCACCAAATAACATCAAATGCAAGTGAAATCCACGTGAATTATATTAAGAAGAACAGATTTAAAACCAAGATTTTATCCTCTCCAAATAAGCACCATTCACGTCACAATTGATTCCAATGTTGATGATGATATCAAATACTAAAACAATCAATTTCATAACATGATATTTGATCACAATTGCAATAAAAAATCTGACCAAGAAAATCCAAATCAACCCTAGATATGACTCACTAGTGATAATAAGAAAAAACAACAAGGAAGGAATTGATATTACTCACAATTGCCCTTTGTTGCACTCGCAACAATTGAACTAAGGAAACCCTGAGCTCTCTCACGAAAATGTAATGTTCAAATTTGAAAATTTTGGCCTCCTCAAACCCTACTATAAGCAAGTATTTATACTTGCTACTCCTAGGGTTAGAAAATTGACAAAAATTACAAGTTTTCCACTTTTAAGGTAGTCGATCCTAAATGGAAATTACAATAAAAATGAAAGTGTCCCAAAAGAAAAATACAACATGAAATAATCCATAGAACAATTATAAAGTACAAAAATATCATAAGTCTTCATGAGCTAATGCTTCGGAATGGAAACAATCGCAGCGGGTTTTTGATTATAAATCTGAAAATGTCCCGTGTCCATCAACTAGTGTAGGATATATTGGCATCTTATGGAGAATTATTATTGTACTTGTAAGATTATTTCTCAAATATTTATTAGAATAAAAGATATAAAGTAAAAATATAAGCGATTTGGACCATTAGCCAAATCCAGTTTTGAAGGTATAGGTGGTGCCGGAAAATTTCTCATCATCTCCTCGGGCTTCTGAAAGATTTGCCCTCAAATCTAGAGGATCGGTTTTGGAACTGAACCCTGATGTCTCTGTTGACCTGCTCTTCCGGCTATCAAATGTAATTGATGTAGTTCTTATCTATTCCTAAAACTAATGTACCTCAAATGGAGTCATTGGTGATAGAACTATGCGAGACTCACCCATACTGAACATGTAGGTGTTTCTAAACCCATCACATAACACTCGCCGATCAAACAACCAAGGCCGACCTAACAGCAAATGGAATGCATGCATAGGGATTACATCACACAGGATCTCATCATGATATTTCTGCCCAACACTCATAGAAACCTTCGTCCTTAGTGTAACATACATATTACCTTGATTATCCAACCAATGCAAGTTATAAGGGCTAGGATGTAGAATAGTAGACAGATGTAACTTGTCTACCAATGCAGTAGATATAACATTCATGCAACTACCACTATCGATGATGAGTACACAAATGTTACCTCTGATTCTACAAGAGGTGTGAAATATGTTCTCCCTCTGAATGTCTCTAGTATCAAGAGATATAGTTAGAGTCCTGCATAACACATTAATGGGTAGATATTGTTCACCTATACGCTCCTCATGTGTCTCTGCAGTTTGGTCATCATAATACTCCTGCAGTGCCATTGGTAAATCTATAGGTTCAGTCTGTTCATTTTCATCCTCAACATCTTCCCCAATGCCCTCCATAGCAGTCATCACCCTCTTATTTGGACACTGTGCTGCCATATGCCCAAATCTCATGCATTTAAAGCACTTGATCTGGCGTGCCTTTCCACTAGTAGATCCGGGAACAGTCTGCCTCACATCTGGCGTTATTACCTCTTTACCCTTCCTAGTAGGTAAATTTTCTCTAATAGTATTTGGGGTAGTTTTATCCACTACTCTCACTGCCTCACCTACCACCTTTGTTTCCCCTGATCGACCGTCAGCTGCTATGGGTCTAGTGATAGCATTGGGCCTACTGCTCGGAGCCCTAAACAAGTTGGACCTCCATTCCCTCTCCACTTTCAAGGCCAACTGAATAGCCTCATCAAGTGTACTATAGCGTTGCAGCTTAACAACACACGCTATTTCATATTTCAAGCCTGAGACGAAGCATGCTACGGTTTGTTCTAGAGGTTCAATGGACCCACACTAATCATGAGGGTTTCAAATTCCAGCACATAATCATCCACTGTCTTGCCTCCCTGCCTCAAGGCCTACAGTCGCATAAACAACTCCTGTTTGTAGTGCTCAGGAATGAACCTTTTTCTCAATACCCTTTTCATATCTCTCCATGTCTGAATCTCAGCCTCTCCATCCCTACGCTTGCTGATAATCAGATTCTTCCACCATAATGCAGTGTATCCTATAAACTCGACAGCAGCTAATCGGACCCTGGTATTATCATCGATCTCATAGCATTCAAAGAGACCCTCAACCTTGTCCTCCCAATCTAAATAATCATCCGCCGATCCCTTGCCATCATAAGAAGGCATCTACAGTTTCACATACTCCAAGCCCTAAGGCGGCCTGAAATCCCTATTCTGATATGGATTAGCCCCAAAATTGTCATCCCTTTCTTCCCTGTATATAAGATGTTCCTCACCCATCCTTCTATTCAGATTTCCATCTCCCACTACTCTATCTCTATGAGTATTTGTGGAGCTACCCGAGGTGGTGCCTAATGGTTTACCACCGGTGGTTGTGGTAATGTCATTTTGTCAATCTTAGTTGCCAGAGTAGCAACTATGTTAGTAAGATCCTGGAGCTGTTCTTCTAAAGTCCTCTTACCTGCAACATTATGACCTTGACCTCCACCAACGTGACTATTGGCTTCATCGCCAATTCCCCCATTCACGCTATCATTCGACATAGTTGTAGACTCGGTATAATGAACCTCAAAGACAATTTGAAGCAAAGGAGCACACCTCACAACCACACTACCTTTAACGCCATACAATAGCCACTACAAAAGGAAAACAAACAACTCTACTTAACTTCACTCAAAGCACATGTATGCTATTACAATCCACGTGTAGCACTCTTCTCCACAACAAAGTAACACATCACGATGCAACACTTCTACAATCCACCACTACATGCACCACTTACAATCCCCTTTTCAATCAACACACAAAAAACGCCAAACACACACCCTTTACTTAGCACACAAATGCAATGCCACACACACACACCTTTTTATACACGGTGCACTCTCCACTTCTAACACAATTTTCCTAAATCGCAACTTGCACACATGCAACACAGCAATAATTCAAATAGCACTCCTTAATGCAACTTTCCACAAATGGTAATAATCAAATTGCAAGTTTAAATGGAACATAATCAATACCACTCAATAACTTCCTCAACTTTATGGATATGTTTGAATTCAAATAAATTCTCTATTATCCCACACAATGCAAATTTGAAAATTGCACACTTCCACTTCCGAATTGCACAAGAAATCACACAACTCACTCCACAAGCTTCTTCAAATAACAATAACACACTCACAGTGTAGTACTCCACTTCCATGGCAACAACAACAAAATGGAACCAAATAAGGATACTTCTCCAAATGGCAAGTAATTGATTCCAACAAGTTAATGTGCATTCAAAGTAATTAACATACAATAACTCTATAACTAATGTTTGATTTGAACTCAAAAATAGTTTCCAAATTCTCCATGCCACTTAAAGAAATCTGCCAAAGAAATGACTCTTCCAATTCCAAAATGTCAAGTAATCAACATACACTTATTAACAAGCTTCAACTATTTGAATCCCTAAATGATGGAATTCAATTCAAGAACCTCCTCGTCTTCCTCAAGCAAATAACTCACGGCAAGGATGAAGATAACAACTTAATTTTCTAAAATTCAATTCAAATCAAGCGCTTCCACTATCTTCTTCAACAAATCAATCAAGATAAGGATGAGGTAATTTTCAAATTTGGAAATTTGAATCAATAATACACTTCTGCTCCTCTTCCCTTTCACGAGAATGATCAACCACAAGAAGCTACAATAAGCCTTTCAATTCAACTTCAACAAGCAACAAATTCACTTCTCAATTAAGACAATTATGCAACCTCAATTCACAACACACAATTTCGGATCACAAAATGAAGAACCCTAATTGAACATGAAGATTAAGAAATCAACCAACACTAAATCCCTTCTCTTAACTTGTGCTATGATACTAAAAGATGATGTGCTCAAAACCAAGCCCAAGCACATACAAATGAATCAAAGAAACAAACCCTAACTCTCAAACATAAACCAGTTCAATTGGATTAGAATTTACGTGAACCCTATTGGAATTTTAATGAAATCTAAAGGTCCAAGATGCAATCAACAATCCAACAAGGTTAAACCTCACCAAATAAAATCAAATGCAAGTGAAATCCATGTGAATTATATCAAGAAGAATAGATCTAAAACCGTGATTTTATCCACTCCCAACAAGCATCATTCACGTCATAATTGATTCCAATATTGATGATGATATCAAATACTAAAACAATCAATTTCATAACATGCTATTCGATCACAATTGCAATAAAAAATCTGACCAAGAAAATCCAAATCAACCCTAGATATGACTCACTAGTGATGATAAGGAAAAACAACAAAGAAGGAATTGATATTACTCACAATTGCCCTTTGTTGCACTCACCAAAATTTCAACTCTTGGAAATTGAAATTGATAAGAGAAATTGACTAGGAAAACCGTAAGCTCTCTCACGAAAATGTGATGTTCAAATCTGAAAAATTTGGCCTCCTCAAACCTTACTATAAGTAAGTATTTATACTTGCTACTCCTAGGGTTAGAAAATGGACAAAAATTACAAGTTTGTCACTTTTAAGGTGGTCAGTCCTAAATGGAAATTATAATAAAAATGAAAGTATCCCAAAAGAAAAATACAACATAAAATAGTCCATAGAACAATTACAAAGTACAAAAATATCATAAGTCTTCATGAGCCAATGCTTCGGAATGGAAACAATCGCAGCGGGTCTTTGATTGTAAATCTGAAAATGTCCCGTGTCCATCAACTAGTGTAGGACATATTGGCATTCCATGGAGAATTATTATTGTACCTATAAGATTATTTCTCAAATATTTATTAGAATAAAAGATATAAAGTAAAAATATAAGCGATTTGGACCATCGGCCAATTCTAGTTCTGAAGGTATAGGTGGTGCCGGAAAATTTCTCATCACAACCTATCCATAAATGCCATGATCAAACTTTATGCACAAGGTCCCAACTTCCAACCTCATATACTTTAACTAACTCCAATATCAATTTACTCTCTCACCTATGATTGATTTAAGCACCAAAGTAGCTATGCTAGATCAAACTCTAGTGTCTATTCTAGTCATTTGTTACTATTACAAGGCATTTGAAGCACATCATCGAGCGAGACGAATATACTTTATCAACATTTAGCACCCATTGTATAAGTGTCATATTGAAACCATGCATAAAGACCTTGTAACACCCTCATTAACTACTTTGTAGTGGCTAACAACACTCATTCTAAGTCCAAACAAATGACCTTATGTCTAACCACCTCTTCTAACACCAACTTATATTAACTCCACCATCAAGCGAACCTATCAACCACCTTGCCTCCAAACCTTCTAAGGCTATAGGATGACAATGACTATGTTGGTAGGATGGAACTTTTACTACAATAAATGCTTACTAAGAACTAAGGCCTACAAGCATGCATAGTTACTCTCAAGAGAGGAGGGATACAATTTGTTGATCAAGCTAAGGAGCAAGTAAATGACCATGATAATATTAAGTCACCATCGCCATCACAAAGAAGCAACATCGGCAATACTAGTGGCTTACCCATTGTGTCTCTTAGCAAAGCACCATTGAGGGCCAACCTCCCTACTATCTTGCATAGCTAGCTAACTACCCCAACCCTTGAGTTGAATAGTTTAAGGTTCACTCGCAAAACCTTCTATAGAAAGGTAATGTAGATGACCTCGACCAAGTCATCAAGTGACTCATTGAGCTTCAAACATCAAAGAGAAATAAACCTTAGGAGTCATCGTCCTTGAGTCTTTCTCCATTCACCCATAAAATCTATGATGAAACCTGGGATTCTATCACAGGACCACCGACTTAGCAAAATCCTAACCCTAAAATTTTATGATGAGACCACTGACCTAGTAGACCACCTCACCTATTTTCAATCCCAGATGGAGCTCTAAGGCTATAGTAAAGTCATCATGTACAAGGCTTTCCCTAGCACATTAAAAAAAGTGGCTCGGACCTAGTTTAATCATTTGAAGACTACCTTGATCTCCTTCTTCAATCAATAAGTAGACCAATTTCACAAACATTTCCTCGCTAGTAAATTGTTAACCAAAGACTTAGTAAACCTAAAAACTATCAAGCAAGGGCAAAATAAGTCATCATAAGATTACAACCACCACTTCATAGTGGCTCAAGTCAACATCCTTAATGTCGACCCAAGCATCACCTTGAATGTAGCT
Source organism: Laguncularia racemosa (assembly GCA_037954665.1). NCBI lineage: Eukaryota > Viridiplantae > Streptophyta > Magnoliopsida > Myrtales > Combretaceae > Laguncularia > Laguncularia racemosa. Next base: position 8,455,162 of record JBBMOL010000004.1, read on the forward strand.
ATATAAGGTATCCGTCATGACCATACCTTCTTCCTTACACTAAAAAAGAAGAGGTAAACTACCTTAGAGGCAATCCATGAGAAGGTCACAACATATATTACTATGGAAGACAATCTTAGGGCTTAAAGCTTGTTAAGCTCCAACTCTTTAGACAAAAGTAAAGACACTAATACTAAGGATTCAATGATCACCTAGGACTCACCCCTAGCCTAAAGCCAATCTCATCAAGTGATGGGGATGGTTGACGGTATGACCACACACATGCTATCCCTCAGTTTGAGGTTTACATGCCACTTACCAAGCTACGAGGCCAAATACCCCTTGAAGTAAAAAAACAAGGCTATTTTGGCTTAACTAACACAAATGAAAGGTAACCTCAATGAAAGGAACAATTATGAGTTTTGTGAATTCCACAATAACATGGGCTACGTTATTGATGAATGCACTAATTTGAAGATTGTAGTGGAGGAAGCCATTAAACATGGCTACCTCCATGAATACATTGCCAAGCACATGTAAGTTCAGTACAATGGTAGCAACCAACCCCCACATTGATAAAGAATTGACAACAATCATTGGGCCAATAATAATTCTTAAAGCAATAATAACGAAAATGCCAAGGACCATCCCATATTAAATGGCTAAATCAACACCATATTAGGTGGTCTAGTGACTAAGGGTCAGTTAAACCAAAAGATGAAGGCCTATGCTTAACATAAGATTTATCAAGATGTCCTCAGTATAACTAAGAAGCCAAAAGTCAATACCTCCATCACCTTCTCTAATGATAACCTCAAAGGAATCCAGTACCTTTACGATGATCTAGGAGTTATTTAGGCTAAGATCATAGGCTTCTTTATTGCACGAGTCCTCTTTGACACTGGTAGCTCTACAAACATCCTATTTATCTCAACTTATGAGCAAATGAAAGATAAACTCCCAACCAAGCTAAAGCTATATGAACACCCTCTCTTCAGGTTTAACAACCAATCTATGAAGACCATAGGCATCATCTCCCAACTTATACAACTCAAAGAAGGGAAACATGTGGCCAACATAATGGTTAACCTTTTAGTTGTCAACTGCTAGTCACCACATCATGTCATCTTAGGATGACCCACTTTAAATTCCCTAAAGATGTCTATAAGCATGGCTTACCTAAAAAGTCTCTTTCCAATGACCTCAAGGAGGAGCTTGTCACCTTCCTTAAAAAGAAACTATAATGTCTTTACGTACTCTCCTTCCAATATATCAAGCATTCCTCTTAATGTCAACATAGATCTTAAGGTGAAGGTCATCAAGCAAAAGAGAAACATTTTACCTCAAAAGACAAGCTTCCATTGAGACAGAGGTATAGAAGCTATTGAATGCCAACTTCATGGATGAGGAGCCATGTCCAACATGGCTTGGCCAACTATGTGTTAGTCAAGTAGTCTAATGGGAAGTGGCGCATCTGTATTGATTTTATCGACCTTAACAAACTTGTCAGATGGATTGCTTCCCACTCCTATGTATCAATCAACTGGTTGACTCTACCTCAGGCTACAACTATTAAGCTTTCAAGGATGCCTTTATAGGCAACAATCTGCATGCATGAGCCCGACTAAGAACACACATCTTTCATTACTGGCTTCAACACATACTATTACAAAGTAATGCCCTTCAGCCTCAACAATGCTAAGAAACTTATCAAAGGTTAGAGACAAAGATTTTTAAGTAATAGGTGGGTTAAAATGTGGAGGTTTGTGTCAACAACACGATTGTCAAAGTGTCGAGCTCAAAGACCATCTTGAGGATTTATGAGAAACTTTCCACACACTGTGAGAATACAACATGAAGCTTAAGCCACGAAATTGTCTTTTTAAAGTCACTTCAAGAAAAGTCCTTTGGCACATGGTCACTAAACAAGGATTCAAGACCAACCTAGAAAGATTTAGGCCATCCTTGACATACAACCCCCCTAAGACCACTAAGGAAGTCTAAAGTCTTATGTGGAGAGTGACTACACTCAATAGGTTTGTGTCCAAATTTGCTAAAGGATGCTCAAAGTTCTTGAAGATCCCAAAGAACCCCTCCAATTTCTAGTGAACCAAATAATGCCAAGATGCCATCAACAAGCTCAAGCTATTCTCGACTTCCCCACCTATCTTATCTAAACCCATCCTAAGTGAATAGTTTTACCTATATCTCTCAATCATTGATCAAGCCCTATCCTCAATACTCATTTGAGCCAAAGGCAAGGACCATCGCCCTATATATTATGTGATTCACATTTTACAAAGACCAAAGGTTAGATATACTCTAGTCAAGAAATTTACACTAGCTATAGTGCTTCTTGCTCACTAACTCCAACCCTATTTTGAAGCACACCAAGTGATCATCTTTATCGACCAGCCACTATGCCAAATACTTCATAAGATAAACACCTTAAGTCAAATGGTCAAGTACACCATTGAACTTAACGCTTGAGATTTACAATTCTAATCCCATAAAGCCCTCAAAACATAAGCTTTGGTAAACTTCATTTCTAAATGCACTGCCTTAAAAGGAAACTAGCCCAAGCATAGGATACAATAGACTCTCCATGTTGATAGCTCATCCACTCAAAGGGAAAGGGGGTAGAGCCAGGCCCATTCTCAATAGACCAAAAGGGGTAATTGTCAACTGTGTTAAATTTTGGAATCTTTACCAATAACAATGAAGCTGAGTATGAAGCACTCATGGTAAAAATAAAGCTAATAATAGAAGTCAACATTGAAAGTCTACAATTTTTTCAAATTCTCAACTTATTGTCCAATAGTTCAAAAAGGTAATAGGCAATAAAAGGTAAGGGGATGTCTAAGTACTTAAAAATAGTGAAAATGCTTGGGATAAACTTTCCCCCTTAGGCAGCCCATAAGATTCTCTGAAGCAAAAACACAAAAGTGGATAACCTCCTAAAGATGGCCTTGATGTGTTCATCCGACCTAGATAGGAGAGTATTCATAAAGTTTCTACTTGACAAGACTATTAGCAAGTTTAGTCAACAGATGATGCAGATCCTACCCCCACTAGTTGAAACTTGCTGGATGGACCCTAACCTTTCATACCTCTAAGATGGTATCACCCTGGTAGATAGGAAAGAAGTAAGAAAGATCATGTATAGGTCGGCTTGGTATATACTCATTGACAATCAACTATATTGACTCTCTTTCACTTAACCTACCTGAAGTACCTTAGACCTAATGAAGCCTAGCAAATCCTTAAAGAAGGAGTATGTAGTAACCATATCCCGGGCTAAGCACTAGTGATTAAGGCACTCCGCCTCAACTACTATTGGTTGTTTATGAAGGAAGACATTAAGCTAACAATCTAAAAGTGACCTCAAAGCTAAAAGAATGCACCAATTGACCTTTTGCCAAGCACCAACCTCTTACCCCATTATAAATTTGTGGCCTTTCACACAATGGGGGATAGATAACTAGGCCCCTTCTGTAGGGCAATAAGGTGGCGCCAGTATATAATTGTGGCTATAGACTACTTAACTAAGTAGGTTAAAGGTGAAGTTGTGGTACAAATCACAAAAAATAATGTGGTGGGCTTTGTCTAGAGGTTCATTATGTGTCGATTCAAAGTCTCCTACAATTTCATAGCCAACAATAGGACCTAATTCAATAATGATAAATTCAAGAAATTTTGTGAAAGCCAAGGCCTAAGGAACCACTAAACCTTAGTTGCACACCCTTAGTCCAATGATCAAATCAAGGCTATGCATAAAACAATCTTGAATAGCTTAAGGAAAAGGGTTTGCGACACTAAAGGCAAGTGGGCAGATAAGATTCCCTACACTCTTTAGGAGTATAAGACAACCTTTAAGACTCTCACTAGAGAAACCTTGTTAAATCCAGCCATTAGATCCAATGTTGTACTACCAATAGAATGTTAAGTCCTCTGTAGCGAGAATGCAAACCTTAGACATAGAAGCTAATGAAATAGACCTTCATGCCAATCTAGATTTTGTTGAAGAGGTCTATGACCTTGCAAGTGCTCAAGTGGTAGCCTATGAGCAAAGGGTTTCCAAATACTATAACAAGAAAGTGGAGCATAGAGCTTTTCGCCCTAGTAACCTAGTGTGTAAAAAGCTTAAGGCCACTAAGTCCTAAGAAGGTGAAGGGAAATTGGCACCAAATTGGTAAGACCCCATAAAGATCAAAGAAATCACTTGAAACAGAGCTTCTAGCATCAAAACACTTGATAGGCAACTAATTCCAAGGTCCTGTAATGCAAACAACCTTAATGTTTACTTTAAGTAATGTACACACTCCTTCGAAATAAAAAATCAATGAAATTTATGTCTTTCGAATCATTTATCCCAAGTTTTAGTTTCATGTTTTTCGTAAGTATAAAGTCATGAGTCAAAAGCAACAACCAAACCCTCTTCAATGTTAGTGGGCTTAAACAAGTCCAGCTCCAAAAGGACTTGACCTCTTTAGGTCCATATGTATGACTACAAAAAACTTGACCATGTTAAGTCTATAAGTCTAACATCTAAAAGACTTAACACCTTCAGGACTATAAGTCTGTCAAAGGCCTCACCACAAACCCCGCAAAATTTTAAAATAAGATATAAATCATTGGAAGACATTCTTGAGACATTTCCAAGAATCGATAGGATATTTAACCCTATACCTAAAGACTGGGCTCAATAACCTCAAAACATTATATGAAAATCCTAAATTGATCCCTAAAACATAAAATGATATCTCGATACCTAACCCAAAAATCTAAACCTAAAATAGGAATCCAAAACACATTGACCTATAAACTCTAAATAAACAATTCAAACCCCAATTAATAAAAAAACCCTAAAATGACAAACTAAACTCCTAACTTAAACCAAAACCTAAAATAATAATAATAATAACAACAACAACAATAATAATAATATAATTTGATCCAAAACCTTAAATTGATAACTTGAAACCTTAATTCAATTCCTAAACCAAAAATGAAATAATTAAATCCCAATTCAAACCGTAAGCCCTAACATGAAAATTCAAAGTCCAAATTCAATTTATAAACTCTAAAATGCAACTTCAAACCCAAATTCAAATCAAAACCCCTAAATTCATAATTTAAACCCTACACCAATTTGGAAAACCGAAATTAAACAATCAAAATTCTAATTCAAGTAATAAAACCCAAAAAGGATCGTAAACCTAAAATGCATAAACATGCTCTAATATGCAATACCAATCATCAATAGATATCAAGCACTATCTATTAACGCAAATTGACAAATCAAAACCCTAAGATAAACACCCTAATTTATGCCAAACCCTAGGGCAAATATGTCCTACAAAATGCCAATTTGCTAAGCTAATCCAATTAAACTTAATTTAAATTAATTAACTTAATTAAGTTAGAGACATAAATTAACTAATGGTCAAAAGTATTAACCACTTGCCATTAGAGATGATTCCACATCATCTTTGATCCAATGGTGGATATTTAAACTTGAAAAAGTTAATGTGAAGTGCGACAAGCGACATAATGCAAAAAAGAAAGTTACCAAAGTTAGTAAGTAGATTTAACCTCAAGTTTACCTTAAAACACTAAGTAAAACTTTTGACCAACTACAAAAAAAAAAAAAAAAAACTAAAGTAAAACTTTTGACTAACTACAAAAAACTAACCCTTGGACAAAAGAATCACATCAAGAAAAAGTAAATTGTAGTGTCAAGATGTGAATGGTTATGCCATAAATGGACACTAACCTAACCCTAAACCACAAAACCAAACCTTTAACCAACTAGAATTATCTAATGGACAATGATGGGGAATTAAGCAAGGAAGGCCCTAGACTAAGTAAGCTGTCACCATGCAAATGAAAATTGCCAAATGAGGTAATTGACAAGACCTTAGACACTTCCTTTAACTAATGAGCCTAAGCTTTACCCAAGATTGGCTATTATCTTTTGGATTTGGATAGTAAGGTAGCTTATAAGGTAGATTATCTATCAACATGCAATTGAGTGTTTACTTAATAAAAAGATTGATTTGACCTTATACATACTTTATCCACTAAACCACACATTAACTGGCACTTGAAATTGTCTAATGTGTCTTACAATGGCATTAAGCAATTTATTGGAGCTTAAAAACACCACAAAGCACTACCGATTCTGTAACCTCACAAAGTTTTGAAGTATGGAAACATATAGCTAAAACGTATAGAAAAGTAATAAAATAAAATATTTTCAAAGATCAATAGGAAACTAATCCCAAAAACTTAGTGTAAACCCCAAGAATTTTCAAATTCAAAAGATAGGTCATATGGAAGTATTGGGAAACATTTCCTAAAGTCAACACGACACTTAACTCTAAACCTAAGACTGCTTTAGTGTAGCTAATATGATCAGTGTAACTATAGCCTAACGAACTAAGACCTTAAATGAATTCTGATCATAGAACCTTGTATTCGGAATCTTAAACCCTAACTAAGGTCAACCTAAAGCCCTAATTTAAATTCCAAACCATAAACCAACTAACAAACACTAAAGCCATAATAGAAAACGTCAAAATGAATCTTTAGCCCTAAAAACCTTAACCAAAACTTAATCAAATTCAAAACCTTAAAAGTGAAAATTTTTTCCCTAAGAACAATCTAAAATCACATAATTTAGCAAGAATTAATTCCACTAATAAATAAAAATAATGATAAGACAATTGACGTAAAATAAATCCCCTTAAACAACCCCTACTAGGCATGAATCATGAAGGGACAAAAATGCTATTCCATACACCAAATCATCTTAAGACTAAATTAAAGAAACTGAAAAATACTTTTAATTTGACCCTTATTTGCCTTCAATTGATGGATTACCAAGCAAAAGATATTATGGGCACAAAAACACCCACTTGACCATCAACTGTGATCTAAAGGAGAGGAGCTTGACAACACACTTAAGCTAATGACTAAGGGAGGGCTAAGTACAACTTAGGAGTGTAGATTAAGGTCTGGACATGACTTAATTAATGATGAGAGTTGAAATTTGCCATAAAAGTAAGTAATTTAACATAAGATATTCCCTTAATCAGCAAACAAACATATTAACCAATTAACACTATTAACCAATGTGCCTAAACATTGCATTACACAACCTAATTCCCTATAACTCCATTTCATTTGCACATGAAGCCCTTCCATTGCCCCATTCCTCTGAAATTTTTCATTGAACATATAAAGAAACACTCTAAAGAAGCTAAGGAACTCAACCGAATCAACCACCATATGACCGCCCTTCATTCTACCACCCACAACGCACAAACACCACTAAAACAACCACAATATTATTCCTCAACCATAGCAACTTCCATGCCATTTAGGAGGGTATCTAAGGGGTTTAAAGTTAGATGGAAATCAAAGAATCAACACTAAGCAAGAGGGAAAGCAAGGGAGTGGAGTAGGAAGCACCACCTAGGAGACTATCAAGAGTAAGACACTAACTAATACTTGTTTCCTTCTGTTCTTGTAACTTTTGGTGAAGTATTTAAGTTGTACTAAGATATTCAAAAATGTGATGTAAACGTAAGTTATGTTAGAAGATAATGTAGTGTAACTTCCTTAAATAAAGTTAAAAGTGTAAGACTTGGAAGTGAATAAACTCAGGACTTCATTTTCTCTTCTATTTTCCATGCTTAAGGAACTTAGGAATCAATTTTTCTTTGATATATTAAGACGACTTCAACATTTAAGAGCCTTAAGTACTGATCAACATGTATTAGAAATGGAAAAAGTTGTAAATGTGAAAGATTTAGTTCCTAACCACTAAACTGGCACCTAAAGAGAATTTTTACAACATTTTCCAAAACTTCCAAAATGTAAGCATAACAAACTATCACTGCAAAAGAAATGAAAATGAGAATATTTAGTTAAATATGACAAAAAAGACATACAAGTGGAAAATAGGTGACATCGGAACCATTAATAATCAACCTAGAATCTTTGACTAAAAACCACAAACTCACAGCAGATAAATGGCCCCCCACATGCCTAAATAAAAGCCCAAAAAGGTTTATAAGTTGATTAGAAATGATTTCCTTTAGATATTAGAATTGATTAGGAGAAAAAGGCTTTAAAACGGACCTAAACAACATATACATGAGACTATTTAGAATATAACTTAGATTTCTACAACCCAAATGACCAAAATGACCCCAAAAATAAAAAGTACACTAAAAAAACTTTGAAATGATTATAAGAATATGAAAATCAAACTTAAAAAGAGAACTTATGACCAAAATACAAAATTACAAAATTTTGAAAATTATAGCAAATTTAGTTAATACCTAAAACACTTTATTATACCTAAACATGTAAAATATGACAAATTGAAACCCTAAGATAATCAGCTTAATTAGAGCCAAACCTTAGAGAAAATATGTCCAACAAAATGCTAATTTGTTAAGCTAATCCAATTAACTGTAATTCAAATTAATTAACCTAATTAACTAGGAGACATAAATTGACCAATGGACAAAAGCATGCGTTGATGGGTCAAAAGCATTGACCTCTAACCACTACGGATGATTTTACATCATCCTTGATCCAATGGTAGAGATTTAAACTTGAAAAAGTGATGTGCAGTGTGACAAGTGACATAATGCAAAAAGGAAAGTTACCGAAGTTGGTAAGTAGATTTAATCTCGAGTTTCCCTTAAACCACTAGGTAAAACTTATAACCAATTACAAAAAAAAACTAACCCTAGACAAAGGAATCACATTAAGAAAAAGTAAATTTTAGTGTTAAGATGTAAATGGTTGTTCCATAAATGGTCATTGACCTAACCCTAAACCACAAAACAAAACCTTTAACCAACTAACTAGGATTACCTAAAGGACAATGATGGGGCATTAAGCAAGGTAAGACCTAGATTAGGTAAGTTGTCACCATGCAAATGAAAATTGCCAAATTAGGTAATTGACAAGACCTTAGACACTTCCTTTAACTAACGAGCCTAAGCTTTACCCAAGATTCGCTATTATCTCGTGGATTTGGATAACACATGAAGCAAGGTAGCCTACAAGGTAGGTTATGTGTCAACATGAAATTTGGAGTTGACATTGATTTAACCTTATACTTACTTTAACCAAAAAACCACATATTAACTAACACATGCAATTATCTAATGTGTTTTGTGATTACATTAAGCAATTGATTGGAGCTTAAACACACCAAAAAGCACTACCAATTTTGTAGACTCACAAAGTTTAGACATACGATAAATATAGCTAAAACGTATAAAAAATAATAAAATAAAATAATTTCAAAGATCAATGGGAAACTTATTCCTAAAACTTAGTGTAAATCCCAAGAATTTTCACATTAAAAAGATAGGTCATGTGGAAGTATTGGGAAATATTTCCTAAAGTCAACATGATGCTTGACCCTAAACCTAGGATTGCTTTAGTATAGCTAATGCAATTAGTGTAACCATGGCCTAATGAATGAAGACCCTAAATGAATTCCATTCATAGACCCTTGTATTACGAATCTTAAACCCTAACCAAGGTTAGCCCAAAGCTTTAATTTAAATTCCAAACCCTAAACTAACTAAGAAACACTAAGGCCACAATAGAAAACGTTGAAATAAATCTCTAGCATTGAAAACCTAAACTAAAAACTTAATCGAATCCAAAACCCTAAACGCGAGAAGTTTTCCCTAAGAATAATATAAAATCATAGAATTAACAAGAATTAATTCCACTAATAAATAAATAAATAAGCAAAAACTAAGATGATTGATGTAAAATAAATCCCCCTAAACAATCCCCACTAGGCGTGAATCATGAAGGGACATAAATGCCATTTCACACACCAAGGCAAGGGGGTGGCCATCAACCACCTATGGGGCTTCGTCTGAGCCATTCCATCCACCAGTTTCCCCTTTGCCTTAGGATAGTTAAAACTTTTTTTTTTTTTTTTCTTTTTCTAAATTTTCTCTTTTTATTATAATAAATTAATTATATATTTTTATTCAAAATAATAAATTATATATTGATAGGAATCAAACCAATACAACCACAAAATCCATTAACCGAGCAAAGAGCTAGAGGAATACAAAACCTAGCATTGAGAATCCTTTCTTTAAACAATTGGATCCCGAAGACATTCGTTTAGTATCTTCATTTATATTATATAATTGTTTTGCATTTCATCAGGTACATTTGTCAGTATTATAGGATGGCGAACTAATACACTAATGCTTGATGTGTGAGCTATTCTTGAACCTACAAAAAAAAAAAAAGAGAGAGAGAAACTGACCATACATTGTTTTGCATTTCACGTGGAGAACCAGTTGACAAATTGCTCCAAGAGGGTTGATTTTAAGCACCATTTTGTCTTGTTGATTTTTCTTATTTAGAATAGGTATAAATACTTGTAATGAGGGTTTTTGGATAGACTTTTGAAACTCAAAAATCATATACAATTGCTGTGGATAGCTTCCTCTTTCATGCATCCAAACTCTTATCAATTTCTACATTAGGGTTATGGCGAGTTAGCTTGGGATTATTGTGTGTAATATCAATAATTTTTAAGTCATTCCCTAATTACTACTAGTGTGTAACATTTGGTAAGTGATTGGATTATCATTTCTTTCTCAATTATCATGTAACTTAGGGTTCCCATACAAGTTAAGTTTCACGCTACTTGATTGGGAATTGTTACATAGTTTGTTCCATCCTTGTTTTATATTGCAATGGCCATTGGAGCACATCATATATATTTACACATATATTATTTTCCATTTTTTCCCTTTTTAATTATTTTTCTATATTTACCTTAATTTTTTTAATTACTTTATCTATTTTTGAATATTTTCTTATTTTATTTATTTAATAAAATTGCATGGATGAATAAGAAATTCACATATGTCCAAGTCAACAAAATACTAATGGTTTTGTAACAAATAACTCTTTTAAATATTTTTGTAAGCAATAAGAACTCAAATAGAAAAAAAAATTTATGACTTAAATAAAAAATATACAAAATATTAAAGACTAAAAATATACTTTTCCTTATCATAAATAGTTTTACCATGCGAAAACCAAGTTCACCGAACCTTTGTACTAATATTGCATAAAAATATTTTGATTCAATATTAGGTATTCTTGCGTTATTGACTACTAGTGAAAAAATTGATGAGATTAGAAAAATAGATACTAGAGGCTAATACGGTTATAACTTAATGACATAGATATTGATCAATAGAATGGATTAGTTTTTTTTTAAAAAAAAAAAAAAATAGACACTAGAGGTTAATATGGTTATAACTTAATAACATAAATATTGATCAATAGAATGAATTAGTTTTTTTTTTTCTCAATAATTATAATATATACAAATAAATGAATCAGTTTTAATTTTCTTTTTCTTAATAGTTTTAACACGCCTAGCGAAATGATTGATCTCCCCATGGAATGTAGTAGATTTAATACCCCCTTCCCCATTGGATATGATATGCACGGAATAAAAGACACTTGTGGACATACGTGGGGCTAATAATACGGCAGTGTCGTCCATAAGCATCCTTTTCTTCGTGTAAGGACTAGAAAGGTAAGCCACGATGAAGACAATGTCAAATCGCTCGTTGGGGATTTGTTAGGTAATAGCCATCTCCCTCCAAGATAGATTGGTCATTTCATAATGACAAAGGACTTAAGGAGCACCAGGCCACCGCAAATCACGGGCTCCATTGAATGAATGATTTGAGAATGATGAACATTTATTCTGCATATGAACAAAAATGACCAATTTATATTGCAAATGGTCACGATAAAAAACAAATGAAAAGGTCGGAAAGAAAGGACTCAGCTTGTCCCTAGTAAAACTAATTGTTAGCGCAAATTATTCTTCTTTTTAAATATTTTTTTGAAAATGATATGTTGATTGTTTTTTGTAGAATATATTAAAAAATTATATGGTGCTCATTAATATGGATATATTAAAAATCTTTTGATTCATTACTGGCATTTGTGTCGCAAAGTCAGTACTATTACTAACTGAATGGAGCAGTTGGACCATTAAAGTGCAAGGACCTAATTGTCCCCAAAATGGCTACGTTACATTCCACTGTTTATGAAACCATTTCGATTAGGAAACGATCCACTAAATTTTTTCTGAATTATTTTCTTTCAATTTATAAAATCAATAGGATATTTAAATTTTAGAACTTTTTACTGGCATGATGATAATGTTATTTTTTTTATAATTTTAACTATTGATTACATGCAATAAATAATAATATCTTAAAATAATAAATAGAGAAAAAAAATGATAAATTTAGAGATGCAAATCCCTAGCAAAAATGCATGGAAATTTCAGTGACTGCAAAGGTTGAATTCATCCTGTTCCTATAAAAAGCCAAGCCTTGCATAAGGATGGTGCACCATCCTTCCAATAGTTGGAGGTGCATATATTTGCTGCGGAATTATGCAGCTTAAAAGTTGACACCGTCCAAACAAGCTTAATCAGTTATTACCCTCTTAAACACGTCAGGGATCTTAGAAAAGTCTTGCTCGCCTCTAGTCATTCTCCAATGAACCTAAGATGTGGGGAATTATCAGCACGAATACAGCTCAAAAGTTGATGCCTACTAAACAAGTTTAATCAGCTAGTACCCTCTTGTATATGCCAGCGATCTTAGAAAAGTCTCGCTTGTCTCTAGTCAGTCTCTGATGAACCTAAGATGTGGGGAATTATTAGCGCAAACATAAAATCAAGAAAAAATAGTAATAAATGTACTAGAATTTATATTACATTACTACAAACATAGAAGTTGTATCAAAGAAATGAAGGACAGTTGGTAATATAGTAATCATGTAAATATACCAAATTCTATATTGTGCTACTGCAAAATGGTTAAGTATATTAGAATATTGAGGAAAATTAGTAACATAGGCAATTATGGAAGTGTACTAGAATCTATATTGCATTATTGCAAAATGAGTAAGTGTAATTGAATATGGAAAAAAGTTGGTAATATGGACAACTATGTAAGTATACCAAAATCTATATTGTGCTACCACAAAAAAAGTAAGTGTATCGAAAAATAGAGGAAAGTTAGTAATATAAGAAATTATGAAAGTATACTAGAATCTATATTGTGTTACTACAATTTACAATTGTGCCAGTATAGAGAGAAAAAATTGGTAATATTGACAAATATGTACATATACCAAAATTTATTAAGCTGTACCATAATGAGAAATTGTACCGAAATTAGGAGAAAAAGTTGGTAATATAGATAAATACGTACATGTACCAAAACTTCTTAAGTAGTTGTTATGGAGAACCAAGTTGGGGGGATGTCAAGTCAGGAGAATCAAGGAGGCAAAGATGCGAGCCAAGAGATTTCAAGTCCGATTAGCTTGCCTCAAGGACCTATGACAAGATCATGAGCTAAGAAGATACAACAAACTTTGAGCATTCATCTACAAGGCTTGATGAAGATGGTTAGTGAAGAACTTCAAGGATATCAAAACTTGGGAACCATGACAACTCATGTTCAATACAACTTGTTACAAATCAAAATTGGAGATTAGGGCTTGAAGGCCACCAACCTAGGCCGCCGACGTTGAATCCATAAGTTGCCGGCGTAGAAGAAATGAAGGCCACCATTGTTGAAGATCCAAGGTAGCTAGTGTAGAAAATAAACGCCACCAACTCTCTTTCAATACATGTTTGTAATTTCTTTTGTCATTAGGTTTTTGGAAGGAACATATAAATACCCTCTTGGTCGTAATTGTGAGCAATTTTGATACTATTTTGAAATCCAAAAGACAACTTTGGTATTCCTTTTTATTCCTGCTTTAAATACATGTTTTTAGAACCTTCAAGAGAGAGTTGATTGCCTTTCTTGCGGAGCGTTCTAAATTAGTGCAAGTCCTTGTCCTAATTTCTTGATCAACAACTAAAAGAAACCTATTTCTAGTCCATCTTAGGGATTGAATCCAATCAGATACAAGGGATTTAGCATCACTGTTGAGAGGGTCCGTAATACACCAAAAGGGGTTCTCAAGAGTGTTCTCAGGGGTTCCTATATCATTTGGTATCATAGCTTTGGCTCTAGATCAAGTTATATCTTCCTTGATTTAGTTGTTTTTGCATTTTGATTTGATATTATGTGTTCATAAAAAAAAAAAAAAGAGAATTAACTTTGTTTAGATCATATCATTAGTTTCATTCATAGTCATATTCTGCAATACTAATTTACACTTAAAGAGTAAAAAAAAAAAATGAAGAAGAAGAGGAGCAAATTTGTACCCAAAAAAAAAAATCATCAATTCTTTTTGTTTGTTTGTGTATGCTCTAGGATTCTTCATTGAAACTCCATTCAAATCTACCGGTCGATCTCTAGATTGGTTTAAAAAAAAAACGTGATTCATGTAAGAACATAGTGGAATCAGTTTGAGTGGTGTGAGATAGAGCCTGTGAGTGAATTGCTTGAGTGACATCCAAGTGACCATCCCCAATTTTTGTGAGTGCAAACACAAAAGGGAGCTTTTGTGAGGATTGATTAAATTATTTTATTTCTAATGTTGTTTTATTTGCAGCAGTGTCGAACCATAGTGAAGTAACAGTATGAGCAATGTGGATGAGGCGAGGTATCGTGAGGCTCAGGAGTCACATTTTAGACGAATGAGTGAAGCTTTAGTAGCTATCAATGAAAAGTTCGAGCGTATGGATTTGAGACTAAGGGAAGTAAAGAGGGGAACTCTGAATCTCAATGAAGGAATTAGAGTGGGTAGGAACCATGCAATTCCAATTGTTGATGCAGGGGAATTAGATGATGATTATGTAGAGGAAGATGATGAGATTAGTGCTATTTTTGGTGTCACAAGAAGTGGAAGAGGAGGTTGAGGTGTAGGCAAAGGAAGAGGAAGGACCAGGAGAATCCTTAAACTGGTAGGATCAGGGGGTAATGATGATTATGAAAATAGGAGCTTGGGTGGTATTAAACTAAAAATTCCTCAATTTCAAGGGAATTTTGATTTAGAAACTTACTTATAGTAGGAAAAGAGAGTTGAGCTTATATTTGACTACCATCAATGCAGTGAAGAGAAGAAAGTGAAATTGGCAATTACATAATTCCAAGATTATGCCATAGCCTGGTGGGATCAATTAGTGACAAGCAAGGAGAGAAATTTGGAGCATCCTATTGATAACTGGTATGATCTCAAGTTTTCCATGAGGAAGCAATTTGTTCCTAGAAATTATGATCGGGAATTGATGCAGAGGCTTCAAGTTCTTAAGCAGGGTAGTCAGAGTATGGAAGACTACTACAAAGAGATGGAGATGATTATGACTAGGGTTGATATGCAGGAGGATTTAGAGGCCACTATGGCACGATTTTTGAATGGATTGAATAAAGAGATAGTTGATAAGGTGGAACTATATCAATATACAGAGTTAGAAGACCTAGTGTACCTTGCTATCAAAATAGAAAAGTAACTCTAAGGTAAAGGGTCGACTAGGTATGTTTCCAAATCTTACTCCAACAATAATAATTCCGCTTGGAAGGGTTATGGGAAGAGTGATGTTAAGAGTGGAAGTAAACTTGTATCTGAGATTACAAAGGGGAAGACCGGAGTAGTATCAAGTGAGAAACCAAAACTGAGGAACAAAAGGGGAGAAATAGAGATATTAAATGTTGGAAGTACCAAAGGCTAGGACATATTAGCAAGGATTGTCTTAATAGGAGAACTATGGTGATGAGGAATGGTGAAGTAGTCACTAACGAGGAGGCTAATAATGAGAGTGATGATGATGACATGCCAAAATTGGGGAGTTGTAGTGAAGGGAGCATAGAGGAACCCATTAGAGGAGATGTGCTAGTAACTAGGCGTGCTCTTAATACCCAATTGAAGGAAGATTGCTGTAAGGAGCAACGTGAAAACCTATTTCATACTAGATGCCATGTTAAAGGCAAGATGTGTAGTGTGATAGTTGATGGTGGAAGCTATACTAATGTGGTTAGTACACTTTTGGTTAATAGGTTGGATTTGTCTACTAAACCACATCCTAGACCATATAAACTTCAGTGACTTAATGATTATGGCGATGTTAAGGTAAATAAACAAGTTCTTATTTCATTTACCATTGGTAAGTATAACGATGAAGTGCTTTGTGATGTCATTCCCATGCATGTTGGTGATATATTACTTGCCAGACCATGGCAATTTAATAGAAAAATAAAGCATGATGGGTACCTTAACAAGTATTCGTTTACTAAAGATGGGCGAAAGATAACCTTGATGCCACTTTCCTTAAAGGAAGTGTATGAGGAGCAATGCAGGATGAAAAAGTTGAGAATTGAGGCTGAGAGAAAAGAAAGGGAGAGTGAAAAGAGTGGTGTTGAGAGTGAAACTCAAAAGAGTAAAAAGAAAATGAGTGAGAAAAATGAGAGAAAAGTGGGAAAAGAAAAAGGAGAGAAAACAATAAAGAATGTGAGTTTAATGGCTAGGTTTAGTGACATTAAGAAGGCTTTGAATTCCAATGGGCCTATATTTGTACTTTTGTATAAAGGAGCTTATTTGGAAACTAACGATCTTAACCTATTTGTACCTAGTGTGTTATCTGATTTGTTGTAGGAATTTGAAGACTTATTTCCATATGAGATGCCTAGTAGATTACCACCCACCAAAGGCATAGAGCACCAAATAGACTTCATTCCTAAAGCTACTGTACCCAATAGACCAGCATACCGGGCAAACCCAAGTGAGGCGAGGGAGATCCAGAAACAAGTAGATGAATTGCTAGCTAAAGGGTATGTGAGGGAAAGTCTCAATCCTTGCTCTATACTTGTGATACTTGTGCCAAAGAAAGATGGGACTTGGAGAATGTATGTAGACTATAGAGCCATTAACAAAATCACTATAAAGTATCGTCATCCTATTCCTAAGTTAGATGATATGTTAGATGAATTATATAGTTCATACTTGCTTACTAAAATTGATTTTAAATCTGGTTACTATTAAATCCGCATGAAAGTTGGAGATGAATGGAAAACTGCCTTTAAAACTAAATATGGTTTGTATGAGTGGCTTGTCATGCCATTTGGTCTTACAAATGCACCTAACACTTTTATGCGTTTAATGAATCATATGCCATAAGAATAGTTGGGTAAATTTGTTGTGGTATATTTTGATGATATTTTAATTTACTCAAAATGTTTAGATGATCATATTATGCATGTGAGACTGGTACTAGAAAAACTTAAAGAGGAAAAGTTATATGCTAACCTTAAGAAGTGTAGTTTTTGCATGGATAAGGTTAATTTCCTAAGTTTTGTAGTATCTAGTCTTAGAGTTGGGGTTGATGAGGAGAAGGTTAAAGCTATTAGGGAGTGGCCTAAACTTAATAATGCGAGTGAGGTGAGAAGATTTCATGGCCTTACTGGATTCTATAGAAGATTCATTAGGGGTTTCAGCACCATCACTGCACCTTTGAATGAATTAGTTAAAAAAAATGTTAGATTTGTTTGGGGTGATGCACAAGAACACGGTTTCAATGAACTTAAGGATAGATTTTGTAATGCACCATTACTTGCTTTGCCTAACTTTGCTAAAACATTTGAAATTGAATGTGATTCTAGTAGCATAGGAATTGGAGCTATTTTAATGCAGGATCAGAGGCCACTAATGTATTTTAGTGAGAAGTTAAGTGGAGTAGCTTTGAAGTATCCAACGTATGATAAGGAACTATGTGCCTTAGTGCAAGCTTTGCAGATGTGGCAGCATTAACTTTGGCCTAAGGAGTTTGTGGTGCACACTAATCATGAGAGCCTAGAACATTTGAAGAGTTAAGATAAGCTTAATAGAAGGCATGCGAACTAGGTGGAATTTATTGAGACATTCCCATATGTCATCAAGTATAAACACGGTAAAGAAAATATGGTAGCTGATGCGTTGTGAAGAAGGTATTCTTTACTTAACTCACTTAGTACTTCATTATTAGGTTTTGAGTTTATTAAAGACTTATACCCAACTAATGTTGATTTTTGTGAAATTTATATTGCTTGTACTAATGGGACTAGATTAAATGATTTCTATGTGTCTGAAGGATTTCTATTTAAAAGGAATAGATTATGCATTCCTAAAGGCTCCATGAGGGAATTGTTAGTTAAGAGGCACATGGAGGAGGATTAATGGGGTATTTTGGGGTAAATAAGACCTATGATATGTTGTATGATCATTTTTACTGGCCTGGATGAGACATAATGTGCATAAAGTGTGTGCACATTGCATTACATGTAGAGAGGCTAAGTCTAGATTGAAACCGCATGGATTATATACACCATTTCCTGTTCCTGATAAACCTTAGATTAATTTGTCTATGGACTTTGTGATTAGGTTACCTAGAAATAGGAAGGGTAGTGATAGTATTTGTGTTGTGGTTGATAGGTTTAGTAAAATGGCTCATTTTATTCCTTGTTATAAAATTGATGATGCCAAGTTAATTGCTTATTTTTTCTTCAAAGAGGCCATGCGTTTACATGGCATACCTAAAAGCATTGTTAGTGATAGGGATTTTAAATTTTTTAGTCATTTTTGGAGATTGTTGTGGGGAAAGTTAGGAACAAAACTATTGTTTTCAACCACTTGTCACACACAAACTGATGGACAAATTGAGGTGGTTAATAGAATGTTGATCACTTTGTTGAGGGCAATCATTAAGAAAAACATTAGGATGTGGGAGGATTGTTTATCATTCGTGGAGTTTACTTATAATAGGGCTATATATAGCACTACTCATTGTTTTCCATTTGAAATTGTTTATGGTTTTAACCTACTTACTCCTATTGACTTATTACCATTATCACCAAATAATTTTGTGAGTGTTGATGCATCTTCTAACGTAGATTTTGTGAGGAAATTACACAAGTAGGTAAAGGAGCGGATTGAAAGCTAGAATGCTAAGGTAGCTGCCCGTGTGAGCAAAGGAAGACGACCCATGGTGTTTCAACTAGGAGAATAGGTGTGGTTGCATTTCCACAAGGAGAGATTTCCCCATCATAGGAAGTCTAAATTAAACCTAAGAGGAGACGATCCATTTCATATCATTGAGAAGATCAATGACAATGCATATAAAGTGGATTTGCCAGGTAATTATAACATTAGCGCTACATTCAATGTTACTAATCTGAGTCCTTTTGATGTAGGCAATGTCTTTAATTCGAGGATGAATCCTTTTGAGGAGAGGGGGAATGTTATGTAGAACCAAGTTCAGGGGATGTCAAGTCAAGAGGAACAAGGAGGCAAGGATGCGAGCCAAGAGATTTCGAGTCCGATTATCATGCCTCAAGGACCTATCAAAAGATCACGAGCTAAGAAGATACAACAAGCTTTAAGCATTCATCTACAAGGCTTGGTGAAGATCGTCAGTGAAGAACTTCAAGGATATCAAAACTTGGGAACCATGACAACTCATGTTCAATACAACTTGTTACAAATCAAAATTGGAGATTAGGACTTAAAGGCCACTAACCTAGGCTGCCGAGGTTGAATCCATAAGCTACGACGTAGAAGAAATGAAGGTAGCCGGCATTAAATATGAAGGCCACCGGCATTGAAGATCCAAGGTTGCCAGTGTAGAAAATAAACGCTACCAGCTTTTTTTTAATACGTGTTTGTAATTTCTTTTGTCATTAGGTTTTTGGGAGAAACATATAAATACCCTCTTGGCAGCAATTGTGAGCAGTTTTGATACTATTTTGAAATCCAAAAGACAACTTTGGTATTCCTTTGTATTCTTGCTTTGGATACATGTTTTTAGAACATTCAAGAGAGAATTGATCGCCTTTCTTGTGGAGTGTTTTGAATTAGTGCAAGTCCTTGTCCTAATTTCTTGATTGACAATTAAGAGAAACCTATTTCTAGTCCATCTTAGGGATTGAATCTAATAGAATACAAGGGTTTTTGCGTCACTGCTAAGGGTCCGTAACACACCAAAAGGGGTTCTCAAGGGTTTTCGTATCAATAGTACTAAAATTTTACAAATTGTACCAAAAATGGGAGAAAAAGTTGGTAATATAGGTAAATATGTATATGTACCACAATTTTTTAAGCAATACCATAATATAACAAATTGTACCATAGAAGAAAAAGTCGGTAATATAGGAAAATAGGTACATGTACCAAAATTTCTTAAGTGATACTACAATTTGAAAAATTGCATTAAAATATGGAAAAAAATTGGTAAACTAGGTGTATCAAAATCTCTTAAAGAATATCACAATCTGACAAATTGTATTAGAATGGGTATAAAAGTTGGTAATACAAGCAAATATTTACATATATAAAAAATTTTTAAGTATTATCATAATTTGACAAATTGTATCAGAATATTAAAAAAAAAAATAAAGTTAGTGATAAGAGCAAATGCACTACCACAATTTAATAAAATATAGAAAAGTTGATATAATAAGTATACCAAAATCTTTTAAGGAATACCATAATTTGATAAAGTGTAGTAGAATAAGTAGAAAAAATTGGTAATATAGGTAAATATATGCATATAACAAAAACTTTTAAATAATACCACAATTTAACAAATTGTATCAAGTTTAAAATATTTTATTCGCAAAACCGCTTAATATGGGCAAATATGTACATATATCAAAATCTTTTAAATAATAACAAAATTTAATAAATTGTATCAAAATTTAAAATATTTTACCAGCTAAACCGGTTTTTTATAATTTAATCCGACAATTAGATTTAATTCCACTTATATCTAACGGCCTACGTATATGACTTGAAAAAAAGTCGCCAAAAGGGTACTTGCCCAATAACAACCCCTGAGAAGTGCTTCCCGGTATATAAAATAGACTATCACTATCACCTTTTCATCAAGCCATCAATCTCATAGCAAACAAAAACATCTTGAATGAAAGCTATGAAGAACCATCTCTTCTTTTTGTTGACTCTATCATTGATGTTCTCACATATACCACTATTCTCCTCAAAGCATGATAGCATGAAGCACGGCGTTTCTCTTTCTGTGGAGAATCCAAACGATGTTTTGATATCAAAAAACGGTGAATTCACAGCAGGGTTTTACCCGGTTGGATATAATGCTTATTGTTTTGCCATTTGGTTTAGCAAACCCTCTTGCAATCTCAGCGACTGCACCGTGGTGTGGATGGCAAATCGCGACGACCCTGTGAATGGAAAGCACTCAAAACTCACCTTAACAAAGCACGGTGATGTGGTGTTAAGAGATGCTAGACGTTTGAGTTCAATAGTTTGGTCCACAAGCATAGCTCCAATGGAAGCAACATCAGTGGAATTAAAGCTAAAACACAATGGAAATCTAGTGCTCAACACTCAAGAAGGAAAGGCTTTATGGCAAAACTTTCACTCACCAACTGATACACTTCTTCCACAACAATTACTAACAAGAGACACACCGCTCATCTCATCAAGAAGCCGAGGAAACTATTCCTCTGGCTACTACAAGCTCTATTTTGACAACGACAATGTCCTCCGTCTTCTTTATAATGGACCTGAAATCTCAAGCGTTTATTGGCCCGATCCAACCTTACTGCCATGGTCAAATGGGAGAACAACTTACAATGACAGTAGAATAGCAGTCCTCGATGCCTATGGCAATTTTACATCGTCCGATGATTTGAAGATTCTCTCATCCGACTTTGGTGTCGTGATACAGAGAATATTGAAAGTTGATTATGATGGTAACGTTCGCATATATAGTCGATCAGCGGGACGGAAAGAATGGGAGGTTACATGGCAATTAATTTCTAGTCCTTGTGCAGTTCATGGTATATGTGGACCTAACAGTATTTGCATTTACAATCCTTTTTCTGGAAGAAGTTGCTCCTGTGTACCAGGGTACGAGAGGAGAAACCTCACTGATTGGACTCGAGGATGCAAATCCAAATTCAAGAACTTTTGTAATGATGAAAATATCAGTGCAAACTTCATTCGTCTTCCTCATGCTGACTTTTATGGATATGATAAAGGGTTCTATCCAAATACCACCTTTGCAGAGTGCAAGAAAATATGTGTTGATATGTGCAATTGTAAAGGTTTTCAGTACAAACCTGACCAGTCAAGTGGTACATTTTCATGTTATCCGAACTTCGGTTATTGAATGGTCTTCATTCTCAACTGGGAAGCATCTATTTGAAATTGCCGAATGATAACAATTTCGGCTTCTACCAAAAAGAGGCAAGACATCTGAAAAATTCCAACTTAAATTGCTCAAAACGCAACATCACTCTTACAAGGACATACACAAAAATGCATGAGAATAGAATAGTAAGAGCTTTGCTTATATTCGCACTGGCATTAGCAGCGTTGGAGATTATGGTTATAGTAGTCGTGTTTTGTTCTTTGATTTGGACACGTCTTGACAAGAATAAGGTTAAACAAGGCTATCACCTTACAGCAACAAGATTCAAGAGATACACATACAGCGAGCTAAAAGTAGCCACAAAAAATTTTAGCAATGAAATTGGAAGAGGAGCCACAGGATCTGTGTATAAAGCTGAACTACCCGAGGGAAAATTTGGGGCTGTTAAGAGACTGAATGAGGCGAGTGGAGGGGAGGAAGGATTTCTAGCGGAGGTGAGTTCAATTGGAAAGCTTAATCACATGCATCTGATCGAAATGTGGGGCTATTGTGCAGAAGGTAAGCATAGGCTTCTGGTGTATGAGTACGTGGAACACGGTTCACTTGCCGAAAATTTTTCCTCTCAAGTGCTTGATTGGGGCAAGAGGTTTGATATTGCGTTAGGATCGGCAAAAGGGCTTGCTTATCTACATGAGGAGTGCTTGGAGTGGGTACTTCACTGCGATGTGAAGCCTCAGAACATACTCCTAGACTCAGATTACAAGCCAAAAGTGGCAGATTTTGGGCTATCTAAGTTGCTGAATAGAGGAACTGCATCTGAAAATTCTGAATTTTCTAGGATTAGGGGTACTAGAGGTTACATGGCCCCAGAATGGGTCTACAATCTGCCAATCACTTCCAAAGTGGACGTTTATAGTTATGGGATAGTGTTGTTGGAGATGGTTACTGGGAAAAGCCCAACGGGTGGTGATGGAGAGGCGGCAGATTGGAAACAAATGATTTCTTGGGTTAGAGAGAAGAAGAAGAGCCAGGAGACGACTGAAATGGCATCATGGTTGAAAGAAGCTGTTGATTCAACAATAGAAGGCAATTTCGACATGAAGAAGATCGAGATTCTGGTTGCTGTGGCTCTTCAATGTGTTGAAGAGGATAGAGATCTGAGGCCAACCATGAGCCAAGTGGTAGAGATGCTTCTGCGTCACGAAGATGGTGAATTCCAATAATAGGAAAGCATTCTGGATATTTACTTGGTATGAATATTTAGCATAATATATTGGAGAATATAAATGCATAGT
This sequence comes from Laguncularia racemosa, assembly GCA_037954665.1. Classification (NCBI taxonomy): domain Eukaryota; kingdom Viridiplantae; phylum Streptophyta; class Magnoliopsida; order Myrtales; family Combretaceae; genus Laguncularia; species Laguncularia racemosa. The sequence continues at coordinate 8,478,598 of JBBMOL010000004.1, forward strand.
TCACGTATTAGCATGAATAAGCATCGCTAGATCACATGGTTCACGACAACATGGTACTTGATAAGTCATCGTCTTCTTTATATGTCCTATCGTCACATACGTATATAATTAGAAGTGTAGTGGTTAAAAAAAACTGTTATGTTTTGTATTCTATTATATCCGTTGTATGTTTTATATGATTGTGTCTTAACTCTGTAAATTATTTTGGTTAATAATCAGGTGGTTTAGAAAAAATTAAGATTGCAAAATAATTAATGATAAAAATAGGTCACTAATTGTACTTTTGGATGCACATATATGGTTTACCATTATGGAAGCATGAATGAGTTTACACCGAGAATATTACTTCCATCCATTTTTAGGGATTATTAGGATTCTCTTGGACAAAAAAAAAAAAAAAATTCAAAAACTAAAATATTGTAAGAATATGGAAAAACTTACATTCATGTATGTGACATCAAATATTATAAAACACTTAAAATATTTTTTTTGAAGTAGGTACCATTAGTGGACCTATATCATTATTCATTTTATTCGAAAGAAATAAATAATAGAAAATGATAGTTTACTTTGAAATCATCTATTTCAAAATGGGATTTCAACCACTACCCTTCTTTAAAAAGCACTATACGATAAAAGTTGGGGGAGGGGAGGGCCGCAGAGTCGATGGTTTACCCTATGGCAGATGTTAACTATTTGAGTCCACTTATCTTCATACTAGTCACTAGATAGTAGTTTGGAGATCAAGTTACTTCAAAACAGTTCTGAAGAATCTTTATGGATAAAAATCCATTTTGGCAAGTTCTTTAATTATGCTTCTCATCCATATTATAGGAACAAACTTACTTACGAACAACATACTAAGACCTGCATAGTTCAATTATTCTTTCGTATGGATCTTTAGCAATTCTTGGAATAAGAATATAAGAAAAATAACCATTTTATAGATATAATATAATATAAATTAACTGTAAGATAAAGTTGTGTTTTCCATGACACCATAATATCGTTAAAACATCTCAATGATGCATGATTTTTTTTTATTACTTCATGAAAAAAAAAATTAGCCATAATTATAAATACACTTTAAAATAATTGGTTAACCGTAAATGGATTCTTTAAACTCTTAAAGGTGTCTCAATATCTCGATAACTTTTGAAAGATATTTATATATACTTGCTTAATCATTGATAGAATTCCTAAATGATAACTAAAAAAATCTATAAATGGAGATTATTTTGGAACTTTAGTGATAGTTTGCCCTTACATTATTCAACTAAAGCACATTTCCTCATTAGTGCATGGTATTATCATGAGAAGACGGTTTTACAATGGGAAGAACAAGTTCACCCATTTGCTTTTATACTAATATCGCGTTAAAATCTGTTGATTCTTGTTACTAGTATCACTTATGTTTTCCTTTTTATTTTTTTCATTGACGAACACGGGCATGTATGTCGTAAAGGCAGTACTATTAACTGAATGGAGTAGTAGTTAGACCAATAAAGTGCGAGGACCTGATTATCATAATTGGCCTACATTATTTTCTCTATTCATATACCGAAGTTTTTACGTTAGCTTTTGGTATATTTCCTTACTTAAAGAGATGAATATTAGCTAAGGAAATATTCTTAGCCATTTATATTCATCATAACATTTCAAGTAGCATATAAGTAGTATTTATCAAACTTGAAAATTCTCAATTTTTCTTAATTTTTAATTTATATTAAGCCCAGCCTATTTTCCATGAATTGCTAAACTAAAAATTAAGGAAAATATGTTTTTAATAAAAAGTTTTTGAAAAAATGTTATGAAGTTGCTTCCGATAAAAACTAGAAAAATAGAAATGGTTCAAATCAAATAGATAGAACAATTTTAACCTAAAGTGTCATTCTCTCAAAACAAAAAAAGTTTCAAGATCCAAGAATGTCAAAATTTAAAGTTATTAAGAAAAACTATCAAGTAAATTTTTTCTTCTTCTTTTTCAATGAAATAATAGTAACAACCCACCTTCTAGGCTTCAGCTTAAGCTATTTAATAATTACAATATGTAAATTTGGTACATGAAAATGGTCTCGTTATGCCATCTCTAAGATAGAGGTAAGGCAATATCACATAAACCTGTTTCTACTCTGACATCTTTTTTTTTTTTTTTTGGTTCCTATAAAGAAACAAATAATAACTAAACCACTTGAAGAATATCGCATGCTTTGCGCAAGTCAACCTATAATTCCCCCTAAAAGTTAAAAACCTACATTTTAGGAATTCATACATGCTAACTACATTTTGAGAAACAAGGATCACTTTTAAACTACTATCACTCCTACTTTCTTCTAGATTCTTGAGTTATTCATAACACCTATATTAATATTTACAAACCATTACTAAACTTAGACAACCCATTTCTTTATACATAATTATCAAATTTATGTACAACGTAACATGGCAATCTACTATAATAAACAAGAGGATCAAAAGCTTGAACTCTCTTCTTATTCAACTAGCACTCTCAAAAGTTCCTAAAACCTCATATGCCACGTCATTCTTCTACACCTATACCTTAGGCTACTAAAATACCAACCCCTTAGCTTCTTAAGAAGTAAAATGAGTACTAAAACAAAAAAAAAAAATCACAATATAGCATAACAATTACAATTCAATAGGCACTCTTCATTATGATGCACATTCACTTGATAACTTAAAATCTTACTAGCGCTTCCTAATCACCATTTAACCTAACTTTCCGATGTGCTTCAAAGGGCAATTGCAATACAAATCAAAGAAGGAAGAACAATTGATTCAATTTCCAACCAATGGTGTGAACCCTAGCTAGAATAAGAACCCTAATTGCATGAAGATGAAATAGGAAAAACAAATCCAAATTACATACCAAATATTACACACTAGTAATAATTGGAAAGGCTTGAGAATTACTGATATTACGCACAATAATCCTTGAGCAAAACTCTTCACAATTTCAATTAGAAATTGATAAGAGTAGATGCGTGAAGAGGGTGTTCTCCACAGCAACAATGTCTGAAATTCTATCTCTCAAAAAAAGTCCCTTACAAAACCTAAATAACAAGTATTTATACCCTACTCTAAATGAGGAAATTGCAACCATATAAAATAGAGAAAAACCAGTCTTAAAAGAGTACTTAAAGAACTGATTCATCCACGTGGATTGAGGTGAAGATGGCCAATTTTTCTCCAAGTGAAATGCAAGTGAAATAAGGTTGGTTCCTTTTGTCTTTGTAGGTTTAAGTATAGCTTACACACTTGACATTAGTATGTTGGTTTGCCATCCTGTTAAAACCGACAAAATTTACTTGATAAAATGTAAAAATAATTATTATAAAATAAATAAAAACAATATCTGAATGTCTTGGTTTCATTTTTTCAAGTAGGCTTCCTAATGCTAGATCCAGAGGTTTGATTCCCATCATCTCCTTTGGCTTGTGAAAGATTTGCCCTTAAATCTAATGGGTCTTTCCTTGGACTGAAAACCTTAGTTTGCATGTGTTTGTTGCCCTGAAGTCTTGAGTGCCAGGTAGTTTTGTTGATCTGTTATTGGAATTTGTGTACCTCAGTTGGTGACATAGGGGTCAAGACAACCCGTACACCATCCTTTTGAAACACATAAGTGTTTCTAAACTCATCATGTAGCACCTTCCTATCAAATAACCAAGGTCTACCCAATAGTATATGAAAGGTGCACATAGGGAGAACATCATAAACAATTTCATCATGGTATCTATCTCCTTTGCTAAAAGGCACCTTAGCCCTTTGAGTAACACGTAGACTACCCCATTCATTTAGCCAAAGTAATTTATAGGGATGAAGATGTGGACTAGTGCTAGTTGCAATCTATTTACTATTGCAGTAGCTAATACATTTGTGCAACTTCCACCATCAATAAAAAGAAGACATAAATTACCTTAAACCTGACAAAGAGTATGGAATAGGTTTTCCCTCTATATGTCTCTGACATCTAGAGATATAGTCATGACCCTACGTAACACGGTAATAGATAGATATTTATCATTTCCCTTATCTTCATGTGTCTCAGCGTCATGATGATCATAATACTTCTGTAGTACTATTGACAAATCTGTAGGCTCAACTACTTCTTCTTGACCATCCTCATTGTTTCCCTCTATGGCAGTTATCACCCTTTTGTTAAGACACTGAGCAGCCATGTGACCCATGCATTTGAAATATTTGATTTAACGTATCTTTCCACTAATTGTCCCTAGCACTGTTTGTCGAATATTAGCTCCAACAACCTCTTTTCCTTTTCTAGAAATTTCCCTCTCCCTATCAGTAATAGTTGTATTTTTGTCAACAGTCTTATCATTTCCCCCTATTCCCTTTTGCTCACCTTGCTGATGATGGCAGCCATGATGGGAGCCAAGCTAAAAGGTGGAATGTGGATCCTCTTGAAGTGCCACTTGGACCGATCACAAGAACTCGAGCGAAACAATTCAAAGAAGCACTTAACAGGTTGATAAAGGATATCCAAGAAGCTAGAAAAGATTTGAGCAACCATGAGAATGAACTTGCATTTGTACAAGTCATTCAAGGTTTTAACAAAGGAGATCAAAGCTGCCAGCTTAGGTAGAGAAACAGCCGGCCTTGACGCTGTTAACGCTTTAACGCTGCCAGCTTTGAGCCGGTGTTGAAATTAGAGAGCGACAGAGGGACTATGCCGCCCACGTATTGGTATAGGGTTTCGTCACAGGTGGGCATGGTTCGTATCAGTTTGGTATCAAAGCCAAGGTTTGTTAAAAATCAGTTCAGTTTGAGAAAGGTAACATCAAAACCCTAACTCCAATCGTTCATATCAATCGTTCGTATTACCATTGCTTCATACTCAAGTCCATAGTGTTAATTGTTTCTTGAGTAGTTTAGTTTCATTCTATCAATCCTGTTTCAAAAAAAAAAAAAGAGAGAGAGAGAGAATGAAAACAAAAAAAAAAAAGGGAAAATTCAAGCCGAAGATTTTGTTCTTGAATTCTACGGAAGAATTTGGTGTGGTTTAGATTAGTTTCAAGAGAATTGAGAAGAGGGATTGGTGAGTTGATGTCATCTCTGTTTGTGAGAATACACGAGTGAATGTGGGATATCCTTCTTTGAGTGAAACACGTGAGGGAGTGAATTGTGAGGTTTAATTCTATATATATATTTGTGTTAGTACTAACCTTTTATTACAGGAGCTATGTCAAGGCAAAATTCTCCTGAAGGTGAGAGGGGGAGGTTTGATGCTAGGTTAGTAATTGAGGCGTTAAGGAGTGAGATGAAGAGAATTTTTCAGGAGGGAATGGAGCAAATTCATGAAACGGTGGAATAGAAACTGGAATAATCTAAGAACGTCTTTTAAGGGTGTAAAGGGAGAGTTTTTCTAAAAGAGGACAAAGGGTGGAGATGAAAATTTTGATGTTGAGTTTGATGAACCTTCTATCAGAGTTATAGAGGTTATGGTGGTAGGAATAGAGGAAGTAGGGATTGGGAAGATAGAGGAGATAGGAATAGAGAGGATAATCAATTGAGTAGTATAAAGATGAAGATTCCTCCTTTCCAAGGGAAGAATGATCCGAGGCATACTTAGAATGGGAGAAGAAGGTAAAGCTGGTGTTTGATTATCACAATTATGGTGAGAGAAAGAAAGTCAAGCTTGCTGCCATTGAGTTTTCAGATTGTGCCATAGTGTGGTGAGATCAACTAATATTGAATAGGAGAAGGAATGGCGAACCACCCATTGAGTCTTGGGAAGAGGTGATGAAGAAGCGATTTGTTCCTGCTTACTACTATCGTGAATTGCACAACAAATTGCAAACTCTTAAGTAGGGAAGCCAAAGTGTGGATGAGTATTTGAAGGAGATGGAGGTTACTATGATTAAAGCAAATGTTGAGGAGGATAGAGAGGCTACCATGGCTAGGTTTCTTGCCGGGTTAAATAGAGAGATTCAAAATGTAGTAGAATTACAACATTATGTGGAATTGGAAGATATAGTCCACATGGCTATAAAGGTTGAGAACCAACACATGAGGAAAGGTAGTAGTACTACTCAGTTTCAACAGGATGCTAGTTCATCTACTTGGAAGACTAACCATTGGAGGAAGGAAGAAAAGTCTTTACCCACCAAGCCAAAAGAAGAGCAGAAGCAAGGGGGTTCTACTCCTGGTAATCAAGGTAAACCTGATTCTTCTACTCCTAGAAATCGTGACATTAAATGTTTTAAATGCCAAAGAAGAGGCCATATTGCTAGTCAATGTCCGAATAGACGCGTTATGATTTTGCGCGATGATGGTGAGTATGAACTGAGGGGGGTAGTGAAGATGATGATATGCCTCCATTAGAGGATGTTAGTGATGAAGAGGAGCCTACAGAGGGGAAGTTAGTGGCAATAGTGAAGCGCGCTTTGAATGTGTAGGTGAAGGAAGAAGAGGAGGTGCAACGAGAGAATATCTTTCATACTAGATGTTATCTAGGTGACCTTTTTTGTAGTTTGATTATTGATGGGGAGAGTTGCACTAATGTAGTAAGTACTTTCATTGTTAAGAGGTTGGGGTTCAAGACCACTAAACACCCTAGCTCTTATAAATTGCACTGGCTGAATGATAGTGGCGAGACTAAGGTAAGTAAGAAAGCCTTAATTGCTTTTCGCATCGGTAGGTATGAGGATAAAGTATTATGTGATGTAGTGCCGATGCAGGCTTGTCATATGTTGTTAGGGAGGCCATGGCAGTTTGACGGGAAGGTTATTCATGATGGCTTTTCTAACAAGTATATGCTTGTTCACCATGGCAAAAGCTATAATCTTAAACCCAAAAGACATAGAAAAAGAAAAGGAACACAAAAGTCAATACTAAAAGGAAAAAGAGAGGAAGGCTGGAAAGAATGTGAGAGGCCAAGTTGAGAAGGGATCAACTTTAGTGATGAGTGAAAAGGAGAGTGCAGCCTTGCAAAAGGAGAGTTGTGTGGCAAGAGCGAGTGTAATGAGGAGAGCGTTAGTGATGAAGCAACCCATGTTATTGCTAGTTTTTAAGGAAACTTGTTTGAATACTAACGAACTTCTTAACTCTTTGCCTAGTGTGGTTGTGTCTATTTTACAGGACTTTAAAGATGTCTTCCCTGAGGAGATTCCAAAGGAGTTACCACCTATTCGTGGTATTGAGCACCAGATTGACTTTGTACCCAGAACATCTATTCCAAACAAGCCAACTTATAGGAGTAATCCAGAGGAGACAAAGGAACTCCAAAGGCAGGTTAATGACTGGATGGAGAAGGGGTACGTGAGAGAAAGCATGAGCCCATGTGCAATGCCTGTGATTTTGGTGCCTAAGAAGGATGGGTACGGAGAATGTGTGTTGATTGCCGAGCTATCAACAACATCACGGTAAAGTATTGTCATCCCATTCCTCGCTTAGATGACATGTTAGATGAGTTACATGGGTCTAGTGTCTTCTCCAAAATTGATTTGAAAAGTGGATATCACCAAATTAGAATGAAAGAAGGCAATGAATGGAAAACAGCATTTAAGACAAAATATGGATTATATGAGTGGTTAGTAATGCCTTTCGGTTTAACTAACGCACCTAGTACTTTCATGAGACTTATGAACCATGTTTTGAGGACTTTTATTAGCAAATTTGTGGTAGTCTATTTTGATGATATTCTCATTTACAGCAAGACTTTGGAAGACCATATAATTCACTTGAGGGCTGTTTTGGAAGTACTTCGAAAGGAGCAATTATATGCTAACCTCAAAAAGTGCACTTTTTGCATAGACAGACTTGTGTTTCTTGGTTTTATTGTTAGTGCACAGGGAATACAGGTTGATGAAGAGAAGATTCGTGCGATCCAAGAATGGCCTAGTCTAACTAATGTAAGTAATGTTCGGAGTTTCCATGGACTAGCGAGCTTTTATAGGAGGTTTATGAAGGATTTCAGCACCATTGCAGCACCACTTACTGAAGTAATCAAGAAGAAGGTGGGGTTCAGTTGGGGAGAGCAACAAGAGAAGGCCTTTTAGATGCTTAAAAATAAGTTGACTCATGCGCCATTACTTGCTTTACCTGATTTCTCTAAAACTTTTGAGATTGAGTATGATGGTTCAGGAATAGGTATTGGAGCAGTTCTCATGCAAGAGATGTGACCAATTGCATTCTTTAGTGAGAAGCTAAGTAGGGCAACCTTGAACTACCCTACTTATGACAAGGAGTTATATGCATTGGTTCGAGCCCTGGAGACTTGGCAACACTATCTTTGGCCAAAAGAGTTCGTGATCCACACTGATCATGAATCCTTGAAGTACTTAAAGGGACAACATAAGCTAAACTAAAAGGCATGCTCATTAGGTGGAGTTTATCGAAACATTTCCCTATGTCATCCACTACAAGCAAGGTAAAGAAAAAGTTGTTGCTAATCCACTTTCTAGAAGGTATGCTCTTATCTCTACTCTTAGTTCTAGACTGCTTGGTTTTGAGCATATTAAAGAATTGTATGCTACTGACTGAGATTTTTGTGAAGAGTATGTTCACTGTAAGAAGAGTGGCCATGGTAAATTTTATAAGCATAAGGGATTCTTGTTTAGGGAAAATAAACTTTGCATTCCCAATTGTTCTTTAAGAGATTTATTAGTGAGGGAGTCTCATGGAGGAGGATTAATGGGGCATTTTGGAGTAGCTAAAACCTTAGGGGTTTTGCAGGAACACTTCTATTGGCCTCACATGAAGCGAGATGTTGAGAGGATTTGTGAGCGAAGTGTCACTTGTAAGCAAGCAAAATCTAGAATCTAACCTCATGGACTTTATACCCCACTTCCAATTCCTCATGAGCCTTAAGTAGACATTTCCATTGATTTTGTGTTAGGATTACCCAGGTCTAGGTATGGTAGAGACTCTATTTTTATAGTCGTGGATAGGTTTTCCAAGATGGCACATTTCATTCCTTGCCATAAAACAGACGATGCTTGCCATATTGCTAATTTGTTCTTTAGGGAAGTTGTGAGATTGCATGGTATGCCTAGAACAATCGTATCAGATCGGGATGCTAAGTTCTTGAGCTACTTCTGGAAGACCCTGTGGGCTAAGTTAGGAACTAAGTTATTGTTCCCTACTACTTGTCATCCACAGACTGATGGTCAAACGGAAGTAGTAAATCGAACTTTATCTACTTTGTTGAGGACTGTCATTAAAAAGAACATTAAGAGTTAGGAGGATTGTTTACCTCATGTTGAATTTACTTATAATCGCACATTGCATTCTACTACTAAGTTTACACCTTTTGAAATTGTGTATGGTTTTAATCCACTAACTCCTTTAGATTTATCTCCCCTTCCTATGTCTAAGTATGTCAATCTAGATGGTAAGAAGAAAGTGGAATTTATTAAACAACTCCATGAGAAGGCAAGGCTCAACATTGAGTGAAGGACAGAATAGTATGTGAAACAAGCCAACAAAGGTCGTCGACAAGCTGTCTTTGAACCTAGAGACTGGGTTTGGGTTCACATACGCAAAGAGCAGTTTCTTGTGCAACGTCGATCTAAATTACTTCCTAGAGGCAATGGACCATTTCAAATTCTTGAGCGCATCAATAATAATGCCTATAAGTTAGATTTGCCAAGTGAGTATCAAGTAAGTGCTACTTTTAACATTACTGATCTGAGTCCTTTTGATGTAAGCGATGATTTGAGGACAAATCCTTTTCAAGAGGAGGGGAATGATGGCAACCATGATGGGAGCCAAGCTAGAAGGTAGAATGTGGATCCTCTTAAAGCACCACTTGGACCGATCATAAGAACTCGAGCGAAATGATTTAAAGAAGCACTTAACGAGTTGATAAAGGATATCCAAGAAGCTAAAAAAGATTTGAGCAACCATGAGAATGAACTTGCATTTGTACAAGTCATTCAAGGTTTTAACAAAGGAGATCAAAGCATGGGAGATCAAAGCTGCCAGCTTAGGTAGAGAAACAGTCGGCCTTGATGCTGTTAATGCTTTAATGCTACCGGCTTTAAGCCGGCATTGAAATTAGAGAGCAATAGAGGGACTACGCCACCTTCTATGCCGCCGCGTACATCTTACGCCGCCCACTACGCCACCGGCGTATATATCCGGCGTACATTGCCTGATTGTTTTTTTTTCGCAACTTTATTATATTTTGTCATTTTGGGCTTTTTCTTTACGAGTTATAAACACTATTAATAGGCTGTTAGGGTTGAAAAACATATACAACTTTGAATAATATAATTTGAAGAGTATTCCTCTCTTGGTTCTCCAAAGAACTTCTCTTGAACTTATCGGATCTCTTCTGTGGCATTTAAATCCAACTTATCAATCGATCTTTCATCCCGATTGTGGCCTCAACATAGTATATCAAGGTTCTTGCCTCACCTATAGGCAACGGGTTGCGGTTCCAATTTGATTACTTAGCATCTTGGGTTGTGATTCCAAAAGTATTGGTATAGGGTTTCGTCACAGGTGGGCATGGTTCGTATCAGCTGACCATCTAACCCACAAGTTTTAGTAGAAGTTCCATACCTGTTGCTCACTGCTCGAAAAGGGTTGGATCGACTCTGTCTCTCCACTTTCAGAGCTAGTTGAATGGCCTCATCAAGTGTGTTATACCTTTAGAGCTCTACAACAGGCGATTTCATACTTTAACCCTGACACAAATCATGCTAAGGTTTGTTCAAGAGGCTCAACTGACCCATATCTGATCATTAGTGTCTCAAACTCCTATACATACTTGTCAACTGTTTTGTCTCCCTGCCTCAAGGTTTGGAGTCACATCAACAACTCCTACCTATAGTGCCTGGTATAAACCTTTTTCTCATTACCCATTTCATTTTCCTCTAGGTATGTATATCAGCCTCACTATCTCTTTGTCTACTAACCACAAGATTCTTCTACCATAAAGCGCCATAGCCTGTAAATTCTACAACTACAAGATGAACCTGAGTGTGATCATCAATCTCATAGCACTCAGACAGGTCCTCTACCTTATCCTCTCAATCTAAATAATCATCTACAAAGCCTCTACCAGCAAATGAAGGCATTTACAATTTTATATATTCTAAACCCCAAAGCGATCTAAAATCACAATTCGGATAAGGCTCATTTTTGAAATTATCATCCTTTTCCTTCCTAAAAGCAAGATAATCTCTTTCCATCCTCCTACCCCTATTACCTACAACAGCTCCTTCCCTACGAACATTCTGATAGGTTACTTGAGGTGGGGGTGCCTAAGGGTTTGCTGCTGGTGGTTGTGGCATCATTATTTGATCTACCCATGTTTCTAATGTAGCAACAATAGTGGTAAGATCCTACAATTGTTCGTCTAATGTTCTTCCACCTATAGCACGAAATCCTCGACCTCCTCCAACTTGACTGTTGGCCTCATTCCCAATCCCACCATTTACACTATCATTTGACATCTTTTTTTTTTTTTTATCACTCAGCACCAACTCACGGTACTACTCACACACACACTCATAACACAACACCTTCACGACACAACACACCTACACCCATGGTATACACACAAACACCTCACAGTTCAATCACACACATGCCCCTAATACAACACAACAATAATACACTTCCACACTGACTATAACACACACTTCACAGCACAAAGTTCTCTAATTCACAACACACCTTCACACCACATACACTTACACACCGCGTCACAGCAACACATCTAAACAACACACACCTCATGGTATACATACAACCACACACCAACACCTCCAATAGCACAACACACACAAGCAATCATGGTTCACACACACAACAATGTTGCAATAATCACTTTCCTCAATTACTTAAGTTAATGTTGTAATCAAAGAAAATCAATGAGTAATTACTATACCATTTACAATTATGAAATCAAATTCAAATGGCCTCCATATCTTCCACACAAGGAGCTCATGACAATGAACCTTGATGTAATTTCCACAATTCAATCCACAATAAGCAAAGATAACACGGCACAATCAACTCAATTACAATTCCAATTGAATCTATTATAATAATTCCACAAAATTAATCACGGCAAGGAATGCTAAAATCAACCCTCCTTCAAATTCAATTCACAATTACTATGGAACTAAGGAACAATTCAACACAAGAACTTTAATTCCACATCTCACAACTTTAATTTTGAAATGAAAGAACAAGAACCCTAAATCCCTAATTTGTGATTCACGAATTCCCCTTCCATAAACCCACTCTCTGATACCAAATTATGATGTGTTTCAAAGGGCAATTGCAATACAAATCAAAGAATGAAGAACAATTGATTCCAATTTCCAACCAATGGCGTGACCCTAGCTAAAATAAGAACTCTAATTGCGTGAAGATGAAATAGGAAAAACAAATCCAAATTACATACCAGATATTACACACTAGTAATAATTGGAAAGGCTTGAGAATTACTAATATTACACACAAAAATCCTTAAGCAAAACTCACTACAATTTCAATTAAAAATTGATAAGAGTGGATGCATGAAGAGGGTGTTCTCTACGGCATCAATGTCTGAAATTTTATCTCTCAAAAAAAGTCTCTTACAAAACCTAAATAACAAGTATTTATGCCATACTCTAAATGAGGAAATTACAACCATGTAAAATAGAGCAAAACCGGTCCTGAAGGAGCACTTGAAGAACCGATTCACCTATGAGGAATGAGGTGAAGATGGCTGGTTTTTCTCTAAGTGAAATAAGGCTGGTTTCTTTTGTCTTTGTAGGTTCAAGTATAGCTTACACACTTGACATTAGTGTTGTGGTTTGCCATCCTTTAAAAACCAACAAAATGTACCTGATAAAATGTAAAAACAATTATTATAAAATAAATAAAGACAATATGTGAATGTCTTGGTTCTATTTGTTCAAGCAGGCTTCCCAATGCTGGATCCAGAGATTTGATTCCCAGCACTTTCCTATCAAATTCTGCAACAATTAATCAAAAGTCAATCTTGACACATGGTAGAAACAACCTTTATATACATATTCATAAAAACCAATTAGATATTCAACTAATATTTATCCTCATACGCTTTCATATCATGTTAATAACTTTTAGTGCAACTTTCACTTACCACAAACAAATGGGGTGACCAGATCCCCATAGATCATTAATACTAGGTTAATTCATCAACCATGCCATAGACTTACCAAGTGAGTTCAAATACCGTACCATAAACTTACCAAGCAAAGTACAAGTCTTGCTTTATTTAAGTATTTTAGGTTGATACATAAAGGTCGTTAGTTAGAATCAAATCATTTCATGGAAAGCATAATTTATGACCATTCACCATTTAGAGTTAAGCGTAACTCCAAGTCACATAACACACCACAAGATCTTAATTAAGAAAATAAACCAGTGTAACCAAATATATATGACACACAGCTTCACTATAAGCGTCAAATAAACACAACAAAGATCAACTATTACCTTTACTTCACACACTAGTATGATTAGCAAATCATTATTTCAGAAATAGTCATAGTTCAACAACACAATATAATAGTCCCACAGTTAAATCCCAAAATCCTCTTGTATTAATCACAATAAGTGATTATACAAGGTTCAACAACTAACAACAAGTGGTCTACATCATCGATCACTTACACCACAATAAATCAAGATAGCAAAGTACTCACCTAGTCAAAGAAAGCTCATAAGCAAGCTAGTAAATAGATCTCAATACTCAACTAGTTTATACAAGTGTAGAATAGGGAGGTTTGATTCACCAAACATCAACTACCAACAATGCCTTCAAGCACGTCACTAGCCTCCCTTAGATGTCCTCCTTCAACTTTAAGCTAGTGTGATAGCAACTCACTAATAACCTTTCTAACCCGATAGAACAAAACCTCCCTTGTTAATATCTCTAAATTCTTAATTTTCTTTTAACCTTTCCCATTAATTCTTTTCCTATCTCTATTTGATTATGGTTATGGTAATGTTTGATAGTTACAAGCACCCACTTTTGGAGAAATTTTCCTAATCAATGGAACTAAAATGAAAATTAGAGCGAGGAAACTTGATTTTTTTTCTTTTTTTCTTTTTTTTGTTCTTGTGAAAATTCCTAAGCTTAAGTATTTCTCTCCCTCTTAACCTATGTTTTTTCATTGGTAACCACACATTTTTGCCATCTACCAACATTTGTTCCCCACTATATTTGAGGAGGTTTTATTATTTCTTTCAAGATAGTTATAGTTTCCATATTAGTCAATAAGTAAAAAGACAAAATCAAAAAAGTAATAAGTTACTTAATGAAAATCAAATAAAACAAAGAATTGAATAAATAATACATAATCCTCTTTTTTAATCATAAATTTCTAAATTTTCACCTCCATTTTCTTTTTCTTTACTTTTCACAATTTGATTCAATTGAAACGATTCAATTTAGTTTCTTAATATTTTTTAAACCTATAAAGATGATTCGAACATAATTTACAATTTAGTTTAGCTCGATCCAATTTAGTTCATGCTTCAGTTGGTTTTCTTTCCTAGCCTTAACTACAACCCCAACTAGAGCATGTACTGCCTCCAATAGTTATGTAGTCTAAATGGCAACCTACTCTTAACTTGTGATGGCGAGTCTTGGGGAAACTACTAGTCAAGAGCACCATTCTTAGAGTCAACAGATGAACCTATACTTGTGTTTCTTCTAAGCATAGTACAAAAGGAAAAGAAAAGAAGAAAAGAAAACCATACAGAGAAATGATAATTAAGTTAGGTAATTAAAATAGAAATAAAGCAATAAAATACAATTATGAAATCAAATTAGGTAAGAATTATTATTATAATAATATCAGTCATACATATAAAGTACACAATAGACTTTTAGTCTACTTCATAACCCCTTTTCTACTTACTCTCTTCATATCTCACCATTCTATTAATTCAATTCCTAAATTTTCTAAAAATCAACAAACCTAAGCTCTGATACCACTTAAGATATAATGCCCCAAAACCAAGATGTTACAACCTGCCACATATCATTCTATAATAACAACATATATAGGCTTAAAAACTATCTAAACATAATCATAATACCTATAATAACTGCAAATACATCACACTGAAACAATCTCTAACAATTTACATAACTAATTAGCTTGTTAGAGTCTCACTCTATCTAAACAAACCACAAACAAAAAAGCATGACATTGGAGTCCATATCAACCCCTACAACAACCAAATACCTTAATACACGTAACTAATCAAACTAACATAACTAGACATGACTAACACATAGGAGACTAATTTCCAAGTACAACTGAACATCAAAACATCACATCAATCTAACAAAATCCTACATCGTCTACTTCTCGCTGTAAATGTATTCCATATTGTCTCCTAAGTGATAGTACAAGTCATAACTCAGCTCATCAGTATAGCCAACATCAGTAGAAGTACCTTGACATACCAAGTAGTGTGAAGAACATAAGATCAATCAATGATTGATCTCAAAAATCAAAGAAAGTGATATAGTCTCTCTCTTAAGCACATTTCAAATTGTAGTATATGATAACATATAACCTAAACACAAAAAGAGCACCATAAAAACCCTAAGCATCCTTCATTAACTTGTCGATGTAGTTTAGCACAATCTTCAACATAGGTGTGTTGAAGCCTGTGTATCATTATGTGGAGTTTTCTCTTCACACACCTAGGCACGCCCACTGACATGCCTCCTAGCACAAGCGTGTTTGTGCCCATGTTAGCCTCCATGCGTTCCTTTACACTTCCCCACTCTCTTCCCTATACGGTTGCTCCATTTAACATAGTTTCTTGGGCTTTACTCTACATCATTCTCTCCCACTTGAGAAGAAGTTGACCCTAAGTTCTCTTCTAGATATAAAGGAACATCGTCTAAGTAAAAAGGAAATATATCTGCTACATTCAATGTCTTTAAAATGCCCATACTATTAGGCAATCTAACTACATAGGCATTGTCATTAATCCTCTACACGATATGATACGGGCTATACTTCATAGGTTATAGTTTGTTGTGGTTGCCAATTGGAAGCCTCTCTCTTCGTAGGAACACCATTACCTGATCACCCACTAAGAATAATTTCCTCATATGATGTTTATCTATTGTTACTTTGTCCTTAGCATTTATTTAGTTTATCTTCCCTCGCACCCCTGTTGTTAGTACCTGTTTCATATTTAATGCATGTACAATTTTAGACCCCCTTATAGTATCCTCCATCTCCTTTTTTAACTACTTAATTGTGAGGAATGAATGTCCCTCCACCTTAGAAAGTTTAGAACCATTCGCTAACTTCAAAGGCGAGAGAGTAATTCGCTAACTTCAAAGGCAATAGAGTAAACTTTACTCCATCTTTCTCCAATTCTTAAACATTCTCTCTACCCGTATGTTAAGCGTTGACATCATACTGCCAAGGTCTACCAAACAACAAGTGGCAAGTATCTATATCCACTATATCACAATACACCTCATCCCAGTATTTACTAATGGAAAAAGGTCTTTGGCAACATTCTTTAACCTCAATCTTCTCTACTGCCTTAATCCACTAATGGTATATGGATTAGGATGCTTCTCTATTAGTAATTATAACATTTGCACATCTCCCCTACCTATGATGTTCTCATAACTACCATTATTTACTATCAACTCAAAAATTCTTCCATCAAATGTGCACCTAGTGTGGAACAATTGATGCCTCTAAGTCTTTTCCTCCTACTTCGATGCCAACATCAACTTCCTGATTACATAGGCTTACTCATCATAGTCATCTTCATCCTCATAATACTCATTAGTCCCATTAGGCTCACAATAAATTCCATTCTCTTCATCTCTCTCTACTAAGTTAACCCCTCTTCTATCAGGACACTCATTAAACCAATGGCCAAGTTGATTACAACGGTAACATTTCCTTAATATTGGCTTCGCATAAAGCTTATTTTACTTTGTGTGCCCTTCGTCTCAACTAGAGTCTTACCTGATGTTTTCTCTTCTTTGTTATCACTAGCTCCTCCTTACATCTCTGAGGTAGTCTCACTGATGAGGATCAACTAGCATCTAAGAGGATGAAACCAAAATCCCAAGATCCATTGCAAGGTATTAGAGGCCCAATGACTTAAGCTAGAGTTAGAAGGATGAACGACACTTTACAAGGATTAGTCATGGACTTACAAGCTAAGGAATCAAATTATACTAAAGGAGAACCAACGCCTATCAATTTAATTCACGTTTCTATGGAGGGATGCAAGGATTTAGAAGTCTTAAAATAGATACATTTTATTGAATTGAAAAGGGAACAAGTATTTTTTATTTTTTTATTTGTTATGTTTTATTGTATTTATTTAGTTGGTACTTTAGTATAATTAGTTAGAAGTTTCGGTCAATAGGAAGATAAAGCTGGATGCTATGTTAGGAAACTTAGGTTATTATTTTTGGTTGTGTGATATCCTTATATCACCAAGGAGAGGGGATGACAAAAAGACACATTATCATTATTCTATTATTGAAAATTACATCTTTTCTTTGAAAAGAAAAACCCTCCCTTATTCTTTAAGAAAGAACTGCACAGATTTTCTTCAACCAAATTGCTTGGGGAAAATCTCTTGATAACTTAGGTTTTAATCAACAGGTGTGATTGGGGTCTAGTTCCGTTCTACTTGTTCGAGATGTTCCTTAGGATTTGATTTCAATTACGATTATCGGGTTCTAGGTTTGACATACCTAGGGTTTACACATCATTTGGTATCAGAGCTTCACCTTCTTAAATCAAATAACCTCTATCCTTATTAAATTAGTTGTTTGCTCAATTCCATATTTCTTATTCATACTCTAGAATTTGTATAAAAAAAAATTCAATTCGGTCATAGGAGATCTATTGGTGACCAACCACAACAATTGTTATCCTAGTTAATTGAAGTTCAAGTTGTGATTCTTGTTCTATTTCTTTGAGAATTCATATAAAAAAAATTCATATTTGGTCGTGAAAAGATCCAATTGCCAAAAATCACAAGATAAATTCTTTTTTTGCAAATCACAAATCAATTGTTACAATATACTCTCAAATTTCTACCGTAAAACATATCTTTGTCTTTCCAATTTTGTATCTGAATTGCATTCACACTCCTTGAAATATTCGGTGCAATTTTTTTTCCTTTAATTTCGTGATAGGGATTGCTTTGGCTTATGTTTCCAAATTGGTAGTGAGTACTTTTTCATATCAATTAGAATTGTAGTTATCCTCCATTGTTTGCCGTGACTTGGAACCGACAAGTAATCAATAGATTTTACCTTAGTGGTTGCATTGAGGAGGTTTCCAATCCGAGTTCATATCAAAGAATTGTAAGAGCAGGTTATGAGGACATTCTTATTGAGAGATAAACGTGAGTGCATTGTGAAAGCATTAGTATTTGAGAGCAATACATGAGTGAGTTGTGAGAAACATATTATAATTGTGTTACTAATTATTTTCTTAAGTGTAGAGATATGTCGGGACAAAACACAACTGGAGGTGAGAATGGAGGAGAGGAGAATAGGGTGATGTTTGATGCGTTGATGAAGGAGATTAAGAGAATCTTGAGTGGTGAGCTTCAACAAATCCATAAAAGGATGGATAAGATGGAAAGGAGTAAGGAACCGTCTAACAATACCACTGTCAGGCAAGGTGTGAGTAAACCAATTAGGGGAGGGATTAGGATAGAAGAAGGTGAGGAAATTGATTCAGGTGAGTATAATTATGTGAGGGAGAGAGGGAACACCCAGAGGCGAGACAGTAACTTTAGAAGTATTAAGATAAAGATACCCTCATTTTACGGGAAGAATGATCTAGAGTTGTACTTGGATTAGGAGAGGAAAATAGATCATGTATTTGTATGCCACAACTATACTAAGGAGAAGAAAATCAAATTGGCTGCAGTTGAGTTCTCAGACTATGCTAGTGTGTGGTGGGATCAACTAGTGCGTAATAGGCGCAAATATGGAGAGCGACCTATTAGTACTTGGGATGAGATAAAAACTATTATGCAAAAGTGGTTTATCCCTATATTACCATAGGGATTTTCTTAGGAAGTTTCAGGGATTAACACAAGGGTCCAAGAGTGTAGAGGACTATTATAAGGAAATGGAGATAGCCATTATTAGAGCCAGAGTGGAGGAGGAGGATGAGGCAACAATGGCTAGATTCATTAATGGGCTGAACCGAGAGATTGCTAACATAGTAGACTTACATCATTATTTAGATATGGAAGAATTGTTATTTGAATTGTTGTTGCTGCCTTTGTTGTGAGGTTTTCGGTGTAAGGGGATTCAACAAGAAGTTTTGTGTGTGTGTTAAGGCAAGTAAGTGATACATTTGAAGTATTATTATTGTTGCTTAAAGGAGTGCACTGTATGTGTTTGTAGTGTGAGTGGCGGTGTGACTTGTTGTGTGTATGTAGTGTGAGTGGCAGTGTGATTTGTTGTATGTGTGTAAGTGTGAGTGATAGTGTGAATTGTTGTATGAGTAAAGTAGTGTAAGTGATCTTCAAGTGGACATGAGGAGTAAGAGTGTTGATCCTTTCTGATCAATTGAAGAAGTGTAAATTGTGTAATGTATTTTCGAAGTGAGGAGTAGCAAATTGTAATTTTTAGATTTGAATTCAGAATTGAAGTATGAATTAAGAAGTCAATTTGAAATTTCAAAACACACATTAAGTCATAGTTTAATTGTGTCATTTGAATTTAAAATAACTTTTTACCATTTGTGGAATTGTGCACTTATTGAACTCCATTTTAGAATTTGAAAGTTGAGCTACCTTTTTTGTATTGAAGTTGCGGTTTGTTATAGTTTGTGGAAGTAGGAAGTATATCGTGGCTTGAGGAGGATTGTGTATAGTGTTGTATTTTTGTAAACTTAGTAAAGGGTGTGATAGAAATTTTTCCAACACTCTAGATGTTCTCAAAACTCGATTTGGATAATGATCCAAATCACTCATATTTCACCTTATTTCTTTCATCTAATAAAATTTTGAGTAATAATTTTACAGGTACAATAATATTTCTCCATGAGATGCCAAATGACTTACATTAGTTGATCTCCACGGGACATTATCATATTATCATCCAATGGCCCACTGAGATTGACATCGCTTTGATGCATTGGCTCTTTGAGGATTTATATTATTTTTGTATTTGTAATTCTTCTTTAGACTATTTATGTTGTAATTTTCTTTTGAGACACTTTCATTTACTTGTAATTGCCTTTAGGGCTGGCCACCCTAAAGGTAGCATAGTTGTAATTTTGTGAAGTTTTTAACCCTAAAGGAAGCAAGTATAAATACTTGCTTAAGTAGGGTTTTGAGAGGAGAATTTTTCAAAATACACTCATCATATTATGTGAGAGAATTAGGGTTCTTCCTTAGTTCAACTCCTCTTATCAATTTCAATCCCAAGAATTGAAATTGTAGCGAGTGCAACAAAGAGAAATTGTGAGTTATATCAATTGCTTTTTGTTGTGTTTCCTTTTCATCACTAGTGAGTCATATCTAGGGTTGAATTGGATGTCTTCTTGGTCAAATTTGATTGCATTTGTAATCTAACTATTAGTGCTTAATTGAGTGGTTTTTATCCTTGATCTCTAATCTTTCATTTAATCACTCTTAAACCATGAAATCAAGTTGTGTGGAAAGTGGATCACGATCATTATTTTTATTGATCTTTGGTATTATTCACGTGGACTTCAAGTATATTTAGTGATCTCCATTGAGGATTACATCATTGTGATATTTATTTCCTTGAAGTTTAGCATTCAGTTCATCATACACAATTAGGATCATGCAATATTTTGCTCCAATTTGAACCGATTTGTTCTTTTCCTTTAAGGATTGTTAACTGGATCATTTGCATGTGCTTAAAATCCCTTTTAGGCACATCATAATTTGGTATCAAAGCTATATCATACTTGGAATTAAGATTGATCATGCCATTGTTTGAATAATTGGTTACAAGTAGTGAAGATTTGACGCTATTGTTCATGTGATTGAAACTAGTTTGATTGACAATTGCTAATTGTCTTTCAAATTGGTTTTACATGTGCTTAATCTTGGTTTTAGGCACATCATAATTTGGTATCAGAGCTTGTGGTTATGAGAAGGGAATGGTTGCAAATTAAATTCGAAAGTGGGATTGGTTGTTGTAGCATTCTGGACCGAACAAGTTATGGTGTGAATTGCATCTTGTTGTTGTATTTGTTGACTTTTGTTGTCTTGTTGATGAGTGGATGATCATTTGGAGAATTGGACACTCTTGAAATCCTTGTTTATGGCTGTGAATGTATAGTGCATGAATAGTAAACCATGAAAAGGAAGAGTAGTGTTTCAATTGTGAAGTGGAATTATGTAGTGTGTGTTTTTCAGAAAAGGTGGAGGAATCACAATTGTCATTTTCAGATTTGAAATCAAAATTAAAAGTGTACATTAAGAGGTCAATTTGAAATTTCAAACACACATTAAGTCATAATTAATTGTGTATCATTTGAATTTGAAAAAGCCTCTTACCATTTGTGGAGTTGTGCACTTATTGAACTTCTTTTGAATTTGAAAGTGGGCTGCCTTATCTTGGTTAGAAGTTGCAGTTTTGGTTGTAATTGTAGAAGTGAAATTGTACTGTGGCTTGAGAAGTGAATTTTGGAGTTATTCTTGTTAATTAGTAGAGGTTATGTACCTTTGATGTTGGTTATTATATGTGTTGTCAAGGATATTGCTAATTGTGGTATGAAGCATCTTAGCACCGTAAGCAAAGAGGAGTAGTGTGGCAGTAGGTTTGTGTATTTTTGTATTTGTTGAGGTGCTGCACATTGTGGTTATTTGTAGTGTGGAATCAAGCCAAGAAAAGGAAAGTTGAGTAGTGGAACTTAAAATTCAAACAAATCATTAAAGTGTGAAAGTAATTGAACTAGTTACTTAAATAATTGTTGTTGAATTTAATTCCATCTACTTGAAAGTAGTTGTGTGCGTATTTCATTTATTGAATTTATTTGGAGTACTAAATAATTTCTTTGTGCCTTTGAAGCTCTTTGAGACGTGAGCTATTATATCATTATAGTTGCTAAAACGTCTGGATTGCTGTTGTTGATTGAGTGTGCTGTAAATTGTGGGACTACTTCTTCAAATTCACATCATATCCAACGAAAGTGTGAATGGGAGGATTGGCAATGAGGCCAATAGCTAGGTTAGTGGAGGTCAGGGTCATAATACTATAGGTAGGAGGACTTTGGAAGAACAGCTCCAGGATCTTACTATCATAGTTACTACTTTGGCAACTAGAATTAATAGGATGACATTACCACAACCACTAGTGGTGAACCCTTAGGCACCACCTTGAGTAGCTCCATAGAACCTTCAGAGAGAAAGGGTAGTGGGAGAAGGAAATCTAGGTAGAAGGATGGAGGGAGATCATCACCCCTACAGGGAAGAGAGGGATGACAACTTTTGGGCTAATCCTTACCCGAATAGGGATTTTAGGCCACCTCGGGGATTGGAATATGTGAAGCTGCAGATGTCTTCTTTTGATGGCAAGGGATCAGTTGATGATTATCTAGACTGGGAGGACAAGGTTGAGGGTCTTTAACTGATTTGTTCTTATCCTTTAGGGATTGTTAATTGGATCATTTGCATGTGCTTAAACTCCCCTTTAGGCACATCAAGGTGTGTGCATTTGGTGTGGGTTTTGGTGTGTGTAGTATAGACAATTATTATTGAAGGTGTGATTGATGTGGAACTGTGAGTAAAAGAGGAGAAGTGTGGCTATGAAGTTTTTTATTTTTTTATATGTTAAGGTGCTACATTTTGTGAAATTAATTAGTGTGAAGCTAAGACAAGAAAAAGGAAAGTGAGTAGTAGAATTTGAAATTCAAACAAGTCATTAAAGTGTGAAAGTAATTGAACTAATTACTTAAACACTTGTATTGAATTTAATTCTATCTACTTGAAAGTAGTTGAGTGTACTTCATCGTGGCTTAGTTGTGTACTTGAACCGTGGAAGTGTAAGGATAATTATTGTGTTGTTGGGTTTGAACACAATCGTGTCTAGTGAAATGTTTCATTATACTAATGTAGTGTGTCGGACATTGACTACTTTTAATACTAAGGATGATAAACAAAGGGAAAATTTGTTCCATACTTCATGTAGGGTATAAGGAAATTTATGTGTCCTTATAGTTGATGGTGGTAGTTGTACTAATGTGGTAGCAACATCGTTAGTATCAAAACTAAAACTTGCCACTACTCCACATCCTGAACCGTATAAATTGCATTGGCTTAGTGATCAAGGGAGTTTGCATGTGACCCAAAGAGCTAAGGTACCTTTCAGTGTAGGGGATAAATACTGTGATGAAATCGAGTGTGATATTCTACCTATGTGTGCATCTCATATATTGCTTGGCAGGCCCTAGTTATATGACAAAAGGTTTTACATGATGGCTTCAGGAATACTTATGTATTCTAAAAGGAGGGAAAATGTATTATTTTAAATCCGATGTCGCCTTCAAAGGTCCAAAAGGTTCAGTAATAGATCCGTAGACCATTAGAGATTCTTGAGAATCACAACCACATGAACCAACCTTCAGAGGACCACATTGTGCAGAAGCAGACATGCCAACCTTTAGAGGTTCCTGAGGCTCCTGGTTACATGAGCCAACATACAAAGGACAACATTTATCAGACACAAATGTACCAACCATTAAAGGATCCTGAGGGTGAGAGTGATATGAGTAGATCACCAGAGGGCCAGATTGTTCAGAGACATTTGTGTCCACCTTCAAAGGTTTTAGAGGGCCATGAGCAATTGAGCTAACCATTAGAGGGCCATGAGGGTCAGCAACATACAGATGAGTTAGAAAAGGAGCAAACAAAATCAGTTGAACGGGTTAAAATAGGGGAGACCTCAATGGATAAAGGTTCATTATTTGTGTTGTAGACAAGATACAACCTAGAAATGGAGGAGAGAAAACAATCACCCCCTGAGGTATTTCAAATATTGAAATTCTACAATGATACTTCTTCAAGTGACTTCCTAGTAGGAAACAGAGTCTCTACTGCATTTGATCTGTCATATTTGAGGACAAATCTTTTTTAGGCCCGAAGAGATGACAGGAATCAAAATCTAACAAAACCTATCATTAGGGCAAGAGCCAAAGGATTTCAAATCTTGGTGATGAGGGCCCATTTTGAGCAAATCGACTTAGGAATTATTTGTTTACTAACCACTTTTCTCTTATTCATGTATTGTATATTCCAACAAGCACACTTATCATGCTTTACAAGGTGATGGACAAACTCAGTAAAACTCAGCTTGTAGGTTATCCATGAACCGACCTAAACCGGTGATGAGCTGAGCCGACAAATCCTATGGAAGAGCTAACATTATGAAGACTATTTTTATTTGTAATTATTTCTTTGGACTATTTATGTATAAGCTTTTGGGATATTTTTTATTTAGTTGTAATTAAGTTTTAGGACCAGCTATCCTAAAAGTGGGATAGTTATAATTTTGTGGACTTTTTAACCCTAAAGAGAGCAACTATAAATACTTGCTTAGTAGGGTTCTGAGGAGTTAGCCAAATTTTTCAGAAAAGAACAAACACTTTACGTGTGAGGGTTAGGGTTTTCCTAATTCAAAATTGTTCTTATCAATTTCAAATCCCAATTTGAGGTTGTGGTAAGTGGCTCCAAGGCTAATTTATCAGTAATATCAAATTTACCTTGTTGCAATTTCCTTTCTTCACTAGTGAATTGTATCTATGGTTGATTTAGAAGTGTTATTGAACGAATTTTGATTGCATTTGCAATCAAATTCTTGTTGCTTTAATTGATTGGTTTAAGCCTTTAAGTTTTAATCTTTAATTTAGTTTCATTTTGAACCGTAGATCACTTTGTTGGGAAAGTGGATCATGGAATTGGTTCTTGCTATTTTTGTGTGTAATTCATGTGGATTTATTTGTGATCATTTTTTTTTGGAAGAATTCATCATTGTGGAATTGTTACTTGCAATTTAGAGCATTCGGATTTCATTGCATTCCATTAGGGTTCACGCTAAACCTAGTAGTGTTGAGTCGAGATTGAACAAGTGTCTTGAGGTTTATAACTTGCTCCTATTGCATGTGCTTAACCCTTAATTTAGGCACATCATCTTTAGTATCAAAGCTGAACATACTTGGTTTATTTCAATATTGATCACGTGGTGTTAAGGAATTGGTTATAGACATTGAGTTTTGACGCCATTGTTCATGTGATTGGAAACTAGTTTGATTGACATTGTCTAATTGTGTTTTAAATTAGTTTTGCATTGCTTAATCTTAGTTTTAGGCACATCAAACAATTTAAACAAGTTATCGAATATTCTATAAATGCATGTTGCAGTTTTAGAAGTATAATTCTCTACACAAAAAATTTCCACTCACTCTTATGCTCTCATCTTCTATTTTATGTGCTCTCATCTTCTAATTTCTATGCTCTCATCTTCTATTTTCTATGTTGTCATCTTCTACACTCTCAATATCTTCCAAATAATTTATGTTATATATCTTGTGAATTATTGAATATATTATATTCTCTTATCTACCCATATCAGTATTTTTCTACTTATCTTAATTTTAAAAAAATAGAAGTTCTTTTTATGGTTCAAGTTCTTTTAAGAGAGATTGTTTTGGAAAATGTGATAAGGGAAAATCTATATAAGAGGCATTTGAACAATATTTTGAAGTGGATAATTACGATATCCATGACTTCACCAACAAGTGGTTAAAGGACTTGTTGTTGCTACACCCAGGCTTTGATTAAAGGCCTTTCGATGGATAAAGCTAACTACTACAACGAAATGACAATGAAGAGGAGGTAGAAGGAGAAGCAGAAGATGATGTCCAAGAAGTACTGAAGGAAAAAATACTAAGCCACTTAAGTAGCCCATCCGGCTCCATGAGTAAGCCACCTATACCACTTAAATCAGAAACTTTTACTAAACATTTTCATAAAATTATAAGAGAAGATGAGAGCAACTGTGCTTGTTGCAACTATTGCTAATTAAGTTACGCATGGAAAAAGAGAGGGGTATGGCACTCTCAATAGACACATGCGATCGAAGCACCCTAAGAAGTTCCGCATAGATAAGTCACAGCAACAAATTTCACAGTCAACAGGATCAAAAGGAAAAGGCCTATTTCATTATTCCACTGATAGGCAATAAGTTCTACTTGTAGAATACTTAGCAAAGTGTAACATATCATGGAGTCATACATCTTCCTAGCACCGATTGTAGTACAAGTGAGAAGCACTGAATCCAAGCTCATGTAGCTAGAACCTAAAAACAATACAAAAAACAATCGTGAAGCTGTATCACAACAATAAGCGTGAATTAGCCGCTCTTTTCAATTATCTTTATATGCATCTTTCAATTTGCATAGATATATGGACTAATCCATGACAAGAAGATTCATACATGAAAGTTACATGCCACTAGATAGGCGATGCATAGTAGGTATAAAAAAAAACTGATAGTGCTAAGGGTTTTCAATGAATGCCATATGCCACAAAATATTTTCCGCATTATGAGTATTATTTTAGGTGAATGCAATTTGATAAAAAATATTTTTTCAATTGGTTTTGACAACATGACTACTAACATGGCGTCCATTGACGAACTTCAAGCTTTATGTCAACCTATGCTAGGTAAGACATTTTTCCATATTCAATGTGCTTACCACATTTTAAACCTTTACACTAGGGATGGTATGAATTGTTTAGATTTTAAAATGCCCTTAATAAGATAACTAGTTTGTTTTTTAATTGACCATACTTTCATAAATAAGGCATGGTGGAGACTTTTTTATTAAAAACCGAATGCGGTAAAAAAAATTAAAAAGGATGTTAAGCATAGGTAGAATTCCATATATCAACTTTTACAAAGTATAGTTCCTCATAATGATGCGTTATGTTCTTTTGCTACCATAAATGCTCTAGACATTCCAC
This sequence comes from Laguncularia racemosa, assembly GCA_037954665.1. NCBI lineage: Eukaryota > Viridiplantae > Streptophyta > Magnoliopsida > Myrtales > Combretaceae > Laguncularia > Laguncularia racemosa. The sequence goes on from JBBMOL010000004.1 coordinate 8,505,607, forward strand.
TACACCTCAGTGATTATGATGTATGCAGTAGAATATTGAATGTTTTAAGAGTTTTACATTAGTGTACTATAACATTTTCTCAAGTATACCAAGCTAGTGTTTATTTTTTTTCTTATGATGCAATGAATATACTGTCGATGCTGCTCAAAGCCCAAACCAATCTTTTTCTATGGGTGGCTGTAAATGATATAGCTGCAAAATAGTTACAGTATTATAGACAAATTCCAACAATTTATCTTGTTAGCTTCTATTTTAGATTTGCAATGTAAAAAATACATGTTATTAGAGTATCTTAATTTATATTATTCCATTATTGACACCTTCTTCAACACGGAAGACACATATGCCATTACCGCTGCACAAGAACTATGCGAAGTAGTCAAAGTAACAAAAGAATTATATTCTAACTTTTTCACTACATTTAGAGGTCAAGTTTCCTAAACTCCCTCACCATCCCCCAACCCACATGGTACCACATATGGTAATACCCTTATTACACAACAAATGATGCTACAAAAGTTGAAGCAGGACCATTTCAAGTCAAGTGAGTACACTGAACTTGACAATTACTTCAATATACATTTTGATTTTTGTGACAACGATATCATGAATTTTGGTGGAGGAGGCATAGGAAGACATATTCAATCCTCTCTCAAATGGCTTGCTAGGTTTTAGCTTCTCCCACATCAATGATAACTATTGAACAAGCATTTAGCATATCAAGCCTTATCTTGTCTCCACTACAATTAAGACTATTACTCATCAATGTTAAGGCATTAGCTTGTGTGGAGGATTGGTCAAAGGCAAGGAGTCAAACACAAGAGTCGTACTAGATGTCCAATGAAGAAGATGAATACTTCAACGACTTTGTCCCATCGGGTGGAAGCTCCACTAGTTTAGATCTTGATATCGGTCAAGCCAAATAATTTTGTCAGGGCAGTAGAACTACCTTATTTATTTTTTGCACTCTGTTAGAAATATTTCATAAGGGGAGTAGTACTCCTTTATTTATTTCTATTATTTACTTATAAAGTCTTATTATCATGTACAAGAGGTAAGACCAAATGTCCCCCTCTTTTCTATAATATTGTTATTTAATTAATAAAATTCAAGGCCGACATCCCTTCCTACCCCTCCCCTAGTGTACAAGATATTGCCACTAATTAATTTCCAAAACAGCGTATATTGCCTCTAAAATGGTGGATTAAATTTCAACGTTAATAAATTTAAAGAAAAGAAAAACAAACTAACTCAAAAAATACACATAGATAAGTAACAAATAATCTAAAAAAATATGAAAAATATGTAATAAAAAATAGGAATAAAAAATTAAAAACAATCCAAAAAAAAATTATAGGGCCAATTCACCGACCCGTAAACCGCCAAGTTAAGAGAACCAGCCTGGCTCTTCACCATCAATAACCTCCACCACCATAACACCACCATCCCCACCTCCACTTTAGGTCTATTGGCTTTTTATCATATTTATTTGCATATCTGGCTCAAAAATAGAAAAGACAAAAAATATTCAAATTATAAACTTTATTTAAATGACATCGTCTCCATAATTACAAAAATATAATTATTCTAAGAAAAGCCAAAAGCTAAACTACTTTCTAGTGACTTCTCTCTTTGCGTTGTTATATTTAATTAGATTGATCCCTCGAAGATGACTTTGCATAGTACCTTGTCAAAGTTCATGAGATTTGACTCTATATTAATTTGAATTCATAGTATCATTAAATTCAAATCCTTACAACTTTTATATGCATAATTTACTCGGTTATAATTAGATGTATAGGAAACACTGATTTGGAGTTCAACAACTAACCCATGTGTGATAAAGCCGTATCATAATATTTAAACAAAGATTTACAAAATTAAAAATTAGATTTAATATCAACTGACTAAGAAAAAGTCATCCATATGTTATATACTTGGCTAAAATGTGCACACTTCCCTTTTCCATCTCAATGAGCGTAGGTGCATCAAAACTTATGGCAAATGTATGTTACATCAATTCATTCCCTAAAATATTTCCCATTATTTTCAATTAAGAGTTTTTACATATTTCATTTATCTTTTTTATATAAAGTATTTTTCTCCATCGATAAGTTCTAAACTAAATGACTTAGGTTATTAAGTTTTAAAATACTTCTTTTAACCTTCACTATGTCAATATTTTTTATTTTAGGGATTCAACTTTATTGGATTTTTTTCTTAATCCATTTAACGAGCTTTAGGTCAATGTTCTTAGGCTCTTCATCCAAGCCAACTGGTGTATTTCACATAAGGCTTCCCTCAAACTTGATTACTCAAGTTGATAGGCTAACCGCTAAACTTTATATTTCTATTTATTCTTTTTCTTTTTTTTCTTTTTACCCCAATTTTATTTTTTTTTCATAAAAAATTCAATAGACAAAAATCATTTATTCATTTACTATAGATTATAATGCTACAAAGGTTTTTAAGGAATGAATATACATTAAAGTAAGTATAACAATACAAATAATCCTAATAAGTGATATTGTCCTAATTTTAAGTTTAAAATCAAAGCCCAGACACATAGCTAAAGCTAACACAGATTTTACGATTCAACTCTAACCAAATGTTAAAGTTCACTAGTGATCTAGTTATATTAAATGCCAAAAAAAAAAAAAATCCACCAAGTTACTTTTCTATAAACATGGAAAATCATTTAGATTATTTAAGTGCAATAGCGTAAACTTCCTCTATCTCCACTTTCTTCAGTTTTGAAAGCTTTCCCAAATTTATTACTGAGCAGTGGGGTCCTAGAATGCAGGTTACAAAGGTTCTTGAATTCCTCGCACTCGATGTCAAGCCGATCACGCTCTTGCGCTGAGGGTCCCCTTCCATATGGACCCGCCATACTTCAAGAAGTCTAGTCTGGCCATCTTTGGGACTACAATCCCCTTTTCGTTGCGCCAACCCTCGGTCAGTTCGAACACCAGCTTCGCTCACTTCCTCCTATTCCTTCTCTTTATTGCGCCTTAATCGACACTTATCGAGTGAGAATAGCAAGTTGTTGTGACATCTCAGTTATCCTTGTACATGGTCAAGAACACTTCAAAGTTCAAACTGCCGCTGGAGTTGTCAGAGTTCCTCCATGTAGCCTGGATCTAATACCAGTTTGTTATAGGACCGAGTAAACGTTTTACCGTTGCAATTCTTGGTTTAATTTTTTCCGTGTTTCCTTATTGTTAATATTTTTTCCAGGCTCAATGGCGAGACGCTAACGATCCCGTTTTCTCAAAATACTGAGATAAAAATCAGGACTGCGCCTTGACATTGTTGATTTCTTTTAACCAATTACATGAGCAGTTACACAGTCCTGGTTCTTTGATTCGTTTATTTTACATGAAATTAAAAATCGCCTTTTTTAGCTTGAAAAAAAGTGTGTAAGCTTCAAAGTAGCAATGGCTTAAGAAGTTGCCCCAAAACAGAGTCAAGCCTATTAAAGCTAACAGATTACCATTCATTGAGGTTCAAATCAACATCACAATGGTGTAAAGCAGGCTCTCTGTGTGAGCCGCATAGAAAGAAAAACGAAAATACTTTGGTTTCCACTTAGTCTCTGGTCATGTTATCCTAAGAATAAAATGCACTGGCAATAATAGGTTATTGTAAACAAGAAGTAGGTGATTTGCTCAATTATACAAAGAATCTTATAGGCAACTATGCAAAGAACTTGCTTGGCCCACACATCATTTATACCTTAGTTGTATGACACTCTTTGCCTCTGTTAGGCAAATCATGAGAAACAAGCACGGCATTCGTCTCTTGCTCCAGCTTAAAGACCAACTCCAAAACTGATGTAACCTTTGCCTATCCTTGTACATTAACAATGATAATAGGGTGCTAGTGGACGATAATTATTTTGGCAACACCAGTCACAGTATTACTTCTCTCAACAGCAAGCAATGGACTTTTCTATTTGGAGAGCTTGCTTCTTGAGAAGCAGCCTTTCCTTATTGGAGAAACTACGAGATCTTAGTTGCACTATCACCGCTGTATTAATTGATCTAGTTTATCTTCTAGAGTTTCAGTAGATGACTACACTGATTCTACGGATGTAAGTAGGACGGGCATTGTCGGGTTTCGACCCACCTGTCCCGCTAAAAACCCTATAAGATATTATCACATAGGGTTTAGGATGGGTTATGGTTTTTTTAAAAAAAAACTTCATAGGTTTGAGATGAGTAATAGGACAAATGTTAAACTCATTAGAAATCCGAACCCGTTAATATTTTTTTATAATTTAGTTAATAAATATTGTTATATATTAAATAAATAATTTTCAAAAAAAAAAAAGTTAGATCAAACCATAGGACTTGAGTCATAGTGAAGCTAACCGAAACAATCTACAATCTCTCTCTCTCGTCTAAAGAACTTAAAAAAAATCAAAAAAGAAACCTAATATGGTGAAACCTTCGCCTCTCTCTCTTACTCTCTCTATGTTGTTGCAAGAGCACACAAAAAAAGATAGAGGAGCAAAAATTGCAGAAGAGCAAAACTGAAAACGCAATCTTCATTCAATGAAATCTTGATGTTTTATAAAACACAATCATATCAAAGTTGATAAATGTTACTTACTAAATTGTAGCAAAACAAATCTAAACAAACTTATTTATTTCCTATAGATTAGAATTAGATTAATCAAACAAAAAATTGTAAAGTAATTTGCTGTCCTAAGAAGCATAAATATTAACACTCCTCCATGCTTTTAGGAGTTGCAAATTCCAAGTTTTTGCCTCAACAATTCAAATATGTTTGCTGGTACAAGCTTTGTAAAAATGTCCGTGACTTGTTCTTCTGATTTGCAATATACAAGGTTGATTTCTTCTTCCTTTTGCACTTCTCTTAAGAAGAACAACTTTATCTTGAAATGTTTTGTTCTTCCATGAAAAACCGAATTATTGGAAATTGCAATTGCTGCTTGATTATCAACATATATCCTTGTTTCTCTTTGTTGCTCCATCCTCAAGTCACGCATCAGTTTCCACAACCACAACGCCTGATTGACAACAGTAGCAGCAGCAACGAACTCAACTTCAGCAGTTGATTGAGCCACGGTTTCTTGCTTCTTAAAGTTCCAACAAAACATGCCTGATCCTAAGCTAAAACAATAACCTGATGTGCTCTTCATATCATCAATGGATCCACCCCAATCACTATCGGAGAATCCAAATAAACTTGAGTCTTCACATCTCTTGAACTTGATACCAAGATTGATTGTTCCCTTAATGTATCTAACCACCCTCTTTACTGCCTTTAAATGTGTTTCATTAGCACAATGCATGAAACGAGATAGGATTCTTACAGCAAAGAGTATGTCTGGTCTTGTTGCTGTCAAGTACATTAAGCATCCAACCAAGCTTCTGAAGTAGCTTTCATCAACTTTATCAGCGCCATCATCCTTGCTTAAGCTCTCCTTTTAGTTCATTGGAGTTGTCATTTCCTTGCAATCTTCCATATGGAACTTCTTGAGGATTTCGTTTGCATATTTCCTTTAACATATGAAAACTTTCTCCTTTTGTTGCTTGATTTCCATACCCAAAAAATATGTCATCACTCCTAAATCAGTCATTTCAAAACTTTCCAACATTTCCTCTTTGAACTCTTCAACCAACTTAGAGTTTCCACCTGTAATTAGAAGATCATCAACATAAAGAGACACAATAATCATATCAGACCCTTTACATTTAACATAGAGAGTGGCTTCAGACATGCTCTTTTGAAATCCTAAACTTGATAGATGATTGTCTATCTTGTTATACCATGCTCTTGTTGCTTACTTCAAACCATATAAGGCCTTCTTGAACAAATACACCTTGTCTTCTTTGCCTTGTTCTACAAATCCTTCAGGTTGCTCTACATAAATTTCTTCTTGTAAGGAACCATTTAGGAATGCGGATTTCACATCTAGTTGTAGTACTCTCCATCCATGTTATGCAGCAACAGCCAAAACCAAGCGAATGGTGTCTAATCTAGCAACCGGAGCAAAAGTTTCAAAATAGTCCACTCCAAAATTTTGAGCATATCCCTTAACAACAAGCCTTGCTTTATGCTTGTTAACTGATCCATCAGCATTAAGTTTAGTTCGAAACACCCACTTCACTCTAATGATTTTTCTATTAGTTGGTCTATCTACAAGCTTCCATGTCTTGTTTTTCTTGATCATTCCCATTTCTTCTTCCATTGCCTTTACCCACTTCTTATCTTTAACAACATCCTCATAACTTGTTGGTTAACAAATTGCAACATAGCAACGCTGATAAACTTATTGGAGTGGTCTGGTTCCTCGAATAGGTGGATCGTCTTCCATCTCTTCTTGCCACAGCTCTGTTTCCTTATTGTCATTCACTTGGAATGGAAGATTTGCTTGTTGTATTGACGCTTATGTTTCCTTCGGTTGTTCCCAATTCCACTTGTCATTTTCATTAAAGATCACATCTCTACTGACTATAATCTTTCCAATTTGAGGTTGATAAATTTTGTATGCTTTGGATGTGGAACTATAGCCAATGAAGATACCTGGTGCTGATCTTTCATCTAGCTTGTCACGCTTGACATTTGGAACATGCGAAAAACACAAACAACCAAACACTTTAAGGAAGTCTAAAGAGAGTTTGTAGCCATACCAAGTTTCAAAAGGCGTTTTGTCCTTTAGTGCTCGTATGGGAAGTCTGTTTTGCAATAAGACAGCAGTACTTGCAGCTTCTGCCCAAAGGTTTTTGGACAACTCCTTATCATGCAACATACACCTTGCCATCTCCATTATGTATCTATTCCTTCTTTCACTCACTCCATTTTGTTGCGAAGTGTATGGAGCTGTTAGCTGATGTTGAATGCCTGCCTCTTCGCAAAACATATTGAATCTTTCAGATGTGTATTCCTTCCAATTGTCAGATCTTATGGCTTGAATTTTGCAATCACTTTGATTTTCAACCAATCGTTTAAACTTCCAAAATGCATCAGCAACATCTGGTTTATACTTCAGGAAAAAAATCCAACACATTCTTGTGAAGTCATCAATGAATATAACATAATAGAGACTACCTGCTAAGGAAGGCGTTCTTTGAGGACCAGCAATATCAGTGTGTATCAGTTGCAATTTGCGTATGGCTCTCCAAGACGGCTTAAGGAATGGTTTTCTAATATGTTTGCCATACTGACACGCATTGTAGATAAGTAAGGAGTTAGCTAAAGTTGGAAGTCCAATCGTAGGCTCCTTTTCCCTTAGAAATTTCATCCTCTTCAAGTGGCAATGACCAAGCCTTTTATGCCATAGCTCGGTGCTACTTGCCTCTGAGGTGAATGCTACTAGTTCATCACTTATTGGTTCGAAGGAAAAACTTTTTCCTCTCATTCTTACACTTAGAACGTTCTGACTTATGGCATCAAGAATTTTGCAAAAGTTCTCTTCAAAGATGACCTTGAGTCCACGTTCGATCAGCTGGCCAACACTCAGCAAGTTTTGATCAATGTTAGGTACATAAAGAACATCATATATGTTCTTGGAGCCATTTACTCTTGTTATGATCACGGTCCCAATTCCTTTAATTGAGATTTAATCACCATTACCTATTTTAACCTTGGTAATGTTAGTTGGCCCCAAGCTTTTGAAGAGTTTCTTGTCATTGGTCATGTGGTTTGTGCATCCACTATCAATCAACCAACTCTCCAATGAGCAGCTATTCGCAACACATGAAGCAACAAACAGTTGATCTTCTTCCTCTTGTTCAACAACTTATGCTTCACTCACTTGCTACTAAACCTTCCTTTTGCAAATAATTGCTTCGTGTCCCATTTGATTGCATTTGGAACACTTTGCATCAGGTCTCCTCCAGCATTTGTATGGTGGATGACCTTCTTTGCCACAATGTCTACACGGAGGATACTTGTTCTTGTTGCTCCCCTTTCTTCCCCAGTTATTATTCGGAGCAAATGGAGGATTTCCATCCTCATTCTTCTTCTTTTTCCATTTGCTTTTATCAGCTCTGTGGTGTTTTGCCATCAAGGCTCCTTCGGTGCTTGCGTTTTCCCTCACGTGCCTTCTTTGTTCTTACGCTTGCAATGAGTGTAACAACTCTGCCAAGGAGATTTTTGAGAGGTCCTTAGTGTTGTTACAGTTGCTTCATAGCACTCAGGCACCATCACTAGGATCTTCTCCATGATCCTTAAGTCATTGAACTTTGATCCTAATAGCTTGATTTTGTTTGCAATGTCAAGAAGCCTATCGGAATACTCCTTGATTGTTTCAGACTCCTTCATCTTTTGCAATTCAAAATCCCTAACCAGATTCAGCACCTTCATCCCTCTGATTCTCTCGTCACCGGCGTACTCTTACTTGAGATAATCTCAGATGGACTTTGCTATCTTGCAAGACATGATCCTCGTGAAGAGCGTTGAAGATACCACAGCAAACAAGCATGCCTTGGCTTTCGACTTCTTAGTTTTCCTCTCCTTGTGCATCTTAATTTGTGCCATGGTAGGATTTTCGGGAAGTATTGAAAGATCATAATCTTCTTCCACGGCTTCTCACATATTTAAGGCTTCCAAATACGTTTCCATTCGAATAGCCTATATCTGATAGTTTTCTCCATCAAACACCGATGGAGCTATTGACGAGAAGCTGATTTCGCTTTCCATGGCAGCCAGAAAAGTTCTTCACCTCAGGTCCCTTAAGAATAAGAGCTCTAATACCAATTGTTGTTGCAAGAGCACAAAAAAAAAAAAAAGAGGAGCAAAAATTGCAAAAGAGCAAAACTAAAAACGCAATCTTCATTTAATGAAATCTTGATGTTTTGTAAAACATAATCATATCAAAGTTGATAAATGTTACTTACTAAATTGTAGCAAAACAAATCTAAACAAACTTATTTATTTCCTATAGATTAGAACTAGATTAATCAAACAAAAAAATGTAAAGTAATTTGTTGTCCTAACAAGCATAAATATTAACACTATACAATCTACAATTGGTCGTCGCCGTCCTCATCTCGTCAATCCTCATCATCCCTCGTCGTCCTTAGACCCTCTGACCCTCTCAACACCTCATCGACCTTCACCTTCCAACCCAAAGTTTTCTACAGTCTACAGCTGCTCGTCATCGTCTTTGTCCTTCCTCGTCTCCTCAATCCTCATCGTCCCTCGTCATCCTCCAACCCTCTCAACGTCTCATTGACCTTCACCTTCTAACCTAAAGTTTAGAGATCAAACCCTTCATCCCTCCCCTCAATCACGTTCAAATCAAATCTCACTCTCCCAGTTTAGAGATCAAACCCTCCCCTCAACTACATTCAAAGATCAAACCCTCCAAAGTTCAAAGATCATAATGATTTTTAGGAAAAGGAAGAAAAATAGAGGTAATGATTAGAACAATTTTAGGATGTTTATATGTTTAGTAGGATAGATTGCACTACACCATAACCACGTGGTAGTTTCTTTGATAAATATCCATGTTTGATTCTTATTATTATTTTTATTATTTATGCATTTGCAAATGGGCTTTAGGATAGCTCTATAGGTAATTTCTAATACACCCATTCCTTGTAACTCAAACTCCAATGGATCCCTTTCATCCATTAGATTTTCACTTGCTACAATAGCTAATATGATAACATATGCCACTGTTTCTCTAGCAACACACAAGATCTAAGACAATAAACAATTTGCAAATATAAGAAAATCTCTCTGCACAGCAAAGTAGTTAGAATGGATGCTAAAATACTAAAGAGTTGCTTCTATGTTTTGATTCATGATTGTTCCTCTAACATACTTTCATACTATAGCTAACATGATAACATACTTTTTTTTTCCATAAGAACTAAGTTTAAGATTCCATAAATACTTTCATACCATGGTAATAACTAGACGATTTCCAATAAGTATGTAGCACATCATGGTCATGAACACCTCACAATTTGTGTAAGATACCAAATCCTTATCCAAGTTGTGATTTCATTCCAAATTTCTAATAACATTTCATTTATTTTTCCTTTTATGTAATACAGATATAGACAAATTTGATATGCCCATTGATGCAAATCCCATTGACCTTGAGGAAAAGAAGGTCCATTACCATTATCCAGATCTGAAATGGAAGCACCATCAATAAATCCCACAACTACAACAAGTTCTTAAGTAGGAAGCAATGCCGATCAACAAGATAATCCCAATAAACGTAGGTTGACTTCTCTAGTATGTAATGATATGGTGAGGAAAATAGTCAATGGGGAGGATGTTGCTATTTGCAATCATTGTTTCAAAACACTAAAAGCAGGTACTAAACATGGAACTAAGCACTTGAGCACTATTAATGTTGATGGCCAAGTTAAGTCATATTAGGATCACTATTTAGAAGAATTAGTGTTACCTTGGCATGATAATTTTGATATTCTTAGCTCGTGAAAAGTAAATGGAATTAAATATCCTATATTATAAGAACTAGCTAAGGATATGTTGGCTATTCTTGTGTCTATAGTTGCTTTTGAGTCTATATCTAGTACTAAAGACAAGTAATTAGCTCTCATAGAAGCAAACTAAATCCTGATACAATAAAAGCGTTGACGTGCAGTCAAAGTTGGTTATCAAATGAGAGGAGAGGTAAAAATTTTAATTATAAAATAATAAGTTCTTCTATATATGAAACAACTATTATTTACCTAATATCTAATGTGTTTTATGGGTTTTTTTCCACTTTCGATAGGTTTGAAGATAGATGATGAAGAAGATGGGATTTAAAGACCATGAGAGTCAATTGTCAAGTAAGAATTACAAAAAATATAGGATTAATGCATTTGTTATATGTTTTAAAACTTTTCTATTTCTATTGAGACTTTTTAACTACATTTTATTTTTTTTGTGTTATTTATTAAATTGTATAGTTGATTAGGTAATTTGTACTTACTATAATTAAAAATGTTTTTATGTCGGAAACTTTATTTATCAACATGTAACCTTGGAATAATATTAAAATACAAATAATTAGATATGTTGAAAGTGAAAATATTATTTATTTCCAAGAACATAAGCTATATTTTACAAAAATAGTCATAATAAATAAGTAAAGATTTTAAACTAATAATGGAATTTAAAAAAAAAAACTAATCCCCCGCATAAAAACATGAAGCAATGAAGTTAACACCACAAGACGACCATGGATCAATATGTTCCTATTTATGTTGTGGGGATATTTGGCATGAACAAATCAAGAGATTGTTTAAGTGAAATGAAACAAATCCTATGGATCAAATCAATCAAGTCGCTTAGTGTTGCAAATTTTTAAGGCTTCAAACTAGGAAAAGAAATCTAAAGTTACTAGGGAAAGAAAGATTTAACTACAAATGGCAACCGGTGATGTAACATTGGGTTAAATTTAGTGTTGATGATGTTGTGAGTGAGTAGTGCAAGCAGATAAGAATGGAGCAAATGTAAAGTTGTTTTTCTCTTATAGTATGCTTATGGCCTCCTTAAATCTGCTAATGTTTTATTAAGGTTGGTAATTTGAAACTCGATCCGTGAAACTCAAACACAATATGATACAAAATATACGGGTTTGTGTATGAGAAAAATCGATACAAAATACAAACAGGTTAAACCCATTTAGACATGACAAAATTTGTATTTAGATTTGTGTTCAATTCTCAAACCTATTTATTAAACAGGTCTTGCAAATAGGTCACGAGTTCAACTCGTGAACTCATTTTGATATTAATAATATATACATTTTTTATTTTCTTTATTTTCTTTATTCTTAAGTGTTACTAATTTTGTCACTCAGGATTTCATGATCCTTCTACAGTATACTAACAATACATCACATCTCTCTCTTCTTCTCAATATTTTCTCTCTCTTCAACAACTTCTTATTCTCCCCCCCCACCCTTAGAAAAATTCAATTTTTTTTTTTTTGATAAATCTCTCATCCTCATCTTTTGATTATTTAGAAAGTATCATATCATCATATTTAAAGAGTTATGCTTGACAATATTGAGAGCAATGATAAAGATAAGTCAATCTTTCCTTCTCTATCTCTTCAACCATAAGTGGTTTATGCAATTCGTGTAAATAATCTCCGCTTTTAAATCTACTATAATTTTAACATATTATCAGTATTTCTATCGTTTTAAAATGTTTGTTGAGTGCTAGATTCGATTGGTTTATAAACCTATAATAATGGTTTTGGGTTACTACCAAATCTAAACTAAAGGTATATTTAAATAAAGAGTGACATACAATAGTTGAATTATATATATTGAGTTATTAGAAAACCAAGTAATTATGATATCCTCAAATTGCAAAAATGGCACATGATATCATAGGCATACCAATATTTACAGTAACATCATAATCCATATTTAGTACTAGAGATCAAGTCCTTGATAAATATCATGGCTTATTGAAGCAAAAAATTGTAGAAGCTCTTTTATGTACAAAACATTGACTTTATAGATATGTAGGTAATAAGCTAAACTATTTTTATAAAATTTTTAATTGTATATATTTTCATTAATATCATTCTTTTTTATATATAGCTTGTTTAACTATCTTTCTTGAATATCTAGCGAAAACTGTTAAATCTTGAGTTTAGATTAATTCAATTATTTTATGAAACTTGTGAATTTTTATATTTGTAATATTTGATGAGACTTTATTAAAATTATTATTTTGATTGTAACTTCATATTAACTTTGAAGGCCTTATGTTATTAGTATTTGTAAAAAATAATTTTAGCGAGAATTATATTTTTAATCCTTAACGTTTACTTACTTTTCTATTTAAGTGCTCAATTTTTTTCTTCTATTTTCTTAATATTTTGAAAACCTTACAAAAATAGACTTTCCATTAAATATATTAAATTTTAATTTCATTTTAAACACGCATTAACTCTCAATTAGGTCAAGGTGATTAGAGTGCACACAAATTTTTCTACCCCATTTCTTAATTTCAATTATTATTTTTTATTTTTTTTGTTATTTTTATTATATTATATTATATCATTATTTATATTTAATATTATTGTTTATTATATTACATCAATAAATCTATTTAATTCTATCATTTTGTTATTTTAATTATTATGAACTGATTTAAAGTTGTTATGTACCATAGATGGACAAAAAACTTAATAGATTTGACAGAAGTCTTTTTTTTTTATAAAGTTTTGAAAACATTAATGACTTAAATAAAAAATAAAAAAGGTTAAAAACTGAAACAGAAAAGTAAGTAAATATAAAGAACTAAAATGTACTTTTCTCTTAATTTTATTATCAACCTTTTTGCTTTGTATATATAAGTATTTTACAAACTTATATATAATTTTTTTAATCGATAAACAGATCCAACCGAACACTAGACATGCTTATTAAACAAGTTAGGTCACAAGTTCAAGTTTTTATATATGATTAATAAATAGATCATGTTACGAGTTAAAGTTTTTGAAACATGAACCCGTTTAGATACGAATAAGAAATACGACATGATAATACAAATTGCAAATCCTATATCTAATGTTGATCTATTTTGGACTATGTTATGCCCTTATTTGCTACTTTTAATGAAAATTATGGATTCACCAATATATTTGAGAAAATAGTAATGATCAAAAGTTAAATACTATTAAAAAGTAATAGTATCCAAAAGTACTAGATGAAGAGTCTTTGAGATTATGCATTATAATAGATTACTTAAAAGCTAAAAATCAAACTTGTACTTAATAGTGAAGGAAGCATAGAAATAAATTGAAAGTGGGCAAACAAAAGAAGTATAAATTATGCAGATTTTTGTAAAAAATTTTAAAATTATACAACTCTACTTTTTCCAGAAGTTAACACTTATACTCCTTGAAAAGCTAATATAACAAATAACTTATAAATTTGGTTGACTTGGCATTGATATGTACATAATTTAAATATTTAATTAATTAATGTTTTTACAAAATATTAAAAAATTAGGAAAATAATTAAAAATGAAAAGAAAAATCAAAATAAAATTAAAAATTAGAATTGAACTTAAAAAAAAAAAAAAAAAGTTTCTAGCTTTGCTAGCCACCAAATTAATTTATGTGCACATGGATGCTAAATTATTCAAATTTACATATCACCCACCATGTCAGCTTGTCAAAGGGAATAAACGCCGACTTTTGAAAAACAAAAAACCGGAATTATAAATTTTAAAAATTTTCCAGAGATATCCTCATAATTTACACACACAAAAAAAAAAATGGAATGAAAGAACCCGAGAATTTCTTGTTGCTTGGAGTTATAGTTTGCTGATGTCTTCAATTTAAATTATATTTGCGCTATAAGGAAATTTCATCCTTTCATGAACTTCACATCATTTGATTGGTTCCAGCAACCACTTGCTTTTGTTTTTTTGTTTTTTTTTTTCCAATTTCTTGACTGTGTTTGTTTATTGCAAAGTACAGATTACTTCATTTGGTTTTCTTTCTTTTTTTTTTCAAATAAAAGATAATATTAAGATTAAATTTTAATTTTATCAATCTCACCTTAACTTTAATGGTCTTGATTTATCCGTCAACATAAGATTTACTTTGTCACTTTATTGAATTTTCAAGCCATATAAAACTTTATATCAAATTTTGGCCATTTTTTCGCATTATTTGTCTAATTGTGAACGGATATAAAACATGCTACGAGCATGACCTTATCATTAGTAAATATTAATCTATCTCAAATTAGTATAATATTCAATTATTACTGTCTTATATAAATATTATTATATAACCAAAATTGAACTTAATTCTATAAACCTGAATTAAGATGACATATTATTAGTATTATATTTTAAAATAGCTATTAATTTTTTTTGCATTATTATGAGTATAATTAATACTACTACTAAGCTTATATAATTAAATAAAAGTTACGAATATTGAGATTAAGTTTTTATGGGATACTGCCATAAAATATAATGTACCTGCTGTGGTTAGCTAATGAATACTAGTCTATAAACAATTACTCTATCCTTAAATCAATTATCCAATTGCTCCAATTAAAAGAATAATTGTAAAGTCATAATTAAAATTATCGATTTGGTGCAAATAAACCTGCTAGACTCTTAAAGTGTATCATCACCACATTGAGGTATAAAAATATGCATGTAAAACCCTAATTTAGCTAAAACCCTCCAAATTTTTCACTTAAAAAAGAAACTATCAAATTGCAACATTTTGAGAATTTAAAAATAGACCCACTAGACTCATGTATCATCACCTCTATAAGGTTTAAAAATACACAGATAAAACCTAAATCTCGCTAAAACTCTAAAATTTTTACTTAAAAAAGAAACTATGAATTGCAACATTTTGAGGATTTAAAAGTTATAGGAAGTGAATATATACTTTGAGAATTTAGGAGATTGATAGCATATCAATTGTAAAATCCCAAAAAATTCGAGGAGACTATACAAAAATTAAAAAAAAAATAAGCAGAATAATAAATATTTCTAGATCGGGGTAGCAAGAGGAACAATTTCGCAATATTAAAAAATTTGATAAATGTATGACAAAAAAATTTCAAATATTACGATGCATAAATATTATCTTAATAATTTGCGATAATAATAGGTTTTAAAAAATAAAAAAAATTAGAAAGAACAACATTCACAAAGAAAAGAAGATAACGAACGTAACAAATTGAATTATATGAAATATATTACCGAATAAATTTAGAAAGCAAAGTAATTGGAAAATATCCGAATAGAGATATATAAACGGATAAATAAAAATAATCGTAAGTCCTAACTTTAGTTTAGGTAAATTAAATTAAAAGAATGAATTCTCTTAAACACAAATTTTAAACAATATTGGGTTAAATAATGAAATTAATTTAAAGTATAGATCTAGGAATTTCAAATGAAAATTTAGAGTAAATATTTATGTTTAGAATAATCAAATTAACCTAGACATAAGCTTTTGTAATGAAATGCTAAAAATATAAAATTTAAAGATACTTTTATACACGAGCAGAATATTAAAATAGAGATATTACAATATAAAAAATAACATAATATAACATATATATATATACAAAAATGTAAAAAAAAAAAATCAAAATTTTTTGCAAGTCTACCCTATCCCGTCTGACCCCCTTCCCATCGTGTTAGGCACAGCAGACTGGTCCCGTCCTAACCCACTTCTTTTCTTTTCTTTTCTTTCTTCTTCTTCTTCTTCGTTTTTTTTTTTTTTCTCTCCCAAGCAGCATCTTCCTTCCTGGCTTTCCCTACCCTATGTTCCCTCCTTCTTCCCGCTCCCACTCCAACTCCACGACAACAGCAATGATGTAGACAGCAACTTTGGCATCGTGTCTGTCTCGTCTCCTTCCCCAACGACAGAAGCAATAGCAAACAACTTGGAGAAGAGAACAACAACCCAAACGACGACCACAAAGACAGCAACCACAACGGCCACACAAAGACGGCAGCCACGACGACGACCACGGCTACAACAACAATGGTTGTAACAATAACAGCAACAACACGACAACAACAACAATGGCAACCACAATGGGTAGCAATAGCAACGACATAGCGGTGACAGCAACAGCAACCACGATGGCAGCTACACCTCGCGAGCGGCTTTCGAGAAGAAATCCGTGAGGGTCGTTGCTAAGCTTAGTCCCTTGCTTCGATGGGGTGCGAAAGTGTGTGTGTGTGCATGAGGGAAGGGGAAGCTGCGTGATATAGTGGTGTGTGCAAAGATGTGTGTATGTGTATGTGATGGTGTATGTGTATGTGATGGTGTGTGGTGTGTAAGGGTATGTATGTATGTGTAGGGAAGGAGGAGCCGAGTGTGTAATGTGTGTAAGTATGTGTGTATGTGCATGAGGTGAGTGGTATGTGAGGGTATGTTTGTATGTGTATGGATGATGTGTGGTGTGTGCAAGAATGGGTGTATGTGTATGGAAGCTGTGTGGTGTGTGTGGGTATTTATGTATGTATATGGAAGGTGTGGTGTGTGTGGGTATGTGTATGTGTATGAAATGGTGTGTGGTGTGTGGTGTGTGGACATGTGTGTGTGGGTATGGAAGGTGAGTGTGGTGTATGTGGATATTTGTGTATGTGTATGAAAAGTGTGTAGTGTGTGCGGAGTATGTAGGTATGTATGTATTGGTGATGTGAAGTGTAAGTGGTGTATGTGTGTCGGTGGTGTAAGACGTGTGTAGAGTATGTGTGTATGTATGCACTAGTGGTGTGTGTGTATGTGTGCATATGGACTTGAGGAGAAAAGAGAATAGCAAAGTGCAGTTGTGTGTGCATGTAACTAGGTGTATGTTATGATTGTGTGTATGTATGTGTAGGTGCATGCGTGGTGTGTGCGGAGTGTGTATGTACATAGATAAGAGTATGTTGGTGTGTACGTGGTGTGTGGGAATGGTTGGTGTATGTATGGTAATGGAAGCATGAGTAAGGATGAAAACCAGTAGAAAGGACGAGAAACCCTGTAGGTGGAGATGTCAATAAATGAGAGAAGAAAGAAGGTGATACAAAACCTCTAAGGACTACTAAATCCTACGGGTTATCCTACAAGTAGTTCGTTGGGAGATATTAGAGACAAATTGAAAAACAAAAGGTTCAAAGATGCTTTATGTAAAGGAGAGGCGTTTATGTTGGTGTAGATGGTAAAGGGAATGGTTCGAGCAATGTCCAAGATGATGGCTTGGGGGATATTTGGAATGAAATGGATTTCACAATGGAATGTTCAAAGGATGTTGAAGAAGATCATCCAAATAACCTAATGCAAGACCTTTAGTTGTCCTTTCTAAAGGTATCTTGCATATACGGAAGAAGGAATTCCAAATTTAGCAGGTCGAAGATGTTTCATTGCTTGACTTCTACACAAGGAAAGCAGACAGTCGATCATAGCAACTTGGGGTATTGGAAGCAATAATTCGTAGGAAGGTCGTTCCTTCTAGAACCTTGTATCGGAATCATGTTGAAGAAGTGTTCAACGTTTCGAATCTTATTTGCCCAAAGTTCCTTAAGGAGGAAACTTCACGCCTTGCCATCAAACGCATAGTGAGTGGAGTACGCATATCAGGTGCTAGGAAACTACCAAAGTCAAGTGGAGATGCTGCCTTCTATGGTTTGGTTGAGGAAGCATTGTAAAAGGACACTGATTTCAAGAGGAAAGTAAAGGGGTTACCCGCTGGAATCGTTCGACTTCGGCTAGGACTATGACGTCCCTAAATGGGTGAGTAGGAAACTTAATGATATGCTACGATGTTATGTTATGTGTTGATATGCTATGTATGTGAATTCAATTACTTTGTTATAGTTGCAAACGAATGTGATTTTTGTTAAGTTTGAGTTATATAGTGGGGTTAAATGAGTTTAGGAAAGAAGTTATAAAGAAATTGGTAGTTATATAGGTTAAAGATGAATATTATTTAAAGAATGTAGAGGATAGAATGGACTGAGAGTTTAAATGTCATTACCTTAACGATAGCACTTCGCACCATATTGCCAGTGCTATTACTATAAGCCTAACCCATGATTCAAAATTGTTTTCTTTAAACCAAACCAAAATATAGAAACCTAGCTTTTCCTTCTATAGCTACCAAGTAGGTGTGCATAGCTGGAATAAGATATATAAATATCATTATATATACATATCAGAGTTTACTTCTGAATGTGTACATATGCTTAGGTAAACTTATTTTCCTATTATATCAATAAAATACACTTATGAACATAACCATACAAATCATGAGTGTAACCTTGATTTTTACAACTTAACAATCTTATTTTCTTACCTTCTTAAGTACGTAAGGGAAGGTGTCTAGTAAATTGTCTTTAATTAAAGATATGTTACGGACATATATATATGTGTGTATATATATATATATATTATACATAGATGTATTGAGGAATTATAAGGGATATACGAGATGACCTTGTTAGCTTTTGGCCATGTGTATAATTGTGCACTTGAGAAGTGCGATGAAATAAAGGTGTCAAGGAATAATAGTCGTAAATCAATCCCGAGTGGTTAATTTGACGTTAAGCCAAATGGCACAAAGGTGTCAAGTAACCAAGACCTTATGTATAGCTAGATAGTTTACATCCGCTTGATCTGATTTCCTTGTTTGTTCTACGATGTGAAATGCATGATCTTGTTTGTTGTGATAGACATGAAAATGAAATGTAATGGATTGTTTATGGGACTCTACTGGGTTCCTATTGATTGTTCTTGGAATGGTAGACTTGAAATTCTTGGTGGTTACTTCATTGCCTTAAATGAGAATTGGATGCGACTATATATGTTGTTTAGTCACCACAAATCAATTAATTAAGGAAGTTAACTCGATTAAAACTTGACATGCATTCCCACGAGACATTGCATGAGATTGAAGGCTATCACTGCTACAGGATGCGCCAAAAGTGATCAGAGAATCGTTGTTTCACCAAGTACAAACTAAGTGATTAGGGTTTTGTTGCGCCCTGACAGTTCTGAGTCCAGCCTGTCTCTTGAAGGTGTAATGCTCAGTGTATTGAGGCACCTAAGCCTAAAACATTAAAGCTAAGACACAATATAAATAAGTAATAAGAGTAATAAAGATGTGAGTAAAACCTGGGCATTGATAGTGGCTTCGGAATCCCCAACCTAAGGTCAAGGGGGCCGTGAACCCTAAACTTCACGCCGATTACCAAAAGACCACGTGAAATACTACATTCATATGATTGTTCATGCATAGAATATGTTTTGATAACTTGATTTAAAATTGCTTGTGTGTACATAGCATTGAAAGTGTTACCATCCCATTCACTAAGCCATAGTGTGCTCACCCCTCCACAGACCCTTTTTGCAAGTAGCGATTTCGAAAGCTCGAGGTGAGATAAGATATGACGTGTCAAGAGTTTTGGAAGACTAGAACGACGAAGTAAGAATTGTCCAAAATAGATTATTTATATGAGATGTTAAGACCCCTATGTAAATAGGATTTGAAATTGTGAAACCTAAGATTTATCCTATTTTACTGGTTAGTAGGGGATACCGATTATCTGCGATCATGGTTAACCATGAGATACGGGATCCATAGTTATACTTTATTATCTATTATATGATCTATGATTAGTCGTAAATGTAATTATTTACTTAAAATCTTATGATATCTGGCTCGTAAGATAATTATCATGTAACGGGTGCACACGTGCCACGATGATTTTAATGGAAACTTCTAGGCCCCTTTCAGGGCGTGACATCAATATTTCCGAGTTCTTGGATATATTTTTGCGATTTGCCCAATTTTTTATTGGCCCTTGTAGGTAATACCCGTCCGTTACAAAATCAAACGTGTAATGTAGATCAAGATTTGAGTGTATATCGGCCAAAATAAGCAGCATAATGTATTCAGCTGAAAGTTCATCATATCCGCCGAAGAAGCTCCTTTCAGTCTGGGGGAAATTAATTAGTAAATGCCTTCTTAGATAAGCCAGGTACGTTAGAAAAGTCTTCGTCGTCTCCGGTCAATCTCCGTTAAACCCAAGACGTGCTTCCTAGAGTATTTGAAATTTTTAATGGACTACCGCCTTCTCCTAAAGACCATCAAAACACGGTTACAAACAACATCTTCAATGATAGCTACGAGAAACCATTTCTTCTTATTATGGATTCTACCAATGATGTTCTCATATATACCATTTTCCTCTTCAAAATATGACAGCATAAGGCGAGGAATTTCGCGAGAAAGCGGATGATGTTTTGATATCGCAAAACGGTGAATTCACAGCGGGGTTTTACCCGGTTGGAAATAATGCTTACTGTTTTGCCATTTGGTTCAGCAAACCCTCCTGCTGTCTCAGGGACTGCACCGTGGTGTGGATGGCGAATCGTGATGAACCCGTAAATGGGAAGCACTCAAAACTCACCTTAACAAAGCATGGCAACGTGGTGTTGAGGGATGCTAGGCGTGTGGCTTCAATAGTTTGGTCCACAAAAACGGCTTCAATGACTAAAACATCGGCGGAATTGAAGCTCCAAAACAATGGAAATCTAGTTCTCAACACCCGAGGACAGATCATATGGCAAAGCTTTGACTCACCAACTGATACGCTTCTTCCACAGCAAGTACTGACAAGAGACACACCGCTCATCTCATCAAAAAGCCAAGGAAACTATTCCTCTGGCTACTACCAGCTTTCTTTTGACGACGACAATGTTCTCCGTCTTTTCCTTCATAGACCTGTAATCTCAAGCAGTTATTGGCCTGATCCATGGAAACTCAGCTGGGAAGCTGAAAGAACAACTTACAATGATAGCAGAGTAGCAGCACTCGATATCTATGGCAACTTTACATCTTCCGACGATTTTCATTATCTCTCGTCCGACTTTGGTGTTGTTAATCAAAGAATATTGAAAGTTGACTTAGACGGTATCGTTCGTCTATATAGCCGATGCATAGGACAAAAAGAATGGAGGGTTACTGGGCAATTAATTTCTAGGCCTTGTTCTGTTCATGGTATCTGTGGACCTAACAGTTTCTGCATGTACAATCCTTATTCTGGAAGAAGCTGCTCTTGTTTACCAGGTTATGAGAAAAGAAACCTCACTGACTGGACTCAAGGGTGCAAATCCAAATTCAAGAGCTTTTTTGATGATGACAATCTCGGTGCTGACTTCCTTCGGATCCCTAGTACAGACTTTTATGGAAACGATAAAGGATTCTATGAGAATGTCACCTTGTCAGAGTGCAAGAATAGATGTCTTGATATGTGCAGTTGTAGAGGTTTTCAGTACAAATTTGATGAGTCAAAAAGTAAATTTGTATGTTATCCCAAAGTTCGGCTGTTGAATGGTCATCGTTCCCCATCTCTAACAGAAACCATCTATTTAAAATGGCCAAAGAGTGACAATTATAGCTATTACCAAACAGAGACAAAAAATCTTGAATATTCCAATTTACACTGCTCAACACGTGATATCACTCTTAGAAGGACATACACGAAGAAGCATGAAAATAGAGTAGTAAGAGCTCTGCTTATATTTGCGCTGGCACTGGCAGGGTTAGAGATTATGGTGGCAGTAGCCGTATTTTGCTCCTTAATTTGGACACGTCTTGACAAGAATAAGGCTAAACAAGGTAACCACCTTACAGCAACAGGATTCAGGAGGTATACATATTGTGAGCTTAAAGCAGCCACGAAAAAATTTAGCAAAGAAATTGGAAGAGGGGCCACTGGATCTGTGTATAAAGCGGAACTAATCGAGGGAAAAATCGGGGCTGTGAAGAGGCTCAATGTGACAAGCAGAGGGGAGGAAGAATTTCTAGCAGAGGTGAGCATAATTGGAAATCTTAATCACATGCATTTAATTGAAATGTTGGGTTATTGCACAGAAGGTAAGCATAGGCTTCTGGTGTATGAGTACATGGAACATGGTTCACTTGCAGAAAATATTTATTCCCCAGAACTTGATTGGGGCAAGAGATTCGATATTGCGTTAGGATCAGCAAAAGGGCTTGCTTATCTACATGAGGAGTGCTTAGAGTGGGTACTCCATTGTGATGTGAAGCCTCAGAACATACTCCTAGACTCAGATTACAAGCCAAAAGTGGCAGATTTTGGGCTGTCTAAGTTGCTAAATAGAGGAGTTGCTTCTAAAAATTCTGAATTCTCTAGGATTAGAGGTACTAGAGGCTACATGGCTCCAGAATGGGTGTATAATTTGCCAATCACTTCGAAAGTGGATGTTTATAGTTATGGGATAGTGTTGTTGGAGATGGTGACTGGGAAAAGCCCAAGTAGCGGTGGTGGAGAGGCAGCCAATTGGAAACAGATGATTTCTTGGGTTAGAGAGAAGAATGGCCAAGAGACTGAAATGGCATCATGGTTGAGAGAAGTTATTAATCCAACAATAGAAGGCAACTTCAACATGAAGAAGATTGAGATTCTGGTTGCAGTGGCTCTTCAATGTGTGGAAGAGGATAAGGATCTTAGGCCTACCATGAGCCAAGTGGTAGAGATGCTCCGTTGTCATGATAATGACGAATTGCAACACTAGGAACATTTTCTAGGTATTTACTTGATATAGATAGAAGTAGATAGACAGGAATTAATTTGAGTTGGCATAGGATCACTAGAGAGCAATCCTAACAAATGCCTACTTGGTTAATTTATACATGCTACCATTTTGATACACAAAAATATTTTACATAAGCATGCACAGAATAAGCATTGTGAGATGACATGCTGCACTTTTGTCCACTTGTGGGGAGGCATTGTCACTCCTGCATTTAATTGATCAAGTTTATCTTCTGCAATTTCAACAGAGGACTTCACTGATTCTTTCCCCGCACATCTAGGAACAGGGTTCTTACCATTGACAACCATAGAGTATCTATCTTTCAACTTAGATGTGTCATAGAAAGCAAACACTCAGATTTCATATGGAACGTTTCACTGCAAAATCAATCTTCTCTACCACTTGCCTGTCTTTTGATATACCTGGTGAAGCGTCATTTCTGTCACTTCTCACAGAACTTGAAACATCTCCATGATTGCTACCAGCCTTGATCGTTAATGGGATACTTTAGATAGTATTTCTAAATTCAAGGTAGATAAAATGTACATACTATAACATGCTTAAGTGATGCAACTTGGACAGATCATTGTGAAGGTGGTCCTGATGTGTACTTCAAAACACTCGAAATAGATAATCTTAGCCTTCACATAAAATTTTAGCCATATGTCTAGACACTGGATTGTCCTCTTAGGCTCTTTCTGTCACCATCTAGATCCCTCCACCTCAGAGGCCCTTTTATTTTTCCCTCTCCACTGTGGTCAATTCTCAGTTATATTTACAGCAGTCGGTTACTAGCTTTCAATCATAGATGAGCTCCTAGCTTCATCAAATATATGGGTCCTGTATGATGCTTCCTGGTTTGACCCTAACTAGAAAGACATCCATGTGTATTTTTTTTATGTTTGGACTCATCCTATATATTGGGTGCATTACGATGGTTTATGATTCAATACTTTTCAGCTTCATTTCATTACACATACTTATACCTCTATCAGACAAACCAGTGACATGCACACAATTATACCTAGATAGTTCATTTAATTTAAGGGTCGACATTCATCCAGTTAAAAGATAAGGTTTAGAACTGCATACTAGAATGGAAGGTATATTGTTCATAAAAAAACTCAAAAATCAACATAACTGCAGGGGTGCACCTTTGTTGCAAACATAATTTTCCATAATTTTTTGACATTTCTTATCATCTAATTTTTACAGATTAATCCTTAGAATTGCCAAATATTAATGGCTCATTACAATAATATTTAGAAATTAAGATGACGGCTTTTAGTGCTAGGTGATGGTGGGAAGGGACAACAGTAACTAGCCACCTATGGCAGCGTTATAGAAAATGCTAATAAACAATCAAATGAGAGGCTTTAAGGATTTGTTCCTGATCTTCTATTAACTCTGATCAACTACCACCATCAACCTTCAACAATTCCAGTTGGCCACACCACCACTCACCACAAAAAAACTAAAAAGCCAACTACCCTTACAATCATAATAATTGTAAGCATCAGATAATAACAAATGTCAAAAGAATATTGAACAATGTTTCTGTAAATCAAATGCACCTTAATTGAAAAAGGAATTTTTGCATCAAGAAGGTTGATGATATTTATTTTCAATAATGGGTTTCTGAGCTCACAAGCAGGTTGATGCTATCCCACAAATAATCCTTCAAGTTTATTCTTGTTATTTCTCCAGTTTAAAACAGGCGGTTTGTGATAAAAAAGCACTCTAGGCAGAGATTACAGTTGAAAAAACACAAACCATAAAAATTACTATGATGATCCCTGATAGGCATACCCTATAAACATGCAGTGCCCCATGAATTGGTGTGTGGCTGGAACTCCTCTGACCTGGAAAGAAATATATCTTAAGCAAAGAGCCTTTGCCAAAACAGAACCATAGGCGGCCTTGACGATGGCTACTCTCAGTCCCCCTGAGTATGACCATTAAAAGATAGTTACAGCTTTGAAGAAAATTACACTTGTAGAATAAAACTACAATTGGACATGAGAAACTTCAATGAAAGATCTTAGACCAGTACAGTAAAAATTTGGCCAGGCCTCAACCCTGTACTCCATTTCATTGCTTGACATTCTGGTCTCTATGTAACCAATTCTTTAGTGTCATACGGGACTCTCCTTGTCTGCAAAACTCATCAAATACTCAGCTCCACGGTTCAATGCCACTCTCGATACTCTATTTCAACACGCTCTTAGTTAAAAACCTTTGATACTGCAAAACAGTTTGACCAATTTTTTGCAGACAGAACATCTGTCAACGATAGCATACAAGGCTTCCCAACATTCCAAGCCATTCTCACACAACCTTGTTATTTTTGAGATCAGCAAAATATCATTTACGCCAAATGCTCAACCTAGCTCCCCATTGGCTCTTGTTTCTCAGGGTACTGGATGGGGGTGCCACCATTTTCTTCACCACTTAAAATATCATGATCCAACTCTTCCTGAGCCACATCATCAACCAGGATTTTAAGAGGTCTACCATAATTAATTCTAAGTTTAACAGGACAGGCGATCACAGTTCCTATTGCAATTCTTGCTCTCCCCATCCGTGATAAAAAAAAAAAAAAAAGCACTAAAATCTAGTAAAAATAAACTCAATCTTACATAAGAATAAGTGGCAAATATGAAAAAGCAGCAGAAGAAGCAAAAAAGCCTGTACCTGGTAATTGAAAACAAAAACCATGTCCTTGGATGCAGAAGCGATATTCATGGCTCATATGTGAAAGAAACCACAATGCCCACAACCAGATATTATTTAATCAAAACATAACCAAGTCCTACTCACATGAGACACTCGGTTGGCTTCCTCAAAAAGTCCCACCTGCGCGTAACCAGACAAGAACGCACGACTACAAACAGCATTCTACATTCTTACCCTAAACCAAGAACCACAATTCCGCCATGTGGCATCTTTAGTGCATTTACATGAAACCTCTCGCGGCATAAACGAATAACACATGCAAAAGTGAAACAGTCGGGCGATATTTCTCTCCCAAGAAATTGAGAGAGAGAGAGAGAGAGAGAGCAGCGGATAATCACGCGATAAGGAGACAGAGATAGAAAGCAGAGCATGTGCGTGCTAAGTGGATGAGTGTGGCAGAGGCTTTTGGGGAAAATTACATACTCTACTGAAAGTAATTTAAATAGATTATAAAACATTAAGTAGAACAATAGAAATTTTTATTATGATATAATTATAGATAATAATAAATTATTTTTTTAATTATTAAATATATTTATAGAATATTAATAAATTTTTTGTTTGAATTATTTAATAAAATATTAATTTTTTTATTTTAATCACTTAAAATTTTGAATCTTTGTTTTAACGATTTAATATAATATTAATTTTTTATTTTAATCATTTAAAAATTCAATTTTCTATTTTGAACTTGACCTCAAACATCAATCTTTTCACTTATAATTTTTTTCGAGATTTTTGAGATGGATGTTATCCCTAAACCCTTGCTAAGATGATTACCATTTTATAAAACATATTTTTCTTATGTCAAATTCGATGTTAGTAAACATGTATATAATTCTTGGTAGCAAAAAAAAAGGTGCATATAATTATTATCTATTGTACATTATTAAAAAAAAATAAGATAAAAAATAAAATCAAAGCCACGTAATTGTTTAAACTTGAATCTTTTCGCTTGTTATTACAAACTCTTTTTTTTTTTCCTTGTGAAACAATTGATTAAAGAGTGGACTTATACACTATTGATAATGCATTTTGCACTTGGGCCCTCAAGGCCCAATCCGACCTAACTAATCCCATAACTAAGCTCCGAAAACCAAGGATCGAATGCCTAAGTCCCAATCCTAGAATTGAAGATTGGCCCAAGTTATGTTAAGCAACTCAAACTAAGCTAGAGCTCAAATGGGCTACACCTACTTGATATGCATGAGGTTTTGGGGAGGCATGACTTGCATGAAGAAATAGCGAAGACACAAAGCACGACATATATCTACCTACCACGCCTTAATGCCATCTACCAAGTTATCTCACTCTAAACACTTATAAATTGAGGTTGATACCACTTGGATTAAGATTTGAAATCTAAGCTCTCTACTCTCTCTTAAGCTTATCGATTTCACTAAATTTATTACACTAACTTAAGTATCAAAATGAACATGTCAGAATCACCCCCAGCATTCCTTTGAGCTTATGTTTACTCTCTTATGGGTGTTTCCACATAGAAAAAATCCCAACAACAACATTTGGTATCGTCTCTATGATCTTATTTACGAAACAAAAATATCAATGGTACCAAAAAAAAAAAATCCACCACTAATAAGAAAACCATCGATGCTCTATTTGTTGACTAAACTATCCAAGACATAGCATTCTAAACCTAAAACACTAACCAAATCAATGCCTAACATTTTCTAGACCTGGAAAATATGTGCAAAACTCTACCAGCATAGAATAAGACAATTACGATTGACAATAGTAGGGTGCAAGCTCGAGTGGCAAAGCTTAAGCAGCTTAACAACATGTCGAAGTTAAAGGACGTGTCAACACACTCTCTAAGGAACGAGTAAAATAAACCACCACCACTACCAGTGATAAACCTACCACCAACAAATTAGTAAGCTTAACCAATCGAGAACCGCAATCGAGCTCCTATTAAGCAATTGCTACTAGCGACATCATACAGGAATGTGCTACTCGTACCAATATTATTAGTTACATCCCACAACCACAATAGCATTGTAGCTTGACACAATAGACCTGAGCCATCTGATGCCTACACAAAGGCGCACCACCAGGTAATTGAGATAGACATCAACCAAATCAATGAACACATCAAAAGGCTCTCCAACCTTAAGGAGAGCAAGCATGAGGATCCCTTAGTGAGGTTCTCCATAAACAAGACTCCCTTTATAAATGTGATCTAGGACGAGGTCCTCCCATTAAGTGTCAAGCTATCTCAACTTAACACTTATAATGGCACAATGAACACCATGATGAACCTACATGGCCTCAACGATGTAATTACTTGCAAAGCATTCTTATAAACCATGCATAAGGTTACTTAGACGTGGTGTAACAACCTTCCCAGTAACTCCATCAACTCCTTTAACAAGTTAGTGAATCAACTCCAATAATACTTCCTGGTGAGCAAGCTTCTAATAAAAGGACTTATCAACTTTAAACCTCATCAAACAGGGCCACGCACAAGCCAATAAGGGATTACCTCGCTAAATTTAACATAGCCATGTTAAAGATCCCTAAAATCTACAAGGGCATTACTCTAAACTCTATAATCTAACATGTCTAATGAGGCAACGACTTGGGGAACAGTAAACTAGTAAACTTTGAAGAAGTCCAAGATAAGGCCAAGAAGTACATCTAACAAGAAGACTTCATCTTAGCTCGAAAGGACACCAAGTTGCACAGGTTAAAAAAAGGAGGAAGAGGAAGAGAGGGTCTATTAAGGATCGACTTGGCCTTAGGGATAGGTAAAGTTCATCATTAGGAAATGGTGCTAAAGATTGGCAATTCACTATCCTAAGCTTTGCCACCTACACTTAACTCAACTAACCAATGGAGGACATCTTTATGGAAGTTCACATTAGAGGCATCCTACTAAAGCTAACACGTGTTAGGGGTAACTCGAGCAAAAAGGATTATAATAAGTATCGCGACATCCATAAAAATTGAGGCTACAATACAAAAGATTGTTACCACCTCAAGAACACCCTTGAGAACCTTAGCTTGCGAGGATACCTCAAGGAGTACATTAGTGACCTGGAAAACTTCATAAAGTGGTTAATACAAAGGAGATAAGTCAAATAAGGCCAACTGGAAGAAGATAATGACAACATTCACCAAAATTAAGCCCCCAACAACGTCATTAATTGGGGGATAGGGGGAAGGTGTGTCAAGGTTGTCATCGAAAGTTGTGGACTAGTTTTTATTATAGAAGACATGGTAATGAGCAGGCCCCGACGTCCCTAAACTAGACATAGCAACCAGAAGGCCTCACCCTCATCACATAAAACATAGTAATGAGTAGGCTCCAGCTCATCATAGAAGATATGGTAATATGTAGGCCTGCTCATTCCCATCACCTCGTGCCATTATTGAGATAAGGGCAAGACCTTTGTGAGATTAGCAGATTTTGGGAAATGGCTATCAATGATAGTTTTAAGAGGATTCAACCCAATGAAACTTTGATATGCAATTAACATTTCCCTAATCATGCCACCTCATGCTAATAATTAATAGCGAACAAGAAATCTTCTATCACCTTAGCTTGAGAATGATTAAAGACTTCCTACTTGGTAATCTCAGGCTAAATAGTAGGAGCAATCATAGCTGCAATCGAACTAGCATCTTCACCAAGAGCTTAACAAATAAGGACTAATCTAACCAAAGTTGAGCGACTTTAAAGAAGTCACCTTCAGACCAAATCTTAATTCAGAGGCAATTGTGCATGAGACAATGCTCCTAGATAGTAGAATTTAGAAGCTCGAATCCAATACTAACCAAGCTAAATTGTAAGCTTACATCAACAAGATTGAAGGAATCTAAGACATAAATGGAGCTCAATTAACAAAATTGAGTAGCCCACAATACAAAGTGAAGACTCAAAACATAGTCACCTAACTAAAAGACCTAGTTTGTAAAAGTTAAGCCATATTTTGATTAAGTATAAACTGAGCTAATGTATATAGTCAATTATAATGAAATTTTTTTCTTTACATTATGAGATTGTACTACACTTATTTGAAAATCCTTACTTTAGTCCCAGCCTTCACCCAAGGTAAATGTACTCTTGAATCAAAGTTTATCAAGTCCATGCCTACACTCTAGCTAACGAGCCCCTATGCCTACACTAGTGCCTTGGCTAATGGATTCTTGATGCAATTAAGTCACAGCCTGCACTCCAGCAAATAGACCTCTAAGTCTACATTAGTGCCTTGGCAAATGGACTTCTAAATTTTTCTAATTCCACACTCATGTAACAATGATTAGGCCCATGCTCCTTAACTACCCTAGAGTTTGGGCACTCAAACTCTTTAGGCCACATTAAAGGAGCGATACCTTTCGACCATATTAGTAGGTCATCGATAGGACTTAGGTCCAAACATCTAAGCGCCCCTAAACTTATGTTCCTTGACTATCCATGAGTCTGAGCATGTAACCTCTTCAAGTTACATCGGAGGGACACCCACTGACTATGTTGATAGCTTGTTGATAGGACCTAAATCCAAACATTTGAGCACCCACTAAAAACACAAAGAAAAAAAGGGAAGCAAAGAAGATAACAACACACAAGGAGAAGGAAGAAAGTAAAGGCAACGAACACTTTAAAATTTTTCCATTGATCGAAAAGTAATTACACAATACATTAAATAAGGTCAACATCCCAACTATAATAGAAAGAAAGAAGGAAAAAAAATACAAAGGCTCCCCTAATCATCTAAGCTAGCCACCATCAAGCACTAAAAAACATCATCCACATTCGAAACAATGGCTTGCTTGATGGGAGCTGACTTGATAAGAAGTGGAAGATCAACAAGAGGATCAAACCGCAATGGAAGGAGAGAAAGATCTTCAACACATAGCCTTAGCCCTACTCTTCATTAACTTAGCCTTGCTCTATGATAGCTTAGCCCTGCCCCATAATAGCTTGGCCTTAATCCTCAATAGGAACAACCTCGGTCGTGCCCTAACCTTAACCGACAAATAGCACATCCTCTTCAAGATTAACATCCCCAATAGCTTCTTTACTACTAGCCACTTTATGAGACATGACTTCCTCATCATCACAAAAGTTCAAATAGCTTATATCATACTTCAGACTTACTATCTTGATGCCCTCTATAAATTTTTTATCCTAAAGCATTGCCTACTCATCACTAGTTATGATCTTATAAAAAATCTCCCTCTCTATGGCCACCTTATCCTATGCAACAGTAGCTTTAACCTAACCAACCTCAGCTCAAAGCCATTTGATCTCCTCTCAAAGACTTCTCTCCATAGCTATATGGGCTACCTCTCGAGCTTGCAGCTACCCCTATGCCTTGACCAACCGACCAAAGAGCTGCTGATAGCATTCCTTCAACTAATCAACCTTGCCATTCAAGTCTATGTTCAATCAGGCTTTACTTTCTACCCGAGCTTTATCGGTCCCCACTTTAGCTCTAACCTTCATCGGAAGATCATCAACCATAGCAATTCTCTACTGAACTTTAGCTTAAACTCTCAAAACCTCCACTTCAGCTACCTTCATTCTCTACATGAGGTTAGATTATTGGTTAGAAAATTTTAAATAACCTCTGTAGAGTCATTTCTCCTACCTACATGATGTTTGACCCCTAAATGTTGAAGGACTTCATTAAGCAGGATAACAACTGCAAAGAAGTAGAAACACAATCAAGACGAGGAACCAAGTCTACAAGAACAAAGAAATAGACACAATATAAGGTACTAACATCTTGGAGCTTGGCATAGATTAACATCTCTACTGATTCTTTAGCCATCCCACAGAGTTTCTCCTCAATAGTGATCACATCCTAGGGCAATGAGGATCTCCTTAATTTTTCCTAGCTTTTATTGCCATCCTCCAACATGGAATCTAAGTTAGAGACCTCCCACACAAATTAGAAGGTATTGCCTTGACCTTAGTAGTTTCAACCACTCGAGAAGCCGAAGTAGTCAACCCCTCCCCCTTCCTCTCAATGTCAACAACTTGACCGACCTCCCTCCTCTAGGCTCAACACTTGGGAGAATTAGCCTCATTTAAATGGATGACTTCCTCCCAAGATCTCTTCTTGTTAGCCTCCTCACTACCTTTACTCTTCAACCTCAACTTGGTTTGGGCTTTCGTTTAAGGATGTAGAGCTATTGTTTCGTTGGAGCACGAACTTCCTCATCCTTTATGGACAAAGGAGCATCTTGGGACTTTAGAGGGGGTAACCTCTCTTGTATAGCTAGAGCAGTGACCTTTGCACCTTTCTTTGCGGTGGCAATAGCATTGCGCTTGGCCAACATGTCAACAACAGTGCTCTCCTCAAGCTGTATATATGCATAAAACAAAGAACGAGTTAAAAGAGGTTAAAACAAAATGACAATGTAGCAATTATCATGCCAGACACAAACTCTCAAGGAGACCCTATGCCTAGCAGACCAGACAAATGAACTCTCCATAGCTAACCTACCTTGGCATAGCAATCATGATGGTCATACATTCTTCACCTTTGGTGAACATGCTATCAATCTACTTCCTATTATAGAGATATTCATCCACAACTCGTAGGCATTCCAAAACTCAACCAACCTCCACTTCAACTCGATAAAGATCCAATCAACAGTAAATTTATTACTAGGACCTAAAAACTGAATTACCGTTATCTCAATCAAACCTACCCACTTCGTCTAGAAGCTTGGCTCCTCTTTGGAAGACATAATAAAAAATTTGCTCTTCCATTTGTGCACCTAAGAGTCTAGCTCGATGAGCAACTTCTGACTTGGAAGACTTGTTAAGTAAGTCACCTATCCATCAACCTCTTCAGCATAGAGAAATACCTAAGTAGTTGAGGGGTAGCATATAACACAAAGTGCTCACATAGTGCCTCAAATGCAATTAGTAACTTACATGTGTTAGGTGTAAGTTGTGTTGGTAAAACATGGTGGTACTTGAAGAAGGCCTCCTAGAACTCAGAAAACTGAGGCCACATTTGAACTATAAGTGCTTCATATGCAAGCAAAAGTGGCACCCCATACTAAGAGTGACCCTATCATCTATCTGAGGACGCTTCATCTTCCACCCCTAAGGACGAATGTAGAAATACCCCTTAATGTCCATGAGCTCCTCATAGGCAAGAGTGCTTCGAATTCCATTAAGAGTGCTTGTATCCTCCATCGTAGTGTAAATAGACCATAGTGGCCTCTTATCCTCATCGTTGTCAAGGTAGATGTCATGAGGAATCTAGGCAATTTCAATCGCCACATCAATTTTCCTCCCTATATCACCACCGCATAATTCTTTAGCCATGCCAAATGAATGCCATGAGACTTAGTGGGGAGTACACCTTTCACTCTCCTAATTAGAGAAGGTTTGGGAAGATGAGAATGAAACAATCACCATACCTGCATGGATTGAAGAAAGAAAATTTGAAGGATATGAAAATCAAAAGAAGTTCTAAAGCAAGGTAAAGAGAAGTGATTGCAAGTGTTGAAAGTATTGAAATGAAGTCATTAATCGTTATTTATAGGTAGAAACACAAGAAATGAAGAGACAATTAACCAAAGCAACGTGACACAACACCTTCTAACTTAATCTCCATATGTCCCACGTTTCAAATGAATGGTAATGATCATGCATGCATGTTAAACGCACATAGACTTTACCCAACATAAGCATGACAACTATCTTTACCATTAAATGTGCTAAAATTTATGTGCACGCAACAAATTTAATTTAGTCTTCCTTAATAAGCCATTACAACCTTAGATTAAACATTGTTAGAAGACCCTCATATTGCTTAGTCAAGCGAAGAGCCTTGATTGGCTAAACTCATGTTGGTGGGGGGTAAAATCATGATATAACTTAGCACATCGCTTGTTCAACCTCAATCTCTTTAATGTACCAAGTTGTCTCACCTCCAACACCTATAAATAGGGATTGATACCACTTAGATTAGAGTTCAAAATCTAAGCTCCTTACTCTTTCTTAAGCTTATCGATTTTACTAAACTTGTTGCACTGACGTAAGTAATAGACTGGCTGTGCTAGAACCAGTCCCAACATTCCTTTAAGCTTACATTTACTCTCTTGCTGGTGTTTCTACCTAGGATAAATCTCAACAACAACACATGCCAAAGCCTTATAGCTTAGTAAGATAGATGGACGTTGATCTCTATGTTAGATTAACCAAGTTTGAATTCTCCTTCCCATTATAATCACTAAAAAAAGAAAAGGCTCACACACATACAACTAAACTAAGCCAAGTGAAACGGGCGGATTTCCCTCCATCCCACATGCAAGATAGTTATGTTGTGAGGCCTTAATGTATGCAAGCACCTATAAGTAGGGGTGTTAATGGTTCAATTCGACTCGGTTTAGGGGTTAAGCCAAACCGAACTGCTTTTAACAGTTTTGGGTTTTGAACCGAACTCTTAAACTGCAGTTCAGTTTGGTTTGATTCAATTCAAACCATATCAAACCACTTTTAAAAATACCCTATTAGAGTTAATAGTATTAATAGTTATTGGAGTTTTTAACAAGATGTTAGTGTTCAAATTAAAAAACATAATGTAAGAATGTAAGGTATAACATTTTAAGTAATAGTAAAGGAAATTATAAATAAGGTTAAACAAATATTTTAATAAATTTTAAAATTAAAATATACGCCACAACTTATAGTTTTTAATAAGAAAAAGTTCGATTTGGATTAACTTATTGAACTAAATCGCAAACCGTTTGAACCTTCCTCAAACTAAACTAAAATTTAAAAGAATCACATTTTATAGTTCGATTCGATTTTTAGTTCAAATTAATTTGATTTAATGGACTGTCCTACTTATAAGTATATTCTCTCATACCTCTTCAACAGATAGGAAAAAAAAAAAGAGAGAGAGAGAAAGAAAGAAAAAGTTAAAATCGCTCATCTTCTATCTTGCATTGTTCTGTTGCTTTCTAAATATAGTTCTTAATATTTTTCTTGTTTTTTGATTTCCTGCCGCGCGAATACACACAACGGACAAGCTTGTGGCTGTCTGGGTGAGTAGCCGCCACATGACCTTTGGACTTTGGCGTGGGGATGAATATTCTTTAGGCATAGAAAATAACGGAACATGTTGAATCTCAAGAAAATAACGAAGGGAGAAAGTAATTAAAAATGAAGTATATGAAACTCAGATCATTTTGGCTAAAAGAAAATAATAATAATAATGATGATGAAATCTACCGATTCTTTGTATTTTGTGGGGAAAAAAAAAAATATTTTTAGTTTTTAATATTTAATTATTTTTTATTTAAATTTCAACATTTTTTTTCAAATAACTTTTTTTTCCATATTTGAATTATTAACATTTAACAAAATTTATAAAATATAACATTTTTAAGTATCCTTAACTTTTCCAACCATATTGGCAACATAGCAATGCATTATTCATTTACATAATTAATTTATATAAATAACTAAATTAATAAAATTATTTAACAATAAAAATTTGAAATTTAGCTTGATCGGTTTCTCAAAAAAATTTGTACTTTTGGGTCTTTTGAAAACAGGCCGTTTCGTTCCTTTTTTGGTCTCAAATTTTGTGCTTTGATCTGTTCATCTCTTTTTCTCTTCTTTTTCCAATTCTTCTAGGCTTTGATTCTCGAGTACTCGTTGAGTCTCATTAGGATCTAGAAATTTCATATTGGAATTTTTTTGTTTCTTCGAATCAAGCCTTTACTTGTGTCGTTTTTGGCCAAGTTTAGATCTTTTCTTGGTTTTCCTTCATTCTTAATCATTCCTCATCCTCGGCTTTCTCGTTTAGGATTCAAGATGGTCTTCTTAGTCGTCCAATGCAAGGGAAGCCTTTAAAGCGAACTTTGAAATATAGACGAATTACATAGAGGCGTAACAAAAGCCTACTTTGACTTAAGTACAATGCTCAAAGATGCAGTTCATTGTGTCAAGTTCTTGCAGCTATAGATAATATAAACAAACCCAAGCTTTTGTTTTCATATCATCAGTTTACTTGAAAATAACAGAGATAAAACAAAATAATAATTATTATTTTATTTATTTATAAATTTGTTTAAAAATTTTATATGAAGTAAACAATGAAATATACATTTATAATTTATTACCTATAAAGGTCATTTCCAAAGAATAATTTTTCTACTCTCCAACTATTATTTTCTAAAAGGTAAACACATCATTGATTATAAGTTGGCTTATGTGTTATTTTTTCATAGAAGTATAACTCTATGTTTGGTAATCTTATGCAAAGTGGAAATTAATAGAAATAGGTAAAAAAAAAATGGAAGAAAAGAAAATAAAAGGAATTATAGTGTCCATATGTTGTTTGAATTCATAGGATAAAAATAGAAGGAAATATTTTCTTTATATGTTATTGATGAATGAAAATATCTCTACTTTACTAATTGGATTTTTCTTCTAACAGAATTTTCATAATTTTTCCTAATTTCTACACATTTTCACCTTTTTTTTCTCTCCAAAAGAGGAGAAAAACCTTTTGTCTTTAAAAGTGAAAATGTTTCCACTACTTTTCATTTTTCACTTTTAATAACCAAACACAACATTTCCATTTATTTCTTTCTATCTCCCTAGATTTCCACAAAGTGTAAATGCCTGAAAAATGTCAATGTGGATATAAAACTTTTTTTTTTTTTCGTTTATGTTGACTCGATGAACATAGCACATGAAAATCCTTTAGTGTACAATGACGGGAAAGAAAGTTTCAAAGTTTGCTTTGAAAACATATGAGATTAAAAATGCAAAAAAAATTTGGGAAAAAAACACATATTGGATGCATCTCTATGTTACTCATCTTGTTCTCTTCTATTTATCTTTACATTCCTTTTAAAACTTTTTTTTTTCCTTCTGTTTTGAACATTCTAGAATTTGCTTCATCTTGTTCATCTCGAGCTGGCTAGATCTACCACTTTTTTATTTTTCTAAACTTTTTATAAAAAAAATTAAATATTTTTTATCAATTTAATTAGTTGATTTATATCTAATTACATTATGTATTTATATTAATTATGTGGGCAAATTGCACGCTGCCACATGGTGAATATGGGTGGAAAAGTTAATAGTATTAAGAAAAGGTCTACTCTATAAACTTTGTTAAATATTGAGAATTCGAATAGGGGAAAAGAATGTGGAGAATTAAAATAAAAAAAGTTGCTAAATATTAAGGTTAAACTAAACTTTTCCGAACCTTTATTTAAGTTCACACGGTAAAAGATATTGACAAAACATTACATACGAATTACTTAATACCAATGATGGTTCAAGCAGAAAATGTAGAAAAAGATGATGCAAATCTATGAACTAGATTTTTTGTATTCTTTTTGTTTCTAGATATTTTGTGATGATGAATTTTGATCGATTGATTGATGAATGAATTTTTTGTTCAACTTAGTCTACTGCAGTAGACGAGGAAACAAACTCTCTTGAGCAGATGGTTTGATACCTACTTTCTTGATAACTTGTAACTATATGTATATAGATATATCTGAAATGAAAATCATATGTGACTTTGCTTTGCCTTTAAGTCCCTTCTACTTCCTTTCTTTTATACACTATAACTTCCCAAAACTGGCATCAAAGCCTTGTTTGAATTTTGTGGGATTGTGTGAGAGAAAATCGGTGAGAAAACAACCAAATATAACCCAAAATACTTAAAAGAGTTCTTCTATGGTTTTGCAAACTTTTCAAGAACTTCACCACCAATTTTTAATGGCCAAAACTACTAAGTTTGGGCTGTCAAAATGAAAGCTTATCTCAAGTCATTTAATCTTTAGGGTTTTTTTTAAAGTGGTAAAGAAGTAGCTCCATTACCTAATGAACTTACACTTAATCAACTTAAGCATCATTCTAAAGAAGTAGCCAAGAGCTATAGAGCTTTATCATGTATACAATCAGTAGTTGATGAAACAATTTTCACAAAAATCATGGTTTGTGAAACTATGAAAGAGGCTTGGGACAAATTGAAGAATGAGTTCTAAGGGAAAAATAAAACAAGGTAAATGTAGCTTTTTAACTTAAGAAAGGAGTTTGAACTATAGAGAATGAAGGAATTTGAAAATGTGAAAAAGTATATAACAGAGTAATGAAACTAGTTAATCAAATTAGGTTATTAGGTGAGGAGTTACCAGAGAAAGGAATTATGGAGAAAATAAAGGTGACCGTTCTAAAGAAGAGATTTGAACCCAAAATCTCATCTCTTTAAGATTCTTGGGACATATCATAGCTCTCACTCATTGAGTCAACAAATGCCCTTCATGCCATGGAGCAAAGAAAGATATTTAGAGAAGAAGAAAAACTAGTAGAAGGTGCTTATATTTCATCTCATAAGTTTAAAACTCAATTAGGAAGTAGTATTAAGAAAAACTCATATGAAAAAAAAATTGGGAAAGAAAAGAAAGAATAACAAAATATCAAAGGGAAATTCAAAAGAGGCAAATTTCCACCACGTCCTCACTGTAAGAAAACAAATCATGCGAAAAATTTTGTTGGTTTAGGCTTAGAGGTCAATGCAAAACTTGCAAACAATTTAGATACTTGGAATATGTTTGTCCATGTAACTCAAATCATCAAAATTAAGCTTAACCCACCATAATCGCAAAAGCACTTGAAGTTTAGGAGGAGAAGCTCTTTGTTGCTATTGCTGCCAAAAAATGCATAGTTTGAACTCAAGACACTGAAGTTTAGACGATTAATAATGGTTGCATCCGCCACGTCACCAAATTTAAGAAACCGCAAGACCTCAAATAAGGATTATACCTTAAAGGTCATACTTAGCGATGGTAAACATGTGGACGTGAAGTTATTAGACAAGAACTATAGTCTCAAGTTCAAAGATAAAACTTGTGAGATTTTTTACCCTAATGGCTTTAAGATTTTGTCAACTAGAATGCATAAAAAAAGTTTTAATTTTGACTAGAGGAATGAAAAAATTAAAGCTTTTGTTGGAGTAGAATCTAATTCTTCTCTTTGGCACAAAAGACTTGTCCACACTAATTATGATGCCTTGAAGTTACTTGAAAAAGAAAAAAATGGTAATTGATTTACCAATTATAGATGTGCATTCTAGTGTATGTGATATCTATCAACTTGGAAAACTTAGCAAGACTCCATTTCCTGATAATCAACCCTGGGGAGCAACTCAAAAACTCCAATTCATTCATACTAATAAATGTAGACCCATGAGCATTCCTTCTTATAGTTGCAACATATATTTTCTTTTATTCATTGATGACTTCACAAGGTATTGTTGGGTTTATTTTCTTAAAAAAAAAAGTTTGTAGTCTTTGATATGTCTCTAAAGTTCAAAGCTGCTATAGAAAATCAAAGTAGAAACTTGATCAAGACTTTGAGGTTTAACAATGGTAGTGAATATACTTCATGCCAATTTCAATAATATCTTCAAAAGTTAGACATCCATCATCAATTGACTGTCAGTTACCACAACATAATGCTGTGAGTGATAGGAAGAACAAATTTGTCATAAACATGGCTAGATGCCTTCTGTTGGAAAAAAAAAAATTGCTAAAGGAATTATGGGCAAAAGCAATATATACCATTGCATATTTGCAAAATAGGCTTCTAACTAAAGCTAGTGATGGTAAAACACCTTATGAAGCTTGGATTGGTGTAAAGCCACCAGTAACTCATTATTTTTTTTTTTTATGTGTATGTTATGTGTACATTCCTAAAGTGAAAAGGGATAAACTTGCTCAAAGAGTTGAAGTTAGTATCCTTGTTGGATATAGTAGTGTTTCCAAATGTGATAGAATTATAAATCCCATCATTGAAAAAATTTATGTCAGTAGAAATGTGAAGTTTGATGAGAATGCTACATGAAATTGGGAAATAATGGTTGTAGACTCCTCCAATCAAGGAATTTTGAAAATCTTTCTTATGAATAAGATGTTACTTTAGAAGAGCAGAATTCAAATGATGAAGACCTTCCCATAAGGGTACCAGGTCACTTTAAGATATTTAAAGCAGATGTAATGTTGTTGTTCATGAACCTATAAATGCCACTCAAGCCTTGCAATCTCTATAATGGAAAGCTGCCATGGAGTAGGAAATCAACATGATTGTAAAAAATAACACTTGGTTACTTGTTAATAGACCTAAAAATTAGCATGTAATAGGAACTAAATGGATGTTCAGATTGAAACTTAACTTTGATGGCTCTATCAACAAATATAAAGTAAGACTTGTGGTGAAAGGATACTTTTAGCAATAAGGAATGGATTTTGCATAAACATATGCTTCTGTTGCTAGATTCGATACTATCAAATTGCTTCTTGCTATTGTTGCTCATAAAGGTTGGAAAATATTCCATCTTGATGTAAAATCAACTTTTCTCAATGGTTTTCTTTAAGAGCAAATTTTTATTGAACAACTAAAGCAATTTTTCATCAAAGATGCTAGTAACAAAGTGTACTTATTAAAAAAGGCTCTCTATAAATTGAAACAAGCATCAAGGCCTTGGTATCATAAAATTGATGGATACATAGTTGATTTAGGGTTTGAAAGAAGTGTGAATGAAGCCACATGATGTGCCTCACTAATTAGATAGCAAACACATCAATCAAGCGATGTGAACAACAAATGGCATGATCCCTAACTTCACAATTGAAGTCCAATTCATGAGTTTGAACACTAAATTGATGTAAAGAACAAACAAGTGTATGAACTTCAATAGAACAACACAAAAATGAACTAGAATTCAATCTCAAATTGAAATGATCAAATCTGAAAAATATAGAACCCTAATTCACGTGATAAGAAGAAGTAACCAACAAATTGTACTTAGATATTACTCACAAAACACAATTTGTAAAACAATAAGAGTAAAATCAAATGACTCACAATTCACTCTAGTTGATTCTCACTACAATTTCACTAAGAAATTATTAAGAGATCTTTGTATGCAAAGGACAAACCCTCACGGCACAAAGTGTATGATTTTCGCAATTGTCAAAAAGCTCCTCAAAAACCTTAGTTAGCAAGTATTTATACTTGCGCCTATTAGGGTAAAAATACACCAAAAATTACAAAGATGTCATCAAGTGGCCGATTCCAAAATCATAAAATATAAGTA
Source organism: Laguncularia racemosa (assembly GCA_037954665.1). NCBI lineage: Eukaryota > Viridiplantae > Streptophyta > Magnoliopsida > Myrtales > Combretaceae > Laguncularia > Laguncularia racemosa. The sequence goes on from JBBMOL010000004.1 coordinate 8,546,529, forward strand.
CAAAATAAAATGGCCAATTCCCATAAGCAACAATTACATATACAAATGGTCTTCAAGTGGTCGGTTCTTCACTTCAATTGAACAATTTGTTGGACTGGTTCTTCTTTAGTTTATGTAGGTTCATGAATAACCCACAAACTAAACTTTAGCGAGTTTATCCACCCTCCTATAAAAACCAACAAGTATACCTACCGGAATACACAACACATATATAATAGAAAAGAAGTTACTAAACAAATATTTTTTGGGTTGGATTATTCAAAGAGGACCCTCATCGCTAAATTTTGTAACCCTTTGGCTCTTGCCCTGGTGATAGGTCCTGTAGAATTTTGATTCCTATCACCACACTTCATGTCAAGCAAGCAAATGGAGAAACTTTAATAGTTTTTGTCTATTTTGATAATATTCTTATCATTAGAAGCGATTCAAACTCTATTGATGAATTTAGGAAGCAAATGCATAATATGTTTGAGATGAATGACCTCAAGTTGATGTGTTATTTCTTGGGAATAGAGGTAACTCAAACCTCTAATGGCATTTTTATATCCTAAAAGAAGTATGTAGTAGATGTCTTGAAGAAGTTTTCTTCGTCAAGTTGTAAAGCAGTATCAACTCTAGCAATTCAACAACAAAAATTGCAAAAAGAAAAAAAAATGAAAAAAAAATGAGGGCATAAGGTTTGTTGATTCTTCTATTTTCAAAAGTATGATAGCATCCTTAATGTATTTATCAAACACAAGGCTTGATATTATGTATGCTACAAGTGTCCTCTTAAGGTTTATAAATATGCCTACTGAAATTTACCTTAGAGCTACCAAAAGAGTTTTGAGGTACATAAAAAGTACAATTGCATATGGTGTGTTTTACAGAAGGAGTTTAATAATGAAACTCCTTGGCTTCACTAAAAATGACTAGGTTGGTTGATATGATGACTCAAAAAGTACTTTAGGTTATTGCTTCACTCTTGGTTTTGGAGTTTTCTATTAGAACACAAAGAAGCAAGGTTTTGTTGCTTAATCAACAACTAAGGCAAAATACATGGTAGCATCTGCTATTACAAATCATGCTTTATCGTTGAGGAAAGTTTTAAATGATTTGAAGTTTCAACAACATTGTGCTACAGGGAGCTCCAAATGACTTGAAGTTTTAACAACATTATGCTACAAAGATTCTTTATGATAACAAATTCGCTATTGCGAAGGCTAAGAATCTAATCTTTCATGGAAAGACTAAGCACATTAAAATCAAATATCATGCCATTAGAGGAGGTGAGAAAGAGAAGGAAGTCTTACTATAGCATTGTTCTATAGAAGAGCAACTTGCAAATATCCTCACTAAAAGTCTATAGAAGAATAGATTTGAAGAATTAAGAAGCACTCTTGGAGTTTTTCATAACTCTTGCATCAAAGAGGAGTGATGACCGTTCCTATAGCAAATGTAGAAAAAGATAATGCAAATCTATGAACCAAATTTGTTGTATTTTTTTTTCTAGATATTTTGTAATGATAAACTTTGATAGACTAATTGATGAATGAATTTGTGGTCTAACTTAGTTTATGGCAATAGATAAGGAAACAAACTCTCTTGAACTATGATGGTTTGGTATTGACATTTTTAAAAAATTATAACTATATATATATGTAAAATGAAAATTAGATGTAATTTTTCTTTGCTTTTAAGTCTTTTCTACTTCTTTTCTTTTATACACTATAACTTCCCATAGATACTTCTAAATTGCAGATTAGCATATCAATGTAAGGAGGAGAAGAAAGCCTTGAAGTCTCCTAATGTTTCGTGGCATAGATGACTGGGTATTATTGTTAAAATGTGGTAGAGTGGCTTTGTGGTTTAAAGAGAGTAGTCCACAAACAATGGAAGTGGGAAAGTTGTAGGTTTATGGTGTGATAGCACTAATGTTAATGGCCTCACAAGTCTAGTCAATTTTGTTACACTACAAAGCAAAGTAAAATGCATTCGTCATGGCTAATCCATAAACTATCCTACCAATAATTATTCTATTATCTAATTGACCAAATGAAATGCCCTTATAAGTTATATCCACCCTTTTCAAATCACCCATGTAAGAAAAATTATGTAGTTGAAAAGTTGATATTGTCAAGCCTTAGTTTTGGTTTTTCTTTTTCTTATGTAAGTTTGACCCACTCAATATAAGCCTTTCAATCAAATTAAGGAAAAGTTTTGTATTTTAGAAAAAAAAAATTGAAAATGGAGTTACCACCCAACTTAAGCCAAGAAAAGTGTGAAACTAGGATTTATGGGTGGATAAACCCTAATTTCAGTCACTAGTCTATATTTATTTCCTAAAATGACTTCTTAGAAAAATTGAAATTAGAAATTATATATTTGGAGGCTATTTTATTCGTACCTTTACAATTTTCATAAGGAAGTTTTCAAAAATAATCAAATGGCCTTAGGATTCCTTTTTCCCCTTTTTTGAATTTTTTTTCATAAAAGAATTTCTCTCTTTCTTTTTTTTTTTCAGAAAAGAACCATATAAAAAAAAAAGTCTTTCTTTTTTAAGGCTACCTAAAGTGCCTATATATCCGCTAGTCGAAATCAAGCTTATATAGTTCTTTTTTTTTTTAATGAAAAATATAGTTGTTGGTTTATTTTATTATAAAAAAAATGTTAACCTTACATTTTTAACCATTTTACTTTTCTTTTAATAAAATTTTTCTAAAACTAAGTTTTTTGTGTATCTTATTTGAAAAAAAAATACTATATATATATAATTTTTGGAAAAAGGCCAATTGAAAGTTTTTATTAAAAAAAAAATCTCTAATTGAGAAAAGAGAAAAAAATTATAAAAAAGAGAGATCTAAATGAAACTCTTTATTGAAACTTTTCTTAAAAGTAAAGGGGAACTTTTGTTAATGAGAAAGTAAAAACAAACATACATTACAGAATAAATTATGTTAGTAACATGAAGATTAAAAAAAAAATCATTAGTTTTAGATTTTTATTTTTCCATATTTTTCATATTATAAATATCATGAAAAAGACATCATTAACATCTACAAATTACCTAGAGACTAATAGTATACTAAAATACACCAAAAAAACATAAAATAAGTCAAAATTAATTAAAAAGAACACACACATACACAATTTTTTTTTTTGAAAATTTTGGATTTTTATTTATATATTTATTTTTTCATATGCCAAATAACAATAGAAAGACATTATTTATATTTATACGTTATCCAAAAGTCAATATTATGATACAACACACTAAAATCAACATAAAACAAGCCAAAAATCATTAAAAAAAAAACTTGTTTTGTTTTTCTAAAAATTTTCTAATTTTTTTGAGTTTTTAGATTTTTTGGGTTTTCATACATCAAAAATCAATAACATGCAACTTTTTATCTTACAAAAGCAATCCCATGAATAATATGATCCTAAAACACCTTGATACACATAATAAAGCCATAGAAAACATCAAAAAGAAAAAGAAAACATATATATTATTTTTTTATCTTTTATTATTAAATATCACAACAACTAAAAAAATAATGTGAAAATCACATCACTTCAAAAAAAGAACCAAGATTTCAAACAAATATATTTTTTATTTTTTTAAAATAAAACTCAAGAGAAAAAAATAGCAAAAAAAAAAAGGACTTACCTTGCATCGGGTGATTCACAAGTATTTTGAGGGCTTCCTATAGCATTCATGACGGCTCAAGGGTCGGTCAATTCGTGACATTGTGGGTAAGCAAATTCCTCAACCAATTTTAGGATTGAAACTTATATCTTAATCAATTTCACTAGAGCCCATTCTTCAAGCTTGTAAATCCAAACTTGATTCTTATCAAATTGGAGCAATTCCCAAATTCTTGAATGTAATAGATGGTTGGCCTTTACTTTATCAATTATTCTATGGTGGTTGGGGTGTACCGTGCCTAGAGTGAGAAGGTGAGTGATTTTCTCTTTGAGAGCTTATTAATTTGTGTTGTATATTGGAATGAGTTTTAGGGACCCCTATTTATACTAACAAGTGATGAGTAATATTCAAGAAATCTAAATATTGGAAATTTTGAAATTTGGAAAAAATAGATATTTTCAATTTTTGAATATTTCTTTGTCAAATTTACCACGATTTTTGTAGAAATTTTCTAAAATTAAGGGTGCAAATATGTTCAAGAGGTTTTGCTTGACTAATCTAAGTGTTTGATAAATAATTTGCAGGTAAATTTGGCTCATAATATTCAATTAAAAATCGGAGCAATATGTGTATATTTCATTTTTTTAATTTTTATATTTATTTTTAGAACACTTTCCTTTAATGTAAAATTCGAATTTGGTATGTAATGGATAATATCCTAAGTGGATATTTAATTTCCACTTTTTGTTTGATTTAATTTAGCCAAACAATAAGTAAAGTCGGGTCAAAATATAAGGGTTTGATTGGTTTTATTTCTTTCATGTTTTGGTCTTCAAACAACTAGGAAGGAGATGATTGAATAGTGTCTGTGTTAGCCAAATAGTAGCACTATGGATGGAAATTAAAAGAAGCATTGAAGTGCTCCCCAAACAGAATCAAACCCTAATCATAAGGACCAAGTGTGCTTACCTATACACTAACCTAATCGAGCTATAGCTGTGTTTGATTTTAATGGGCATTAAATAATAGGAAATGTACACTTTTAGTTTTCAATGTTTACTTACTTTCTATTTAAATTCTTAATCTTTTTTTCTTTAATTTAAGTTTTTAATGTTTTCAAAACATTATTAAAAAAAAAAAAACTTCTATCAAATTTGTAAGTTTTCCATCAATTTGTTAACACATGTCAACTTGAAATCAGTCTACAATAGTTAAATTAACAAAATGATAATATTAAATTTATTTATTTACAAATATAATAAAAAATAATGTTAAATATATTTAATGAATATAATATAGTAAAAACAATAATAAATACAAAAATAATACTTAAAATTAAAAAAATGGGTTAGAAAAATTTGTATATACCTTAACCACCTTAGGCAACTAACTAAAGCTAATCAAAAGCTAATACATGCTCAAGATGAATAAACAATTTAACATATTTGATTAACATTCTATTTTTATAAAGCTTTAAAAACATTGAAAACTTAAATAGAAGGGAAAAAATTGACTCAAAAAAACAAAAAAAAGGGTAAATATTGATGACTAAAATGTACTTTTCTTTGAATAATATTTACTCTTTATTCTTGGCCAATTCTTTGTAAATTGGCCTTAGCTACATGGGTCATGAAAAATGGACTTTTCTCATGGGCAATTAATGAGTCTAGTATACAATTTTATAATTTAAAAAATAAAAATAGCTCGATTTGATAGAATTACAAGTCTTGTTTTATCTAGTGTTCAACCAAATTTGAAACTTCAATTGATCACAAATGAGTAATTTAAGTCCATTTGAGACATTGTTTAAAGTCGCGATCAATTTAAATTGTTTATTTTTTATGACCTTATAAATGAGCCAGCCAAGCTTAAGCTAGGAAAATTAATTTTTGATAAAATGATATTGTATTATATCAAATCGCATATGCATATTTCAACTCAAAAATCATTTTTGATCTCGAAAAATTATTTCCACCCCAAAATGAATCAAATAGACCATTGCTTGATATTTTTTATGATTTTTTCAACTTTTTATTTTTATTTTTTTGTGTTTTTTTTTCCCTTTCAACATTTCTTTTTTTTTTTTTTTTGGAAATTTTCCTAAAGTTAGGTTTTTTCATAATTAAACTAAAAAGACAAAAACCAAGAGATAAAAATTAGAGTTGGAAAGTAAAGCAAATGGGCTAGTTCATGGTGGCCTGCACTAGCCCGCCGAAGAAGTCGTCCTCCCCACCTCGTGGGCTAATATGAGCTAGCTTGCCTCACACATAAAGATTTTTTTTTATATATATTACAAAATTAGAAAGTTAATATAATGATTTAATACTTAAACTTATATATTTTGATGTTTAATCTGAAAGGTTTATAATAATAACTTTAAATCAAATTTAAAGTTTAATATAACTTTAAAAATGATATAATATAATATTTTAAATATTTAAATAATTAATTATTAATTTATAATGGAACATTTATTTGAATAAAAAGGAAAGAAGAGGGGCATCTATCCTGAACATATATTCCTGTGCAACTTCGTGACGAACAGCACATGGAGGTCACAGATTGAGCCATCATGAAGAACTACTAGCTTCCAATTGATAAATAATCACAATAAATATTATTATATATATATATATATATATATTACTCTAATAAGACAAATGGACTTATGGAAACAGATAAGCATTGACCATTTTTTTGTTTGCAACTAATGGCATTACATGGCTGCATAATTATTTGTGCTAATAATATCCCATATAAATATAATGAATTCTAATGTCAAGGTACAACCAGAACCTTAAGCCGACGGCAAGAAGTGGACGACTTTCTAGAACAATTATTCACAGCGTGTGAACATTAATTAATATAGAAGGATATATAATATTAACATTCGATAATTGCTTATGCTTTTTCAGTCGACATGTTAGGCCATAATTTATATATATATAAACCTTAACAATTAATAGGAACTAGTCTAAAATTAATAGTACTAACTCTCAATACGGACTAACGACGTTCACAGGGAAAAAACTAATATTTACTTTTTCCAGTTTTTTTTTTTTAAATTGTGCAGGCCATACTGCCAACCTGCGCCCGCATCGACGTAGCCGCCCTGATTAGTACCCTCTTCGATATGCCATATACTTACGAAATTTCTTGGTCGTAATCACCGCCAGCCAATCCCCATTTCACCCAAGATGTACCTCCTGGTGTGCATTAATTGACTGCCACATCCTCCTCAAGCCATAAAACACAGTGACCAAAAAAGGAAAGGAAATAATTCAAAAGAAAGAAAGAAAAAAAAGAAAAATCATTAGAGATAGCTATGAGAAACCATTTCTTCTTATTATTGCTTCTATCAATGATGTTCTTATACATACCATTTTCCTCTTCAAAATATGATAGCATGAGGCAAGGCATTTCTCTTTCTGTGGAGAATCCAAATGATGTTTTGATATCAAAAAACGGTGTATTCACGGCAGGGTTTTACCCGGTTGGAAATAATGCTTATTGCTTTGCTATTTGGTTGAGCAAACCCTCTTGCAGTCTCAAGGCCTGCACCGTGGTGTGGATGGCGAATCGTGATGAACCCGTGAATGGAAAGCACTCGAAACTCACCTTAACAAAGCACGGTGATGTAGTGTTAAGAGATGCTAGGCGTTCGAGTTCAGTAGTTTGGTCCGCAAACACGGGTTCAATGGCAACAACATCAGTGGAATTAATGCTCAAAAACAATGGAAACCTAGTTCTCAACACTCGAGGAGGAAAGACTTTATGGCAGAGCTTTGACTCACCAACTGATACACTTCTACCACAACAAGTACTGACAGGAGACACACCACTCGTCTCATCCAAAAGCCGAGGAAACTATTCTTCTGGCTACTACAAGCTTTATTTTGACAACGACAATGTTCTCCGTCTTCTCTTTAATGGACATAATAAAATCACAAGCGTTTATTGGCCCGATCCAACCTCACTGCCATGGGAAGCTGGAAGAACAACTTACAATGCTAGTAAAGTAGCTGTTCTAGATATCTTTGGCTTTTTTGATTCGTCCGATGATTTGTGGAGTTTCTCATCCGACAGTGGTGCCATTATACAGAGAATATTGAAAGTTGATTTAGATGGTAACGTTCGCATATATAGCCGATCTCCGGGACAGCTAGAGTGGAGGGTTACTTGGCAGTTGATTTCTGTACCTTGTGTTGTTCACGGTATCTGTGGATCTAATAGTATGTGCACATACAATCCTTATTCTGGAAGAAGTTGTTCTTGTTTACCAGGGTATGAGATCATAAACGTCACTAACTGGAATCAAGGATGCAAATCCAAATTCAAGAGCTTTTGTGATGATAAAAATGTGGTTGCTGACTTCGTTAGGCTTCCTAATACTGACTTTTACGGATATGATAAGGGTTACTACGAGAATATCACGGTGGCAGAGTGCAAGTCGCATTGCGTTCAAATGTGCGATTGTAAAGGTTTTCAGTACAAATTTAATAAGCCAAAGGGTATTTTTCTATGTTATCCCAAAATTCTGTTATTGAATGGTTTTCGTGTCCCATCTGAAATTGGAACCATCTACTTGAAATTGCCAAAGGATGGCAATATAAGCTACTACCAAACAGAGGCAAAAAGTCTGACATATTCCAATTTAAGTTGCTCAATACATGACATTATTCTCACCAGGACATACACAAAAATGCGTGGGAATAGAGTAGTAAGAGCTCTACTCATATTCGCACTGGCATTGGCAGGGCTGGAGATTATGTTTGCAGTAACTGTGTGTTGTTCCTTAATCTCCACGCGTCTTGATAAGAATAAGATTGAACAAGGCTATCACCTTGCAGCAACAAAATTCAGGAGGTACACATACAGCGAGCTAAAAGCGGCCACAAAAAATTTTAGCACAGAAATTGGAAGAGGAGCCACAGGATCTGTATATAAAGCAAAACTACCCGAGGGGAAAATTGGGGCCGTCAAGAGGCTCATTGTGGCGAACGGAGGGGAGGAAGATTTTCTGTCAGAGGTAAGCTCGATTGGGAAGCTCAATCACATGCATTTGATCGAAACGTGGGGCTATTGTGCGGAAGGTAAGCATAGGCTTCTGGTGTATGAGTACATGGAACTCGGATCGCTGGCGGAAAATATTTCCTCTCCAGAGCTTGATTGGGACAGGAGGTTTGATATTGCGCTAGGATCAGCAAAAGGGCTTGCTTATCTACATGAGGAGTGCTTGGAGTGGGTACTCCATTGTGATGTGAAGCCTGAAAACATACTCCTAGACTCGGCATACCAGCCAAAAGTGGCAGATCTTGGGCTGTCTAAGTTGCTGAATAGGGGAGCTGCGTTTAAACATTCTGAATTCTCTAGGATTAGAGGTACTAGAGGTTACATGGCTCCAGAATGGGTCTATAATCTGCCGATCACTTCCAAAGTGGATGTTTATGGTTATGGGATAGTGTTGTTGGAGATGGTGACTGGGAAGAGCCCGACGGGTGGTGGTGGAGAGGCAACCGATTGGAAGCAGATGATTAATTGGGTTAGGGAGAAGAAGAATTGTCAGGAGACTGAACTGGCATCATGGTTGAGAGAAGTTGTTGATCCAACTATAGGAGGCAACTTCGACGTGAAGAAAATTGAGATTTTGGTTGCAGTATCGCTTCGATGTGTGGAAGAGGACAGAGATCTGAGGCCCACCATGAGTCAAGTAGTAGAGATGCTTCTTCGTCATGAGGATGGTGAATCGCGAAACTAGGAACACCTTCTGGATGTCTACTTGGTATGAATATTTGGCATAGTACCCTAGAGAGTATGCATGCATATATAGTTTATGTATTAGCATGAATAAGAATTGCAAGATGACATGCTGCGCGACGGCATGGTAGTTGATGCGTTATTATCTTCTATCTTAGTATTATCGTCAAAAACATATCTGATTAAAGTGTAACCCTTGGAAAACTTTGTGTTTTGTATTTTACCATATTTCTTTATGTATTATTGTCTCTTATATTTATAATGTATTTTATTCTGATGAACAATCAGAAAGATAATAAATAAATAAATAAAATTATAAAAAGAAAATTAATGATAAATGATAGCTCATTAATGGTACTTTTGAGTACACATATAACGGTTTTTCATTATGATACGTCGACAAGTATCTATGGCAAGATTATTATTACTTTTATCTATTTCAAAGGATATTGAGATCTTTTTGGATCAAATTTTTTTTTGGGCCTATGCTATTATAAAAATATGAAAAACTTATTCATGTGACATCAACTAATCAAATAAGTTTTTTCTAGTACTCTGTCATCTGAAGCCATAAAATGTTGGTTAGATGAGACCAATGGCAAATTTGGAGAGTTAAATGTTTTTTTCTTTTGTTTTTTTAAATGTTTTGAAGAGAGAAGGTGTGAGGTTACGTTACTCCAAAACATTTTCAACAATATTCATGAATAAAAAGGTGTTTTTGCAGCTTCTTTCATTGCTATCTATTGGCATGAGTTGTAAGTATGTCATAATTATAGAGACTGATTTCATAATTATAGGAATCAAGTTAGTTGACCAATTTTGTATATTAATATAGGATTATATGGTTTCCTTCGTACAAGATTGTTTCCTTAATTTTTCCAGTTTTTTTTTTTTTTTTTAAACTGGACCGGCATCGACATAGCCGCCCTGATTAGTACCCTCTTCTATACGCCATATACTTACGAAATTTCTTGGTCGTCTCCGGTCAATCTCCACCCGTCAATCACCGCCAGCCAATCTCCATTTCACCCAAGATGTAACTCCTGGTGTGCATTAATTGACAGCCACATCCTCCTCAAGCCATATCCTCCTCAAGCCATAAAACACAGTAACCAGAAAAGGAAAGGAAATAATTCAAAAAAAAGAAAGAAAAGAAAAAAGAAAAAAAGAAAAATCATTAGAGATAGCTATGAGAAACCATTTCTTCTTATTATTGCTTCTATCAATGATGTTCTTATACATACCATTTTCCTCTTCAAAATATGATAGCATGAGGCAAGGCATTTCTCTTTCTGTGGAGAATCCAAATGATGTTTTGACATAAAAAAACGGTGTATTCACGGCAGGGTTTTACCCGGTTGGAAATAATGCTTATTGCTTTGCTATTTGGTTGAGCAAACCCTCTTGCAGTCTCAAGGCCTGCACCGTGGTGTGGATGGCGAATCGTGATGAACCCGTGAATGGAAAGCACTCGAAACTCACCTTAACAAAGCATGGTGATGTATTGTTAACAGATGCTAGGCGTTCGAGTTCAGTAGTTTGGTCCGCAAACACGGGTTCAATGGCAACAACATCAGTGGAATTAATGCTCAAAAACAATGGAAACCTAGTTCTCAACAATCGAGGAGGAAAGACCTTATGGCAGAGCTTTGACTCACCAACTGATACACTTCTTCCACAACAAGTACTGGCAGGAGACACACCACTCGTCTCATCAAAAAGCCGAGGAAACTATTCTTCTGGCTACTACAAGCTTTATTTTGACAACGACAATGTTCTCCGTCTTCTTTTCAATGGACATAATAAAATCACAAGCGTTTATTGGCCCGATCCAACCTCACTGCCATGTGGAGCTGGAAGAACAACTTACAATGCTAGTAGAGCAGCAGTTCTAGATATCTTTGGCAATTTTACATCGTCCGATGATTTGAGGATTCTCTCATCCGACTTTGGTGACAAGATACAGAGAATATTGAAAGTTGATTTAGATGGTAACGTTCGCATATATAGCCGATCTCCGGGACAGCTAGAGTGGAGGGTTACTTGGCAGTTGATTTCTATGCCTTGTGTTGTTCACGGTATCTGTGGATCTAATAGTATGTGCACATACAATCCTTATTCTGGAAGAAGTTGTTCTTGTTTACCAGGGTATGAGAACATAAACGTCACTAACTGGAATCAAGGATGCAAATCCAAATTCAAGAGCTTTTGTGATGATAAAAATGTGGATGCTGACTTCGTTATGCTTCCTAATACTGACTTTTACGGATATGATAAGGGTTACTACGAGAATATCACAGTGGCAGAGTGCAAGTCGCATTGCGTTCAAATGTGCGATTGTAAAGGTTTTCAGTACAAATTTGATAAGCCAAAGGGTATTTTTCTATGTTATCCCAAAATTCTGTTATTGAATGGTTTTCGTGTCCCATCTGAAATTGGAACCATCTACTTGAAATTGCCAAAGGATGGCAATATAAGCTACTACCAAACAGAGGCAAAAAGTCTGACATATTCGAATTTAAGTTGCTCAATACATGACATTATTCTCACCAGGACATACACAAAAATGCGTGGGAATAGAGTAGTAAGAGCTCTACTCATATTCGCACTGGCATTGGCAGGGCTGGAGATTATGTTTGCAGTAACTGTGTGTTGTTCCTTAATCTGGACGCGTCTTGATAAGAATAAGATTAAACAAGGCTATCACCTTGCAGCAACAAAATTCAGGAGGTACACATACAGCGAGCTAAAAGCGGCCACAAAAAATTTTAGCACTGAAATTGGAAGAGGAGCCACAGGATCTGTATATAAAGCAAAACTACCCGAGGGGAAAATTGGGGCCGTCAAGAGGCTTAATGTGGCGAACGGAGGGGAGGAAGATTTTCTGTCAGAGGTAAGCTCGATTGGGAAGCTCAATCACATGCATTTGATCGAAATGTGGGGCTATTGTGCGGAAGGTAAGCATAGGCTTCTGGTGTATGAGTACATGGAACTCGGATCGCTGGCGGAAAATATTTCCTCTCCAGAGCTTGATTGGGACAGGAGGTTTGATATTGCGCTAGGATCAGCAAAAGGGCTTGCGTATCTACATGAGGAGTGCTTGGAGTGGGTACTCCATTGTGATGTGAAGCCTGAAAACATACTCCTAGACTCGGCATACCAGCCAAAAGTGGCAGATCTTGGGCTGTCTAAGTTGCTGAATAGGGGAGCTGCGTTTAAACATTCTGAATTCTCTAGGATTAGAGGTACTAGAGGTTACATGGCTCCAGAATGGGTCTATAATCTGCCGATCACTTCCAAAGTGGATGTTTATGGTTATGGGATAGTGTTGTTGGAGATGGTGACTGGGAAGAGCCCGACGGGTGGTGGTGGAGAGGCAACCGATTGGAAGCAGATGATTAATTGGGTTAGGGAGAAGAAGAATTGTCAGGGGACTGAACTGGCATCATGGTTGAGAGAAGTTGTTGATCCAACTATAGGAGGCAACTTCGACGTGAAGAAAATTGAGATTTTGGTTGCATTATCGCTTCGATGTGTGGAAGAGGACAGAGATCTGAGGCCCACCATGAGCCAAGTAGTAGAGATGCTTCTTCGTCATGGGGATGGTGAATCGCGAAACTAGGAACACCTTCTGGATGTCTACTTGGTATGAATATTTGGCATAGTACCCTAGAGAGTATGCATGCATATATAGTTTATGTATTAGCATGAATAAGAATTGCAAGATGACATGCTGCGCGACGGCATGGTAGTTGATGCGTTATTATCTTCTATCTTAGTCTTATCGTATATCTAATTAAAGTGTAACCCTTGGAAAACTTTGTGTTTTGTATTTTATCATATTTCTTTATGTATTACTGTCTCTTATATTTATAATGTATTTTATTCTGATGAACAATCAGAAAGATAATAAATAAATAAATAAGATTATAAAAAGAAAATTAATGATAAATGATAGCTCATTGATGGTACTTTTGAGTACACATATGACGGTTTTCCATTATGATATGTCGACGAGTATCTATGGTAAGATTATTATTACTTTTATCTATTTCAAAGGATATTGGGATCTTTTGTTAGATATTCTGCAATCTTTAGAATAAGGGAAACAAAATATTTGGAACAAAAATAGATTATTAATATATATATGATAGATGTAGTTTCCTTTCCTTAAATATATACTTGTACAAAATAGAAGATTGTATCAACTATATATATTGCTAGAGAAGTAAAATAAAGATAAGCTTTTCCGAACATGGTATCAGAGCATGGAAAAGATCTAAGACCAACAAAATAAAGAAATCAAAAAAAGAAAATCAATGGGAGATCAAACACCTCCGACTGGCTCTTCCCGGACAGACCCTATTGCTCTTGATGATCTGACATCAAGAATAACACAGATGCTACATCAAACACCCATACCAACAACCACTGATCCGGTTCTCACGTCTATGGGTGTAAAACTGGATGGAACCAACTATGGCATCTGGTCGCAAGTTATGGAGATGTATATTGTGGCCAAGGACAAGTTGGGGTATATCAACGGAGACTTACCAAAATTGATGGAAACAGATCCTATGTTTAGAAGATGGAGAACAGAGAACGCTGTGGTTAAGGGATGGTTAATTACATCTATGGAACAGAATCTTATTGGAAATTATATCAGATTTCCAACTACTAAGGCTGTATGGGATGCGGTTGCGACGACATACTTCGATGGCACCGATACCTCACAAGTCTATGATCTGAAGCGGAAGGTGTCAAGAATGAGACAGAATGGAGGATCACTGGAAACATATTACAATGCACTTCAAGGATTGTGGAGGGAAATTGACTTTAGGCGATCGAATCCTATGCATTGTGATATTGATATAGAAAAGTATAACTCTATGCAGCAGGAAGACAGAGTATACACTTTCCTAGATGGTCTGGACGATCGGCTGGATAGCATTCGAGCTGATATAGTTTGTATACAGCCACTCCCGTCCGTAGAACAGGCATATGCATATGTTAGAAGGGAGGATCAAAGACAAAGTGTGATGTTGATGAAAGAAGAAACTTTGTCTAGTGCAATGATGATGTCCAGGGGAGGACTAAAACTGCAGCAGAAACCTACTCTTCACATGCTTCAACACGGAAAAAGAAGCCCTGCCACAAGAACAAGGAATCAGACGGCAGAGAACGGTTGTACTCATTGTGGAAACACCAAACATACAAAGGATACCTGCTTCAAGATACATGGATATCCAGATTGGTGGCATGAATTGAAGGAGAAAAGAAAATGAGAAGTAGGCCATGTTGCGAATGTTGCTATAGAGATGGTGATCATGGAAGCCAATCTCTCCCTTATCCCATAGGGAGAGTCATCCATAGCAAAAGAGAATTGTTCCTCAGTGAAGGACGAACCAGGTAATCAAAGGTGGATTATTGATTCCGGAGCCTCGGATCATATGACTTTTGATCCTCAAGATGTCAATAGGAAAGCTAACTCGAACAGAACCTACATCATAAATGTAAATGGGGAAAAATATCCTGTGATTGGTTTTGGAGAAGTTGTTTGTTCGCCCGCACTTCATCTGCCAAACACCTTACTTGTTCCATCCCTCTCTAACAAACTGATCTTAGTAGGAAAAGTTACGGAGGATTTGAATTGCTGTGTTCTAATGTATCCAAAATTTTGTGTATTTCAGGACATCCTCACCAAAGAGATCATTGGTCATGGTACTAAACGAGAGGGGATATACTACTTGGAGGAGTTCAGTGGGAGCAAAGTATACAAAGTGAGCAAAGAGGACACCAAGAAGCAGGACGTTTGGCCGTAGCATCACAAATTAGGACATCCATCATTTATGTATATGAAGTATCTGTTTCCAAGTTTGTTTCATGACACTCCTGAAAAATTGCTAAAGTGTCAGTCGTGTATCTTATCTAAGAGTCATAGAGTTATATACCTAATAAGCAATAGAAGATGCAACGAACCATTTATGTTAGTACATTCAGATGTGTGGGGACTTGCACCTATCTCAACATCTTCAGGAATAAGATGGTTTGTGATCTTTGTTGATGATTGTACTCGTATGACTTAGCTATATTTGATGAAAAATAAGAGTGAAATTAATGAGATTTTCAAAACATTTCATATGATGGTTAGGACTCAATTCTCGACAAATTTGCGGATACTGCGTACTGATAATGTGGGGGGGGGGGGGGGGGGGGGGGGGGGGGGGGGGGGGGGGGGGGGGGGGGATTTGTTAATACAGAATTGATGAATTATTTCAGAATTCATGGGCTAAATCATGAGACAACATGCGCACACACTCCACAACAGAATGGTATAGCAGAGAGGAAGAATAGACACATACTTGAAACAATTAGAGCCCTCTTGATATCTGCTAATGACCCTAAGAGATTCTGGACTAATGCTGTAACTACTACTGTTTACTTGATGAATCGCATGCCTTCCAAAGTGTTGATCTACAAAACTCCATTACAAGTCTTAGCTCAACATGAACCGTTGCCCTCAATTTTAATGCTCCTTGCAAAGGTGTTTGGATGTGCAGTATATGTTTATATGCATAGGACAGGATAAACAAAGATCGACCCATGTGCTATCCGGTGCATATTCCTAGGCTATGCAACTCACAAGAAGGGATATCGGTGTTTTGATACATTGACTAAACGTCTCTATGTAACAATGGATGTTACTTTCTTGGAGACAGAGATGTTTTTTCAAAACCCGGATTCATCCTCATCTATTCAAAGAGAACTAGTTGATGATGAACGAGGAAGTCAGAAAACTGGTTGGGAAATGTGGCCTGATACATCAACCTTCCAGGATGAGAGCAGCAATCATATCCATGGAAACATGGAAGAAAGAGGATCCACAGAATCTGAGAATGAAGGAAATGAAAGGCAAGAACATCCCATCCTAGAGGAATTCACTCAAAGACAACAACCTTCACTGGAACAAGATACAACTCCAAGTTTAGTACCAATAGACCAAGCTCCTAAGGATGCAGCAAAGGTACAATTCCTTGAACCATAATCTAATTATAAATTACCTTTCAGGAACAATTGGGGCAAACCACCAAATTGCTACACACCCGACCATGGTGAAACCAAAGCAAAGTATCCAATTGCACATCACATCAACACTAAGAGGATGGCACAACCACTGAAGAATCTGGTACAGCAACTGTCATTTGAGATAGTACCAAGCTCGATAGAAGAAGCCTTGCAGGACTTTAGATGGGTTAAGGCTATAAATGAGGAAATGTTAATACAGAATTGATGAATTATTTCAGAATTCATGGGCTAAATCATGAGACAACATGCGCACACACTCCACAACAGAATGGTATAGCAGAGAGGAAGAATAGACACATACTTGAAACAATTAGAGCCCTCTTGATATCTGCTAATGCCCCTAAGAGATTCTGGACTAATGCTGTAACTACTACTGTTTACTTGATGAATCGCATGCCTTCCAAAGTGTTGATCTACAAAACTCCATTACAAGTCTTAGCTCAACATGAACCGTTGCCCTCAATTTTAATGCTCCTTGCAAAGGTGTTTGGATGTGCAGTATATGTTCATATGCATAGGACAGGATAAACAAAGATCGACCCATGTGCTATCCGGTGCATATTCCTAGGCTATGCAACTCACAAGAAGGGATATCGTGTGTTTTGATACATTGACTAAACGTCTCTATGTAACAATGGATGTTACTTTCTTGGAGACAGAGATGTTTTTTCAAAACCCGGATTCATCCTCATCTATTCAAAGAGAACTAGTTGATGATGAACGAGGAAGTCAGAAAACTGGTTGGGAAATGTGGCCTGATACATCAACCTTCCAGGATGAGAGCAGCAATCATATCCATGGAAACATGGAAGAAAGAGGATCCACAGAATCTGAGAATGAAGGAAATGAAAGGCAAGAACATCCCATCCTAGAGGAATTCACTCAAAGACAACAACCTTCACTGGAACAAGATACAACTCCAAGTTTAGTACCAATAGACCAAGCTCCTAAGGATGCAGCAAAGGTACAATTCCTTGAACCATAATCTAATTATAAATTACCTTTCAGGAACAATTGGGGCAAACCACCAAATTGCTACACACCCGACCATGGTGAAACCAAAGCAAAGTATCCAATTGCACATCACATCAACACTAAGAGGATGGCACAACCACTGAAGAATCTGGTACAGCAACTGTCATTTGAGATAGTACCAAGCTCGATAGAAGAAGCCTTGCAGGACTTTAGATGGGTTAAGGCTATAAATGAGGAAATGGAAACACTCCAAAAGAATGATACTTGGAAGCTTGTGCCAATGCCAAAAGACAAAAAGGTGGTAGGATGCAAATGGGTGTTTTCCATAAAATATAAAGCTGATGGGATGATAGATAGATACAAGGAACGATTGGTGGCAAAAGGATACACTCAAATGTACGGCATTGACTACCAAGAAACATTCTCACCCATGGAAAAGTTAAATACAGTCAGAGTATTACTCTCACTTGCTGCAAACTTGGATTGGCCACTACTCTAATTTGATGTAAAGAATGGATTTCTACATGGAACATTAGAAGAAGAAGTGTACCTAGATGTCCCACTAGGATACACTGCATCACAAACAGAGATGGTGTGCAAATTGGAGAAGGCGCTATACGGCTTAAAGCAATCCCCAAGAGCATGGGTTTGGACGATTCAATATGGCTATGAAGAACTACAGCTACAAACAGTGCAACTCAGACCACACTCTGTTCCTGAAGCGTCGGAAAGAAATGATAACAGCCTTGATTATTTATGTGGATGACATGATCATTACAGGGAACGATAATGAGGAGATTGCAAGATTGCAAGATCAGCTAGCATCAGAATTTGAGATGAAGAATTTGGGAGGCTTAAATTATTTCCTTGGGATCGAAGTAACAAGATCAAAACAAGGAATCTTTCTCTCACAAAGGAAGTACATCCTTGATTTGCTAGCGGAAACAGGGATGCTTGATTGCAAACCTCTAGACACTCCAATTGATCAAAATCACAAACTTGGAGAATCTCAACATCAAGCTTCCACAAATAGGGAAAGATTTCAGAAACTAGTAGGAAAGTTGCTATACTTATCCCACACGAGACCAGACATTGCATATGCAATAAATTTGTTGAGCTAATTTATGCACAATCCAAGTAAAGAGCATATGGAAGTTGTAAGGCGAATATTGCGATACTTAAAGGGATCACTGGGAAGAGGACTTCTGTTTAGGAAACACAATCACCTCCATGTGGATGGATACTCATATGCGAATTAGGCTGGAAGTGTCATAGATAGGAAGTTGACATCCGAATACTTAACATTTGTTGGTGGAAACCTTGTAGCGTGGAGAAGCAAGAAACAAAAGGTAGTGGCATTGTCAAGTGCAGAAGCGGAATTTCGTGTTATGGCTAAAGGACTATGTGAACTACTTTGGCTAAGAGAGTTGTTGAAAGAAATTGGATACACATCCGAATATCCAATGAGATTGTTTTGTGACAATAAAGCTGCTATCGAAATTGCACAAAATCCAGTTCAACTTAATAGAGCGAAGCACGTTGAGATTGATAGACACTTCATCAAAGAAAAGCTTGAAGAGAAGATAGTTCAATTTCATTTTGTGAAGTCAGATGAACAACTAGCTGAGATATTAACAAAAGGTGTCTCGAGAAGAATATTTCAAAATTTACTTATCAAGTTGGGCATGCAAGATATCTTTGTACCAACTTGAGGGGGGGTGTTGGATATTCTACAGTCTCTAGAATAAGGGAAACAAAATATTTAGAACAAAAATAGATTACTAGTGTATATATGATATATGTAGTTTCCTTTCTTTGAATATATACTTGTACAAAATAGAAAATTGTATCAACTATATATATTGCTAAAAAAGTAAAATAAAGATAAGCTTTTCTGAACATCTTTTTGGATCAAAAATTTTTTTGGGGCCTATGCTATCATAAAAATATGAAAAACTTATTCACCATGTATGTGACATCAAGTAATCAAATAAGTTTTTTCTCGTACTCTGTCATTTGAAGCCATAAAATGTTGGTTAGATGAGACCAATGGCAAATTGGAGAGTTAAATGTTTTTTTCTTTTGTTTTTTTAAATGTTTTGAAGAGAGCAGGTGTGAGGTTACGTTACTCCAAAACATTTTCAACAATATTCATGAATAAAAAGGTGTTTTTGCAGCTTCTTTCAATGCTATCTATTGGCATGAGTTGTATGTATGTCATAATTATAGAGACAGATTTCATAATTATAGGAATCAAGTTAGTTGACCAATTTTGTATATTAATATAGGAATATATGGTTTCCTTCGTACAAGATTGTTTCCTTAATTTTTCCAGTTTTTTTTTTTTTTAAAACTGGACCGGCATCGACATAGCCGCCCTGATTAGTACCCTCTTCTATACGCCATATACTAACGAAATTTCTTGGTCGTCTCCGGTCAATCTCCACCAGTCAATCACCGCTAGCCAATCCCCATTTCACCCAAGATGTAACTCCTGGTGCGCATTAATTGACAGCCACATCCTCCTCAAGCCATACAACACTGTGACCAAAAAAGGAAAGGAAATAATTCAAAAGAAAAAAGAAAAATCATTAGAGATAGCTATGAGAAACCATTTCTTCTTATTATTGCTTCTATCAATGATGTTCTTATACATACCATTTTCCTCTTCAAAATATGATAGCATGAGGCAAGGCATTTCTCTTTCTGTGGAGAATCCAAATGATGTTTTGACATCAAAAAACGGTGTATTCACGGCAGGGTTTTACCAGGTTGGAAATAATGCTTATTGCTTTGCTATTTGGTTGAGCAAACCCTCTTGCAGTCTCACGGCCTGCACCGTGGTGTGGATGGCGAATCGTGATGAACCCGTGAATGGAAAGCACTCGAAACTCACCTTAACAAAGCATGGTGATGTAGTGTTAAGAGATGCTAGGCGTTCGAGTTCAGTAGTTTGGTCCGTAAACACGGGTTCAATGGCAACAACATCAGTGGAATTAATGCTCAAAAACAATGGAAACCTAGTTCTCAACACTCGAGGAGGAAAGACTTTATGGCAGAGCTTTGACTCACCAACTGATACACTTCTTCCACAACAAGTACTGACAGGAGACACACCACTCGTCTCATCAAAAAGCCGAGGAAACTATTCTTCTGGCTACTACAAGCTTTATTTTGACAACGACAATGTTCTCCGTCTTCTTTTCAATGGACATAATAAAACCACAAGCGTTTATTGGCCCGATCCAACCTCACTGCCATGGGGAGCTGGAAGAACAACTTACAATGCTAGTAGAGCAGCAGTTCTAGATATCTTTGGCAATTTTACATCGTCCGATGATTTGAGGATTCTCTCATCCGACTTTGGTGACAAGATACAGAGAATATTGAAAGTTGATTTAGATGGTAACGTTCGCATATATAGCCGATCTCCGGGACAGCTAGAGTGGAGGGTTACTTGGCAGTTGATTTCTATGCCTTGTGTTGTTCACGGTATCTGTGGATCTAATAGTATGTGCACATACAATCCTTATTCTGGAAGAAGTTGTTCTTGTTTACCAGGGTATGAGAACATAAACGTCACTAACTGGAATCAAGGATGCAAATCCAAATTCAAGAGCTTTTGTGATGATAAAAATGTGGATGCTGACTTCGTTATGCTTCCTAATACTGACTTTTACGGATATGATAAGGCTTACTACGAGAATATCACAGTGGCAGAGTGCAAGTCGCATTGCGTTCAAATGTGCGATTGTAAAGGTTTTCAGTACAAATTTGATAAGCCAAAGGGTATTTTTCTATGTTATCCCAAAATTCTGTTATTGAATGGTTTTCGTGTCCCATCTGAAATTGGAACCATCTACTTGAAATTGCCAAAGGATGGCAATATAAGCTACTACCAAACAGAGGCAAAAAGTCCGATATATTCCAATTTAAGTTGCTCAATACAAGGCATTATTCTCCCCAGGACATACACAAAAATGCGTGAGAATAGAGTAGTAAGAGCTCTACTCATATTCGCACTGGTAGTGGCAGGGCTGGAGATTATGTTGGCAGTAACTGTGTGTTGTTCCTTAATCTGGACGCGTCTTGATAAGAATAAGATTAAACAAGGTTATCACCTTGCAGCAACAAAATTTAGGAGGTACACATACAGCGAGCTAAAAGCGGCCACAAAAAATTTTAGCACAGAAATTGGAAGAGGAGCCACAGGATCTGTATATAAAGCAAAACTACCCGAGGGGAAAATTGGGGCCGTCAAGAGGCTCAATGTGGCAAGCGGAGGGGAGGAAGATTTTCTGTCAGAGGTAAGCTCGATTGGGAAGCTTAACCACATGCATTTGATCGAAATGTGGGGCTATTGTGCGGAAGGTAAGCATAGGCTTCTGGTGTATGAGTACATGGAACTCGGATCGCTGGCTGAAAATATTTCCTATCCAGAGCTTGATTGGGACAGGAGGTTTGATATTGCGTTAGGATCAGCAAAAGGGCTTGCTTACCTACATGAGGAGTGCCTGGAGTGGGTACTCCATTGTGATGTGAAGCCTGAAAACATACTCCTAGACTCGGCATACCAGCCGAAAGTTGCAGATTTTGGGCTGTCTAAGTTGCTGAATAGGGGAGCTGCATTTAAACATTCTGAATTCTCTAGGATTAGAGGTACTAGAGGTTACATGGCTCCAGAATGGGTCTATAATCTGCCGATCACTTCCAAAGTGGATGTTTATGGTTATGGGATAGTGTTGTTGGAGATGGTGACTGGGAAGAGCCCGACGGGTGGTGGTGGAGAGGCAACCGATTGGAAGCAGATGATTAATTGGGTTAGGGAGAAGAAGAATTGTCAGGAGACTGAAATGGCATCATGGTTGAGAGAATTTGTTGATCCAACTATAGGAGGCAACTTTGACATGAAGAAAATTGAGATTTTGGTTGCAGTATCTCTTCGATGTGTGGAAGAGGACAGAGATCTGAGGCCCACCATGAGCCAAGTAGTAGAGATGCTTCTTCGTCATGAGGATGGTGAATCGCGAAACTAGGAACACCTTCTGGATGTCTACTTGGTATGAATATTTGGCATAGTACCCTAGAGAGTATGCATGCATATATAGTTTATGTATTAGCGTGAATAAGAATTGCAAGATGACATGCTGGCGACAGCATGGTACTTGTTGCGTTATTATCTTCTATCTTAGTCTTATCGTCAAAAACATATCTAATTAAAGTGTAACCCTCGGAAAACTTTGTGTTTTGTATTTTATCATATTTCTTTATGTATTATTGTCTTTTATATCTCCAATGTATATTATTCTGATGAACAATCAGAAAGATAATAAATAAATAAGATTATAAAAAGAAAATTAATGATAAATATGGTACTTTTGAATACACATGTAACGGTTTACCATTATGATATATCAACGAGTATCTATGGCAAGATTATTATTACTTTTATCTATTTTAAAGGATATTAGGATCTTTTTGGATCAAAAACTTTTTTGGGACCTGTGCTATCATTAAAATATGAGAAACTTATTTACCATGTATGTGACATCAAGTAATCAAATAAGTTTTTTCTAGTACTCTGTCATTTGAAGCCTCAAAATGTTGGTTAGATGAGACCAATGGCAAATTTGGAGAGTTAAATGTTTTTTTCATTTTATTTTTTTTAATGTTTTGAAGAGAACAGGTGCGAGTTTACGTTACTCCAAAACATTTTCAACAATATTCATGAATAAAAAGGTGTTTTTACAGCTTCTTTCATTGCTATCCTCCACCATTATATGAACTAATTTACTTATCAACATCATACTCAGACCTGTATAACTCAATCAATCATTAATGTGTATCTTAGCAAATCGGGAAAAAAAAATGATAAAGAAAGGAAAAAATATATATGCCATTTTGTCACTCCTGCAATTAATTGATCCAGTTTACCTTTTGCAATTTCAGCAGAGGATTCCACTGATTCTATCTCCGCACATCTAGGAACAGGGTTCTTGCCAGACAACCATGGAGTATCTATTTTTAACTTAGACGTGTTATAGAAGGCAAACACTCAGATTTGTTATGGAACGAGCTAGCAACCTCATATTTCGCAGCAAAATCTACCTTCTCTACCACTTGCCTGTCTTTTGATATACTTAGTGTAGTGTCCTTCCCTTCACTAATGGCTTTTAGTGCTAGATGATGGTGGGAAGGGACGGTAGTAACTAGCCGCCTATGGCAGTGTTATAGAAAATGATAACAAACAATCAAATGAGAGACTTAAGCATTAATCACTGATTTTCAATTAACTCTGTTTATCTACCGCCATCAACCTTTAACCATTACGGTGCACCACCACTTAACCCAAAACAGCTAAAAAAACCAACTACTCTTACTATCATAATAACGGTAAGCGTCGGATAATAGTAAATGTCAAAATAACTATTGTGTATGTTGTGTTTCAAGACACGGCTGTATGTGGAGCCGTGTGTGGAGTCCAGCAAATCCACAGACGAGTACACGGCCCAAGTACACGGGCGTGTACATAGCCGTGTCTCACTACTAAAACGTGTCTAGGAACGTACACGGCCTAAGTACACGGTCGTGTACATGGCCGTGTATCACTGCCAGCATATGCACAGAAGAGTACACGGCCCAAGTACACGGTCGTGTACTTGGCCGTGTATCTCTGCCAGCATATGTACAGACACGTACACGGTCGTGTATATAGCCGTGTATCCCTTGTCCGTCAGATTGTAATTGCATATTTACGATATCTGTAATTGTTGTATTTTAAGTAGGAAGATATATGTGTAATCTTTGTAATTTAGGTAGATAGACATTGGAGATATGCTTATTATTTACTTAGCTAATTTGTAGGATTTAGTTTTAGGAAATTCTCTTGTATATATATATATTCAACATGTGGAAGAGGAGAGTAACGAAATAAATCTTCCAAATTTTATCATGGTATCAGAGCAGCAAATCGTATCTTGATTTGTTTGTTGAAAAAAAAAAAAAAAAACGGTGAAGATGAATTCTGGCGATGATGGAAACTTCAACTTCAAACGAAAGACCATATCACCATATGACATCACGTCCCTCGACAATCCTGGACTTATGATAACTCAGGTCCAGTTGAAGGGAGAGAATTATGACGAAGGGTCTCGCTCATTGAGAACGACCTTGAGAGCGAGAAAGAAATTCGGATTTGTCGATGGAACAATCACGAGACCTGATGAGAATTCTGCAGACCTTGAAGATTGGTGGACAATCAACTCGTTGTTGGTGTCTTGGATCCGAAATACTATCGAGCCAAGCCTTAGATCAACAATCTCACATGTGGAGATTGCGCAAGATCTTTGGGATGATATACGAGAGCAGTTCTCGTTGGTGAATGGACCTAGAATACAGCAGCTGAAATCCGATCTTGTCGAGTGCAAACAAAAAGGAATGAGTATTGTCAGTTACTATGGCAAACTCAAACAATTGTGGGATGAATTGGCCAACTACGAACAGCTGCCGACGTGCAAGTGTGGAGGATGCACGTGTGATCTCAGGGCTGTGTTAGAAAAAAATCGAGAAGAGGAAAAGATGCATACTTTTCTCATGGGATTAGAAGAAACATTATATGGGACTGTTCGTTCCAACATTTTGGCTCAAGATCCGTTGCCTAACCTGAATAAAGTGTACTCGATGCTTATCCAAGAAGAACGAGTGAAAGCTATTTCTCGTAAAAAGGATGAACGGGGGGAAGTGATGGCCTTTGCAGCTCGCACTCGAGGAGATGGAAAGGATAAGAACATGGTGTGTACACATTGCAAACGCAAAGGACATGAGGCCGACGACTGTTTTGCCTTGATTGGATATCCGAAATGGTGGGGCGACAGACACCGAAACGAAGGGAAAAGCAGAGGACGTAGCAAAGGACAACAATTGTTTCAACAAAGAACAAGACAAGGAGCTGGACTGGGGTTTGGTTCGATACGTGCCAATGCTACTCAGACCATAGGAGATAGTTCTTCCTCGACGAACAATGGCGAAGGCGATGGACCTGGATCGCTTGGTCTGAGCAATGAGCAATGGGAGGCACTTGTGAAGCTGGTAAATAACAAAACATTTGGAGGTGAAAAAATGACTGGTAAGCATATGTCCTGGATAATTGACACGGGAGCAACGAACCATATGACGGGGAATTTGAGTAACTTATGTAACTTGCAGACAATTCTGCAGTGTTTCGTGGGGTTGCCAAATGGGAGCAGTGCTCTGGCCACCAAAGAAGGGACAATTTATCTTGATGACAATCTCGTTCTTGAAAATGTTTTATATGTGCCTGGCTTAACCTGCAATTTAATTTGTGTGTTGCAACTCATAGATCAATCGCATTGTATAATTAAAATCATTGACAATATGTGTGTAATACTTGACCGATCCTCGAGGATGCTGATTGGTGCGGGTGAACGTCGAGATGGACTCTACTATTTCAAAGGGACACCGCGAATTAAAGCAATGAAAGCAGATACGATGGGATCACTCGATTTTTGGCATCAACGTCTAGGTCATCCGTTTATGAAGGTTACCAAGTTGCTTCCAGTTGTGGATCCTACTAAGAATAATAGTTTGAATAAATGTTGTGAGATTTGTCAAAGAGCGAAACAGACTTGAGAAAAATTCTCTCTTAGTGATTTTAGAGCATTTGAAATGTTTGAATTAATACATTGCGATTTGTGGGGTCCCTATAGAACAATTTCTTCTTGTGGAGCATCATATTTTTTAACTATTGTTGATGATTACTCTAGAGCTGTATGGATATATCTGCTTGTTGATAAGACGGAGGTATCTAAAGCCATGGAAAGGTTTTTTTCCATTATTGAACGACAATTTAATAAACAAGTGAAAATTGTCCGAAGCGATAATGGAACGGAATTTACTTGCATGAAAACTTATTTTCTTGAAAATGGCATTTTTTTTCAAACATCTTATGTTGGGACACCACAACAAAACGGTCGGGTCGAAAGGAAACATCAACACATATTAAATGTGGCTCGAGCTCTACGCTTTCAAGGCTGTCTACCTATTTCATTTTGGGGTGAATGCGTTTTAACTGCTGGTTATTTAATCAATCGAACACCTTCATCCGTTCTGAATGGAAAAACTCCTTATAGTATTCTTTATGGACGGGAACCTGTGTATGATCACCTCAGAATCTTTGGCTCATTATGTTATGCTCATAAACAAGGGAGATCGGGAGACAAATTTGACAGTAGAAGTAGACGGTGTGTCTTCGTTGGTTATCCGTTTGGGCAAAAGGGCTGGCAGCTGTATGATTTAGACACACGTGAATTCTTTGTTTCACACGATGTAAAATTTTTCGAGACAGAATTTTCGTTTGCTTCGTCCTCTAGGTGCAAGGTTGCTACAACTGCTTCCCCAGATGAGGCTAGCTTGGTAGCAAGGGGGAGACATATTGATACTGTCTTTCCACCAGACACAGACCTTGAACAGGAATTCGACCAGGAAGAGGAGTCGAGTAGTCAGGCTGGTAATCTAGACCAGGTTGCGGAATAAGGAATTGAGGTTGTCGGCGGAGAATTGTTGGGTCGCGGATGTCGGCACAAACAACCTTCCGTTTTGCTGCGCGATTATGTTCTTCATACAGTCAACACCTTGAGTCCATCCCCATCGCCATCCACACCACAGCATCTTTCAGGTACGGCTCACCCTATTGCTCACTATGTGAATTATGCTCAGTTTTCTTTGCGACATCGTCTTTTTCTTGCAGCATTAAGTGCAGACCGTGAGCCACTCACTTTTTCTAAAGCTGTGAAACATAAAAGGTGGCGTGAGGCAATGCAACAAGATATCCAAGCATTGGAAAATAATGCAACTTGGGATATTGCTGATTTACCTCCCACTAAGAAAGCTCTCGGCTGTAAGTGGGTATACAAGATCAAATACCATTCAGATGGCACGGTGGAACGTTATAAGGCTCGGCTCATGGTGTTAGGAAATCGTCAAGTGGAAGGGATTGATTACACTGAGACGTTTGCTCCTGTTGCCAAGATGACTACTGTTCGAATGTTTTTAGCCGTCGCAGCGGCGAAAAATTGGGCGGTTCATCAGATGGATGTCCATAATGCTTTTCTACATGGCGATCTTCAAGAGGAAGTCTACATGAAGTTGCCTCCTGGTTTTCATGTCTCGACTTTTGGCAAGGTCTGCAAATTGCGTAAGTCCCTATATGGTCTCAAACAAGCTCCGCGCTGTTGGTTTGCCAAGCTCTCTACTGCTTTGAAAGCATACGGGTTTAAACAGTCTCTTGCTGACTATTCCTTGTTCACTATGCAACGTGGTACTATACAGCTCCATGTCCTTGTCTATGTGGATGATCTCATTGTATCTGACAACGACACTTCTGCCATTCACCAGTTCAAACAATATCTTTGTGCTTGTTTTCATATGAAAGATTTAGGAAGTTTGAAGTATTTTCTTGGTATAGAAGTTGCGCGGGGACCTGCCGGATTTTTTTTGTGTCAACGGAAATATGCGTTGGATATTATTTCTGAAGTTGGTCTGCTAGGAGCTCGCCCTGCCCAGGTTCCTTTAGAACAAAATCATCGTTTGGCACTTTTGACCAGCCCCCTGCTCACTGATCCGGAACCATATCGTCGTCTGGTTGGACGATTGATTTACTTGTGTTTCACCAGACATGAACTTTCTTATAGTGTTCACGTTTTATCTCAATTTATGCAGCAACCACGTGAAGAGCATTGGAAAGCAGCGTTGCGAGTGGTTCGTTTCCTAAAGCGTAGTCCAGGGCAAGGCATTGTCTTGAGTAGACCATCCGTGCTTCGATTGCATGGCTGGTGTGATGCCGACTGGGCCGGTTGTCCATTGACAAGGAGATCGCTTACAGGTTGGTTGGTATTCCTTGGTGACTCTCTTGTCTCGTGGAAAACGAAAAAGAAACAAACGGTGTCTCGTTCGTCTGCTAAAGCGGAATATCGGGCTATGGCTGCCACTACTTGTGAGTTAAAATGGTTGAAAAGCATCTTATGCAGCCTAGGTGTACTTCATCACTCACCCATGACCTTACATTGTGACAGTCAAGCTGCTCTCCACATATCTCACAATCCCGTGTTTCATGAACGAACGAAACACATTGAAGTTGACTGCCATTTTGTACGCGATTCCATCTTTCATGGTGAAATTCAAACGAAATTTGTGCCGTCTCGTGAGCAACTTGCTGATATTTTCACCAAGGTTTTGGGTACAACGCAATATGAATATATTCTTCGCAAGTCGGGCATTCGAGATTTTCATGCTCCAACTTGAGGGGGAGTATTGTGTATGTTGTGTTTCAAGGCACGGCTGTATGTGGAGCCGTGTGTGGAGTTCAGCAAATCCACAGACGAGTACACGGCCCAAGTACACGGGCGTGTACATGGCCGTGTCTCACTGCTAAAACGTGTCCAGGAACGTACACGGCCCAAGTACACGGTCGTGTACATGGCCTCGTATCACTACCAGCATATGCACAGAAGAGTACACGGCCCAAGTACACGTCGTGTACTTGGCCGTGTATCTCTGCCAGCATATGTACAGACACGTACACGGCCAAAGTACACGGTCGTGTATATAGCCGTGTATCCCTTGTCCGTCGGATTGTAATTGCATATTTATGATATCTGTAATTGTTGTATTTTAGGTAGGAAGATATATGTGTAATATTTGTAATTTAGGTAGATAGACATTGGAGATATGTTTTTTATTTACTTAGCTAATTTGTAGGATTTAGTTTTAGGAAATTCTCTTGTATATATATATATTCAACATGTGGAAGAGGAGAGTAACGAAATAAATCTTCCAAATTTTATCAATAACATTTGAACAATGTTTTTGTAAATCAAATGCACCCGTATAGAAAAAGGGATTTTCACATCAAGAAGGTTGATGATATTTATTTTCAATAATGGGTTTCTTTAGTCATAAGTAGGTTGTAGCTATCCCATATATAATCCTTCAGGTTTATTCAGGTTATTTTGGCAGAAACAGGCATGTGTGTAATTAAAAAAAAAAACTAGGTATAGAGCCTTTGCCAAAATAGGCATGTTATTTCTCCAGTTTAGAACAGGCATGCGTACCATAAAAGTTACTATGATGATCCCTGATGATCATTCCTTATAAACGTGTGGCACCCCATGAATTTGTGTGTGGCTGGAAGTCCTCTAACCTGGAAAGAAATACATCTAAAGCATAGAGCCTTTGCCAAAACAGAACCATTGCGGGCTTTGATGATGGCCTCCATCATCTCCAGTCTGGGACTCATGTGCTACTCTCAATCCCCCTTGAGTACGACAATCAAAAGATAGTTACAGCTATGAAGAAAATTACACTGACAGACCAAAACTACATTTGGACATGAGAAACATAAATAAATAATCTTATAGCAGGACAGTAAAAAATGGGCCAGGCCTCAACCTTGTACTCCATTTCATTGTTTGACACTCTGGCCTCTATGTTACCAATTCTTGAGTGTCATCCGGGACTCTGCTTGTCTACAAAATTCATCAAATACTTAAGGCAAGGGCCGGTTCAGACCTGTGAACTAATCCCAAAACAACCCATCTGGTTCGCAAACCATGGGATCCCAAGCCTGCTCCAAGTCTTTTTTTTTTTTTTTTTATTGAGACTTGGCAGTTTGAGCCTAACGCAACGTTAATGTGGAATTAAAAATAGGATTTTTATCACAAACTGTTGATTTTGCGAATACTTGATATGCAATATTCAATATCAATTGATTATATGAATTCCTAGATATTTGGTATCTAAATTTGACAATTATATGAATTCGAAAATTTAGGAAGAAAATAGAGCAAAGACAACTCTAAATTTCGATAATATTCAATAATCCTCATGTTCAATGCCCTAGGGCATACAAATAATAGCAAGCAGAAAACAACCAAAAATAAAATATAAAAATTTTCCAAAAATATAAATACCTAAAAATTGCTTGAAATAGTAATGCCTAAAATCTAAGAGTACATAGCAAATTAAAAGACAAATACAACGTCACAAATGAAACTCAAAATAGAGGTGTCTATAAAATTACCAAAAATAGCAAATTCGACTATTTAAAGGATTAAACGAAGGAATTTTCCTAAAAATAGCATAACTCAGTTCCAAAGGTACTGATTTTTTCAAGTTAACTCGTTTCCTTCAAAACAAGGTTCAAAAATCAAGAAATCGTGATCGACCCAATTTTGTCTCATTTCATGATATACTTGTTTGTTAATACCTACACTTCATAAGGGTCGGTTTTAAACCAGCCCAATGTCTTCATTTCCTAGATATGTGGCGAATGCAATCCAGCAAAAGTGTCTCTCTAGATACTCAGCTCCACGGTTCAATGCCACTCTTGATACTCTATTTCAACATGCTCTTGGTTAAAAACCTTTCGGTATTGCAAAACAGCTTGACCAATGTTTTGCAGGGTAGAACATCTGTCAACGATAGCATCCAAGGCTTCCCAACATTCCAAGCCATTCTCACACAACCTTGTTATTTTTTAGAGTACCAAAATATCATTTATGCCACATGCTCAACCTAGCTCCCCACTGGCTTTTGTCTTTCAGGTTACTGGATGGGGTAAAAGACCGCTGCCACCATTTTTCTTCACCACTTAAAATGTCATGATCCACCTCTTCCTGGGCCACATCATCAACCGGGATTTTAAGTGATCTGCCACAATCAATTCTAAGTTTAACAGGGCATGTGATCACAGTTCCTATTGTTGTTCTGGCTCTCCCCATTTGTGATAGAAAAGCACTAAAATCTAGTAAAAATGAGCTCAATCTTATATTAGTGGCAAATACGAAAAGGCGGCAGAAGAAGGAAAAAGCCTGTAACTGGCAATTGAAAACAACAGCCATGTACTTGGATGCAGAAGCGATATTCATGGCCCATATGTGAAAGAGACCACAATGCCCACAACCAGATATTATTTAATCAAAACATAACCAAGTCCTACTGACAGAAGACACTCGGTTGGCTTCCTCAAAAAGTCCCACCTGCGCGTAACCAAACAAGAACGCACGAATACAAATAGCATTCTACATTCTTACCCTAAACCAATAACCACAATTCCACTGTAAGTACACGAATTACATATATATATGTGTGTGTAAATAATATTACTAAAAATGCAGCTAAAGATAAGATGGTAATTAAAATAACAAGATGGGGTCAATGTGATCATTTCACGGCAAAGATATATAAACTCTTTTATGACCTAGGGTTATTCTTTTCTTCCTTTTAACAATTGCAAGTCGTAAGACTCTATCGCAAAACCTATAGAACAACTTAAGAGAAATCTAACTAGAAAGCATCAGAAACAAGACAATTTCGATGAGGTAAGGATTCCCATCACTAGATACATGTATGTAATGGTGGATTCATAGCCCTAAGATGGTTTGATGATGTATGAGTAGGAATCAAGAATTAGAGTGAGGAGTGAGACAAAACTACATGGGAAGAACAACCAGAGGACCTATAATGCAATCCATAACAAGTGAGCACCCAAAATCCCTTATAATATGAGAGGAATAGCATAATTTAGAGTCAATTCGACATGTTTATTTAGAAAATTAGGTTAAGGTTAGATAGAACAAGGAATTTCGAATTGGAAAAAGAGAGTTTGTGATGAATGGTAAGATACACAACCTCTTAACATGGCCGTGTCATATCCCGTGTGAAAACCTAATCCATACAAAAAGATACATGACCTCCCAACATAGCCATATCATGTCTCGTGTTGAAACCTGGTCCATACAAAGAGATATATAGCCTCCCAACACGGCCATGTCTCTCCCCATGTCAAATTATAAAACAAACAGAAAGGTATACTGCCTATAACATGGTTGTATATTACCCTCTGTTCACCTACATGGCCTCTAACATGGCCATGTTAAATCCAAACACACCCTATATGTTTTGCTTTGTTAAGATACAATCCTAAGAGTATGTAATTAGAATTATGTATAGCTTTAGAGAAATTGTGAGATTGTAGAAGTACGAAGAAATCAAATCTTGCAGTCTAGTTACGTGTATACCTTGTGTGTTATTTGTGCTTGCTAAGTTAGATATTATTTGTAAATTAAATATTATTATAAGTGAACTTGATTGTGTGTGCATGTGTTTGTGAATTGCTGCGTCTAAGAAATTGAGTGTAAGTCAGTATTCTCAAGGTAGCACCCTGACGATCGACATGTGATGTTGTCCCTAGTAGAGTCATGTACCAAAATAATCCAGGTAGTATATGGAAGGATATATGTTTGTTAAAGAATGTATGCGGAAGGATGTTATGAAAGGATTCATGGATTTATGGATAGTGGTAAGTACCCACTATCATATATATGTATATATATATATAGACTCATAGACAAAAGGGAAGTACCCTTTGTCATATATATATATATATATATATATATATGTGGAAGGATTATGAAAGGATGTGAAAAGATGTGTGATGACTTTAATGATGAAATTGTGTATTGGCTAAATGTTATGAAAGATAAATAAATTGTGTTGGATTATGTATGTGTTGTTATTTCTATCATGGCATGCGTATGTGTTTGTAGGTATGCATAGTGTTGGGCATTAACTCACCCCTCATGAGAAACTTTTTTCATTGCAGGTGTCATAGGAGAAATTATAGGGTATGATGAGATCCTAATGGAGACAAATCAAGATCAAATTAATGAGAAGAATGTGAAGTATATCTATTATGAAGATTAGTAGTTAAAATAAGGAAGAGCACATGTTGAATTACTTGTTAATTTGCTTTGAGAAATTATGTTGTAATTGAAGGTTATAAGCTTCCACTATTATTTAATTAAGGAGATTGTTGATGATATATTATTGAGGATAGAAGCTCCTATTAATCTCTTATATGTAGGAGATGACTTTTAATCATTATCATGGGTATGTGAATGTGAGTATTAGAGATTTGTAGTGTTTGAGCATTTGCATATCTTCACATAATGAGGACATGTGACAAGTCGTAACGTTATTGGGTTCTGGATCGTTACATCTACCATGTGACATCTTTAGTACATTTGCATGAAACCTCTCATAATATAAACAAATAACATATGCAAAATTAAAGGAATCAAGCGATATTTCTCTCCCAAGATATTGAGAGAGAGAGAGAGAGTAGATAATTAAGTGATATGAAGACATAGAGATAGAAAGCAGAACATGTGCATGCTAAATTGAAAAAAAAGGTTGAAATCGCTCCTCTTCTCTCTTGCAATCATTCTATGCTTTCTAAATTTAGTTCTTAATGTTTCTCTTGTTCTTTGATCCCTTACTTTGCATGTATACACACAACAAACAAGCCTGTGGCTATTTGGGTGAGTAGCTGCCACAAGATCTTTGTATTAATACGAGGGGCCGAATAGTCTTTAACCAGAGTGATCTAAGCATAATGTGCAAACTTAATTGTTTTTTTTTTTTTTTGGATCGTATCAACCTAAACTTTCATTGTTTTAATTTTATACTAAAAGCTTGAAATGAGATTTTAAACTTACATGAATTCTTACTTATCAAATTTTTTATCTTAGTTATAATTGTACTCTTTGACCCACAATTGTTTGCCATGTCATCTATTTAAATTATGATGGAAGTAGTAAATATAAAAAGTTATAGTTTAATTAGGTATAGAATTTAGAAACTTCAAATCTTAATATAAGTTGATATGTAAAAGTTAAATTCCATACGAAATTTAGTAACTTCAAATTAAGGTATAAAATTAGAAATATGTAACGACCCTATTATGGCTTGGAAGTTTCAATTAATACTATTATGTCACGTGTGCACTTTTTACATATAACCTCTATGAGTTTGAGGTTACAAGATTCTATATAAATATTTAATTAATTTTGACTAATCATATTACATATAGTTATATAATAAGAAAACATATATGAATTCTCATATTTCATGATTGACCAAAATCACAAAGAATTAGAATCTTCTACCAAAATAGTAAAATAAAAAAAAAATAATTCTAAGTTTTACAAATTTTATTTCTACATTGAATTCCTAAGAATAAAATTATATCTAAATAATCTATTATAATACATATTACCCTATCAATTTGATTCAAGTAGCTTGCATCATATCATATCTTATCATATCCTAAGTTTCTATAATTTTACGTGCAAAATAAATCTATGGAGGAATGAGCATACACCATAACTCAATAAGATAAGAGTGTAATACTCTCATTACTACACAAACATAAGTAATTACACATAAGTTATCATCTATATGCTATGTATGAGCAATCACATGCAATGTAGGCACTGCATGCCATCTTTCAATAACTAACACAAAGTCTAAAATTTACATCTCCTTTGACCTTGAGTTGAGGATTTGATACAACAAGAATGATTCTATTATCAAACGATTGCTTTTATACTAAAGGATGATGTGCCACAAATGATTCTATAATCAAATAATTCCAATTTCTAGGCGACAAACAATGATAATCAAATCCAACAATCGAATTAATGAACAAGAACACAAAATAAACCTTAAATCCTTACCGGATATGACGCACCAATAGGAGAGTAGTCCTAATACGGATTTGTTAATATTATGCACAAC
Organism: Laguncularia racemosa; assembly: GCA_037954665.1. Taxonomy (NCBI): domain Eukaryota; kingdom Viridiplantae; phylum Streptophyta; class Magnoliopsida; order Myrtales; family Combretaceae; genus Laguncularia; species Laguncularia racemosa. Next base: position 8,581,630 of record JBBMOL010000004.1, read on the forward strand.
AATCTAATACTGTCACTCTCCACAATCCCATATATTGATAAGAGTAAAAATGAAGATTAACTTCAATATGAAAATTTTCAAATGTTCAAAAGTCCCTCACTCCTGACATTATAACATATATATAGCAAAAGAAAATAAAATGTGAAAAGTCATAAGATTTCAACTAATTCGCCTACATAAGCCACCGTCCTTGATTTTGTACACCATCAGCCTAGATGGCTGGCTTAGATTCCAAAGCCATCAGCTTTAGAGACTTAGGCCATTGGCTTTGAGGGTCAACCTAGATGGCTAAGCCATTAACCTTAAAGGTTGACTTATCTTCTAAGCTGCGGCCTTTAAGGCCAATTCAAAAGAGGTACACTGCCAACTTTTATGGCCAGCTTAAATGGGTTCTTCGCCAATCCGTGTGATTTAAATCTTTCATCGAATGACTTTGTAAGTGATGTGATTTGATTCTCATTATCTCCTCGAACCTGTGAAAGATTTTTCCTCAAATATGATGGTTCCACTATTTTAAATGAAAATGCTTGAAAGTCACCTGGATTGAAAATCTTTATCTGCTTATGTTTCTTGCCTGATGTCGCGGCTGTCCTGAAAACTTCTGAATTTCCTATGACCGTTCCACTCTGTTCGGTTCATCTTCCAGTGCCTTTTGCCCCACTAATAAAGACTTCCTTTCAGTGGCTTTATCAATCTGCTCATAGGCTTCATGCGCCTCAATTGGTGACATAGGACTTAAAACAACCCATTTACCATCCTTTTAAAACACATAGGTATTTCTAAACCCAGCATGTAGCACTTTCCTATCAAATAACCAAGGCCTACCCAGTAATATATGTGATGCACACATAGGGAGAACATCACAATTAACTACATCTTAGTACTTTTTCCCTATGCTGATTGGAACCTTAACCCTTTAAGTGACATGCAGACCGTCTCATTCACTTAACTAGTGTAATTTATAGGGCTTATGATGAGGTGTAGTGACTAGTTGCAGTTTATTCACTAATGTAGCTATTATAACATTGGTGCAACTACCACCATCAATAAGAAGGGTACAAAGATTACTTCGGAACCCGCAAGGAATATGGAAAGGTTTCCCTCTGCACGTTCACAATATCTAGAGATGTAGCCATTACCTTGCACAGCTTGTTAATGGCCAAATATTGATTATTGCCCTTGTCCTCAAGTACCTCAGCATTTAGATCCTCATAATATTCCTTTAGCATTGTTGATAAATATGTTGGCTCAAGCACCTCTTTCTTGTCATCTTTACTTTCCTCCTCCATAGCATCATCACCCTTTTGTTGGGATACTGAGCAATCATGTGTCCAAAGCCCATGCATTTGAAGCATTGGGTTTAACGAATCTTCCCACCTGATGATCTTAGCACTTTTTGTCTAATATCAGCCCCAACAACTGCTTTACCCTTTCTAAAAATTTCCTTCCCCCTTCCAATATTAGTAATAGTTGCATTTGCTTCCATAGTCTTATCAATTCCTTCTTTCTTAACCTGCTGACTATCAGACCCATATAGATGAGTAGTGGATCGATACCTATTACTCGACGCTCTGTATGAATTAGAGCGCCTTTATCTCTCAACTTTTAAAGCCAACTAGATGGCCTCATCAAGAGTGTCATACCACTACAGCTCCACTATATAGGCAATCTCATATTTCAACCCTGACATAAATTGTGCCTTAGTCTACTTAGGATGTTCAATGATTCCACAACGAATCTTGAGTGCCTCAAATTCTTGGACATATTCATCCATAGTTTTACACCCTTGTCTCAATGTTTGTAAATTCATGAACAGCTTCTGTCTGTAATTTTCTGGAACAAAACTCTTCCTTAGCACCCTTTTCATTTTCTTCCAAGTATGAATCTCAGCATCACCATCTCTCCTCCTATTAGCCATAAGGTTTTTCCACCATAAGGCGACATAACTTGTAAACTCAACCGCTGCTAGACGAACTCGCATATGATCATTGATCTCATAGCACTCAAAGAGTCCTTCTACCTTATCTTTCTAATTAAGGTAATCCTCTATAGACTCCCTTTCAACAAATGAAGGCATTTACAATTTTACATACTCTAGACTACTAGGTGGTCTGAACTCACGGTTAAGATAAAGTTCATCCCCAAAGCTATTATCCCTTTCCTCTCTATAAGCATGAGACTCTCTTCCAACCTGTCTGTCCCTATTTCCTCCTACAACTCCTTCTCTACCCACAACATTAAGTGCTACCCGAGGTGAGGGTGCTTGTGGATTTACCACTAGCTGTTTAGGGTAAAGTCATCTGCTTAACCCTAGTGGCTAGGTTAGTAACCATAGTAGTTATATCATGTAATTGTTCTTCCAGAGTTCTACCACCTACAGCATGACAACCCTGAACTCTTCCTCCAACCTGACTATTGGCCTCATTCCCAATTCCACCATTAACATTGTCATTGGACATACTCGATAGAAAATTGTAATCTTAGTACAGAATTCACAAGTTACAAACCACACACTGCGATAATCCCCAATTGGTACAATCCCAATTACAACCTGTGTTTAACCCTCAGCTCAAAAACCTAGCACAACGACAATATAACCAGCCTTGATTCTATTAATGAATCCAACAATAGAATCTACAACCCGCAACAATAGAATTACATAACCTATAACAACAATCATGGAATAAAACCTTAATTTTCAATTGGATAGGGATTCCAAGAACAAGCACAATTAAATTGCACAACAACAACACAACCCAATTAATAATCTACGTACAACATTAATTCGATAACAATCTACCACAACACAAATTTACAATATCAAAAACCTTAATTTGTCAAAGGAATTCCAATAGTCACAATCCCTTATCTCAATCTAAGCTTTGACACCAAAAAATGATACAAAAAGAATGATTAAATTATCAAATGATTACTTTGATACCAAAAGATGATATGACAAGAACGATTATATTATTAAATGATTGCTTTGATACTAAAAGATGATATGCCACAAACGATTCTATAATTAGATAATTCCAGTTTCTAGGCGACAAACAATGATAATCGAATCCAACCATCGAATTAATGAACAAGAAAACAAAATAAACCCTAAACCCTTATCGGATATGATGCACCAGCAAGAAAGTAGTCTTAGTACATATTTGTTGATATTACGCACAACAATCCAATATCGTCATTCGCCACAATCCCACAGATTGATAAGAATAAAAATGAACATCAACTTCAATATGCAATTTCTCAAATTTTCAAAAGTCCCCCACTCCTTACATTACAACATATATATAGCAAAAGAAAAAAAAAAGAAGAAGCAAAAAGTCACAATCAACCAATTTGCCTACATAAGTCATCAGCTTTAAAATGAAGGCCGTTAGCCTTCATTTTGTACGCAAGACTTAAGCCACCAACCTTGAGGGTTGGCCTAGAAGGTTAAGCCACCGGCCTTTGAGGCTAGTTCAAAAGGGGTACGTTACCAGCTTTTATGGCTAGCTTAAATGGGTTCTTCATTTGTCCGTGTGATTTAAATCTTCCATTGAATGACTTTGTAAGCGACGTGATTTGATTCCCATTAAGATTTTCATATACCATTAATGCTTGGGTACATCTAATCTTAAACTTAAAGTTATACTCATTTCTCTTAAGCTCAAAGTATCTTAAATGCATTATTAAGAGCTTAACCCAAGATGACAAAAGGTAAGACCCTTAAATAAGCTCTGACTAATGCACACTCCTATGTCACTTAGTTCGCAAATGGCTGAATAATAATTCTTAAATGATTACTTCTTGCATATCATTTAATAGTTATGACCTTTAACTCAAATGTAATGTCTCATGCAATACATGTCAGATTTTAGCTTAACTAAATATTATTATTTTAGTATAGTTTTAAGTGACCATCTAGATAAAATCATGTAGACAAGATAAAGAAATCATAAAGAAAAAAAAATACAATAAATCAATATATAAGACCAGATCAATAATAGCATATTACAACCCATTCCATTAACTATTTATGTAGCGACCCACCTACTAGGTCTGATTCTTGAACCTGTTTCAAAATTCCTGTAACTATCCTTGGTACCAGTAGATAGGTTGCTATGTCGTCTCTGAATTAGAGATAAGGCAAATTCTGCTAAAATTGAACCTGTAACTCCAACTTGTATGAAATTTTTTCAACGTCCTGTAAAATGGCGCTAACAGCACTATCATTTCATATCCGCATCATATATAAACACATGTACTTAAAATCTCCTGTCACATCATACATCATATATATATATATATATCATCGGGATTTGCATTCCCGGTAAGTAGGCATAGCCTAGATTGATCCTATAGCCTTAAGTAGCTCAAAAGATTACAAATCCAACCTTATACACACAAATATTTACATTACAATCTGAAGATTAACACCTATAGATCTTATTACAAATAACAGAGGTTCCAAAATGAAACTAAGGGCTTCTTTACCTCTATTGACGCTCTCCAAAAACCAGAGTCTCCAACAACTTATTCTTCAGTACCTGTACCTGAGGTTAGCAAAAACACCAACCCCTCAGCTTCTTAAGAAGCAAAGTGAGTATAAAATCAAGCAACCCAATAAAAACAAACAACAAAATCACATAATAGTAATCAACAATATTATCAAATACCTCGAAGTGATTACTCAAGCAAGTAAGTTTTCAACTCAAGTTATACTCGCAAGAAACCTAATTCAATTTATTACATTTTAACATCACCATGATCTTACTTAGTGATATTTTCCCTGTAATTCCATTTTTGCTAAACTCATAACCTTTTCATTGGAGACCATTTCAATCACTCCTGTTTACTCACAGGTTACAAATATTTTTCAATTAATCCAGGCAAAACCTGTCAACTGGTAGATAAACTACCCTCATGTACTTTTCAAAACTTAATGTTTTCTCAACCAATTAAGACATCCTTATATACTCTTTTTAGTTAGAAATATTCAGCTCGCCTTTCACCTACCTCAAACAAAAGGGGTGACCAGATCTCCATAGGTCACTAAACCGGTCCGGTCCGTCGACCATGCCTCAAACCCATCCGGGTCGACTCAAAGGTCGTACCACACACTTACTAGGCAGGGAACAAGACTTTTCTTACATTAAGTGTTTTAGGTTAGTAGGTACTTATAGCCTAACTCCCATTTTATTATGCATTTAGATATTTCATCGTTACCAAGACAACAATAGTATGAACTCAACCAGTCATATAAACCCCATTTAATAAGCTAAAAATAACCCAACATTGCATCACAATCATCAAGCATTCGATAATTTAAGTTCTTTACATCACATACAATCAGGAATAGTATAATCAAATCCCGCACCCAACTCTCATTCTAGGATTTTCTAGAATGTTCCCTTCTTTTTTTCTCATAATCCAATCATATCATGACACACAACCAGTCATCAGTAAACCAATATAATTCAACAATCCTCCTGCATTGATCACAGTAAGTGATCGTACAGAGTAATTTCAGCCAACAACAAGTAGTCTACATTATCAACCACTTGTACCCAAGAGAAAAGTTAAGGGGGTACTCACCTGAAACAATATATGCCAATCTAAACAGTCGCACCAGCCAAGTTCCTTTGTCCTCCTTACTCAACAGAAATACCTGAATCATCAGTATACCAATCAATGTTACCTCATTCGCTCTATTGAACCCTAAACTGCTAATTCAGTATTCCAAACCCTTAAATTCCATCCTAACCTCGTATAATCCACCATTTTCCTACAATTTCTAATTCATATACATATGGGTATACTACGCTCTATTATATATTAATGTAATTAAATTTCGACATGATTCTATATTGAATTGTATGGTTCTAAATTATCATAATCTTGCACCGAACATTCCCGTTTTTGTTTCGTAACTAACCCAAGCTTCTCAAAATCATATTATGCTTCAATGAACCTAAAATGAACATCAAATTCAACTAATCAAATCAAATTCTCTAATTCAGGGTAATTAGCTTGAAAAATTCACTAAAAATAGAAAACGACTCCAATATGAACAATTATTGATTTGGTTATCTAATAAATCATATAAGGATCTTTTATACTAAATATTAAATCAAAAATACATCATTTGACCTATTTAGTTTCCAATTTAATTTACGACCAGAATAGAGCATTTCTTAAGGATCACATATTTGGGAATAAAATTTCAGAAAAATAAAATTATCTCATTAATACTCATACAAAATTATGCCAGAATACCAAAAATCATAAATTTTCATCAATATTTTATATTTTTAACAAAAATAGGAAGTTTTGGGCGTTACCTGGGGGCTGCTCCGTTCACCGGCCTCCGGCCACCAACGCCGACAACCACTATGTCGGACGGAATCCTCTCCCACCCAAAACCTTAAACCTAGCTTGGCCTAGCAGCAGATTTACCCTACCCCCTTCGAACGAACAAACAAAATTCTCCCTACTTAATTTGACTTTTTGTTCTTCAATTTCTACAAATTCTTGTTGCATCCTACTTCAATCTTGTTCTTCTTCCTATCTTGATGATTGAATGTTGGAAATTCCAACTTCAATTTGCCCATAAAATTTGGATGAAATGGAGAGGGTTTTGGTTTCTTTTTTTTTTTTTTAATTTTTTGATGATTTGATTTTTCTCTCTTTATTCTAAATTCTATATATATATATATATAATATTACTTAATTTTGCTGAAATTAAGGGTGCTATTCTGTATTTGTTTTTTTTTTTCCTTCCTCTTTTATTTATTTTCTTTTTAGTTATAATATAATATAATATATTATGTACATTGTTTTTACATATATATATATATATATGCCCATATAATTCATATTATTATTATTATTATTATATATTTATTTTATTTTATTTTTAGCATATAACATATATATACATATATATATATATATATTATTTTAATTTGAACATTATTGCTTAAGTTTAGGTCCTCACAATTTAATGAATGAGCGAAGAAACATCAATTGTTCACATCCGTCAACAACAATAAAGTCATATAATTACTTAACCAATAAATCACCACTCCTTAAACATGTTTCAATCCATTCATTCGCCATTTTGTTTCCTTTTTCACCTCACATAGGTATATATGTATAGTTTATGAGTCTATATGTAGAAAGGTATATATGTATAGTTTATGAGTCTATATATAGAAAGGTATATATGCTAGGCTTTATGAATGAGGGTAGCTATATATGTGTGCATATATATGTGTGTATGTGTGTGTGTCCTAAGTAGAATAAGGGAAAGGGAGATTTCTAAGGTATTGGCCGAACGACATGAAATTTCACTATTCAAATGGTGTAAAAATTTACCACTATGGGATTGGGGATAGTGGCTAAATTGTAAAATATTACCATTAGAATGGTAAGGTGGCATCTAGATGGTGGGGAGGCATCCAAACGGTAAAGCTAAAAGACTTATTAGTTGTGTTTTCATTCCTAATGTTTGAACAATATGTTTCATACCATCTAGATGGTAAGCCTCATCCACCTCAATAACCTACTTCCATAGAACTCAATTTTCATGACATTAACACTTAAACAAGCTACAAGTAACACATCATTAACTAAAATATATCACACAAACAACAACAATATCAAATATTATAATAATTCATGAAGTTTTCCACTCATCTTGATCTTTTAACTTTAAAAGTCAAAATAAACATCAAGAAGTTGCAAAAGATCAAGTTTTTCAATTAGTAATAAAAAACTAATGAAACTTAGAACTATACCTAGTAGTTAAACTTACCAAAATTTGAATAAAATTAAGTATATAATTTTTTTAGTTCATGTAAACTTAACTCAAAATTTGAGTTCACTATTTACCTAGCAAGTGTGATTTTGATGCAAAACACTCCTTTAAATGATCGTAGTGGTGCTTACAGTTTTTTATTTGAAACTAGTATAAGGAAATTATGAATTTTTGAAGTTTTGGAGAGTTTTTTGTTTTCATAGCAGAGAAAGAGGAAAGAGAAAAAGGAAAGGAAGAAAGAAAGAAAAGGAGGAAAAAGTAGAGGAAAAGGGTGGGGCTTTTGAGGAGGATGAAGAAATTAAGGAGAGGGAATGAGAGAGAGACTTACAAGTTTGTGAAAATATTTGATTGTAGGTTTAGTTAATACGTGTATTAATGATTTTATTAAATTATTAAAATTATAACATTTTTATATAAAAAATTATGTATATGTTAAATAAAATATCCTCAATATAAATATATACTCGATAAATCTTTTTGATTATCATAAACCTATAATTTTAATTCTTACTTCCTATTTGTTATAGGTACCTAACAAATTTAGTTTTTTTCTTACTTTTATATTTTAAAATCCATTATTATTTATTATAAGACTTTTGTTACATTTAGATTATTAAAGTAAAGTTAATATATTATAAATATCTATTGTCAATCTTTTCAAAGCTTTTATCCATTATGAAATTTACCCATAAAATTTTAGTAATCTGGAATATATTGAAATTAAAACTTTATGTTGGTGCTTACATTATTATATCATAACTTTACATATAATTATTCTATTATATAGTTACTTTCGATTATTATTGGAACTCTCATGATATCTCTACAATCCTATACCACTATTAGTTATACTTGTATTTAATATTTATAATTAGGGTAACATTGTTAATGATGTCTTTATTTACTAATATATAAGATAAATTATTTTTAATACCTTAAAATTCATTATCATTGTCTTAAATTAATATAATTATAAATACTTCGAAGAAATACAATTTTATACATAGATATGTTATTAGAAGTGTTTTGAAAAGTCTTCAAATTAAATATTACAACAAAGTAGAGTCATAGTTTGAAATTATAATACCTTTTTAAGCAATATACTTTCTCATAAATAATAATATTGGTTTATAATATAAGAAACACATCAATGCAAAATACATACTAATAGTTATATATGTATACAGTATAGGATCTTTTGAAAACATTAGGCCAATAATTAGATTTAATTATTTATTTTTGTATGTCTTTCTTGGTATCAATATATTAAAGTAACTTAATTTTTATTTTTAATATTTCCAAAATTTTAAGATCATGAAAATGTCATCCTCACTACTCTAGTTTAAAAGTAGTTATTGTTCCATTTATCTTTTTGATATTGTGTTATTTTCTATTCTATACAACACTAAAGTAATATAAAATGCATGAGCTGATATAAACTATAAAAGAGAGTCTATGTAAATAAGAACATAAGCAGAAAAGCATATTGATTAAAAAAGGTCATATATATGAAGTTTTATACCATCAACATTGAACTCAAGATGGCAATACACTTTTTTCTAAGGCTACTAATTCGAGACATAGTTCGTGAACTCAAACATGACAAGACATAATTATAAACGAGTTTGTGTATAGAAAAAAAAATCAATATGAGGCATAAAGGGGTCATATCCATTTAAATATGATAAAATCTATATCCGAGTTCAGGTTTAACCTATAAACCGATTTATTAAACAAATCTTGTAAATAGGTCGAGATTCAACCCATAAATCCATTTAATAATAAAATAACTAATAATATATTATAGATATGCATAAATTATATCATGATATATATACATAATATATATATATATATATATATATATATATATATCAGCCCATACATTACAATAATATATTATGCTTCACTTAAATATATATCGTAAAACTTCATAAAACTATATAACATATATATAAAGAAAACTTATATAACAAATATATAGCCTATGTTTATGTATATAATTTATTTATATAAATTATATAATTGCAAGACATATATATGTACATATATATATAATATAATACATTATAAATTATATAACTTTTTTTTATTAAATTTTTATCATATTGTAATTTTATATTTAAGTGTTAAGATTATATTATTTTTATTTGTAAATATTGATTTTATAGTTACCCTTTTTTTTGTTTACATTTATAATTTTTTTATAAATTTATTTATAATTTTTTAATTAATAAATTATCAAACTTGGATACGAAATATGATTATTAAATGAGTCAATTTACGAAGTTAGGTTTTCACACACAATTAATAAATGAATCGGGTTATGGTTGAGGTTTTCAAGACATAAACCTATTTAGATATAGACACGAGATATAATGGATTGACATGGATTGTCAGCCCTACTTTTTTATATTTACATTTTGGTTTTTCAAATAAAGTAATGAAAGCACCGACATTTATATTACCATACAAAATTGTTATAATTTTAGACGATATATGAAGAGTGGATGTGTTAGTATTCGTCTATATCAATTTCAGTGACTATGTAATGGAAGAGCTCTACTTTTATGTTGGCTGCATTACGCCAGCTTCAGCTTCATAAGGATTGTGGAAACACATTGAACAGTTCTTATACGGATCAAAGTATAAGAGATACATATTTACAATTTATGACTCAGTTTGAAGATGTACAAGCCCTAAACTGGACCTATATAGCAGGTCCGCATACAGCGGACAATTGTCCAAGTTCTCAATTAACTGCTGTGTTTCGCAACCTGCAAAATTTTTTAAAAAGATTCCACGACAATTCATAATGGTGACAATAGTTTTGAAGCAGTAAATATAGCAAAATCTCTTGTATTATATATGGTAAAACGTGTTTTTTTGAAAATAAAAGAATCACTTTAAGAGTTTAAAAGTTTATTTATTTTATTCAATAACAAGATTTTTATACCAATTACATGAAACAATTTTTTTTTAAAGTTTTATCAGTTCATTTGATAGGTTTTTTTTTTTTTTTTTTTTTCATGTACTACAATAACTAAATATTTTTGTTTGCTCGGTCTCTTACAACTAGATATTATGGTTTTTGGTTGGATTTTCTTGTAGTTTGGTGGCTTTAGCTGCACTGGACGGTATTGTACCCATCTGCACTAAAACGTTACAAAAGTATCAGAATTAAATTAAATATTATATGTGGATGCTTTATATGTTGCAACGATGTAGCTCAGGGAAGTGGGAGTTGTTAAAGATAAATATTAAAAACAGTACTAAATTTAGCAAATTTAAGCTTTTATATTTGCTTGTGTTCGAGTTGTATCTATCTATCTTCATAATATTAAACTCTATCCGCACTGATTTAAGCCCTATTTAACTACTTGATATATTTAGCCAAAACAACAACAACAACAAAAACAACAATAAATAATAATAATAATAATAACTACTTGATATATTTAATGGGCTTTAATTAAAATCTCTACATCTAATAAGTTTATTTTTTTAGATTAGCTAGCTGTTGATCTAAAGTCTCATTTCAGTTGTTTCATGACTGAACAAATTACTAACCATTAGGATATATATACATATATATGTAAGCCGTCCACATCTTTAGTGGAATTCATGGAATCAGCTAATCTTTTACTGGCTGGAATGAGTGTCGTGGTGGGCAGGAGTCAAAAGAGTCGATGTATAAATGGCACTGAAGCCTCATTGCATTTGGTCTCTCAATAGAATGGGATTCCTAATTTTTCTTTCATAAAAGCATGATAACAAGAATGCAGGTAGTATGGCAAGAAAATACAGGGAAAAATTATACAGACCATAGTTAAAAAAGGGCATATATATTTTCAACTTTTAAAATTGAACACTTTCTCCTCTCTAATGCACGGCAAAGAGTTTGGTATGGCATTGCCATGTCAGAAATCTTGACTAAAAAAATGAAAGGGAAGACAAAACCAATAAAATGCAATAAAAATAAAAAGAATGAAGAATAAAAGGAATATCAAGATATTCATGTCTCCTCCGTATAGTATGCACATTCCATCGCTTCTACAATTACCTTGATTTTTCTTTACTATAGTCATGGAATTTTATCAAGTGACAAAACTCATAAGAAGAAAACTGAAAAAAATGATTGATGAAACTTTCCAAAAGAAAAGGAAATAAAGGAAAGATGATATGATCTATTATCGGCCATAGAAATTATCATGCTTCAAATAACCCATCATTTTAATATCAAATAGGAGTGAATAAAAAAACTAATCAAATTGAATCAATTCCCAACCGAACCAAATCAAACTAAAAATATGACCTTTTTTCTTTTGGTAATTTGGTTTGAAAATTTTTCAATCCAAACCAAAGTGAAAATTTATAGTTGCTTTGAAGGATTAATCCAAACCAAACCGTAAAACCAAATTAAAAAAAAAAACATAATAATATTTTACTTGTAATTATTTTTTTATTATAATATAATATTAAAAAGAATTTTTAGTTTATATTTATTGAAAAGCATATGTATTAAAATTTTATAATCATAATTTAACAAATATGTATATAGATTGACTCAAAATCTATATTATATGATGTTAAATAAATTTAATACTAATAATATAAGATTACAAGTTAAGTAAATATATTTTTTTATAAAATAAAATATGGTTTAATCTTTAAACCAATTTAAAAATTTATGGTTTGAAAAAAAAAATTAAAATCAAACTATATAGTTTAGTTTAAAGTGATGAAAAACCAAATCATACTTTTAAGATTTGGTTTGATTTGAAAAAAAAAACTGGATCAATCTTATTTGTTCCCGCCTCTACTATCAAATCCATAGATTTGGAAATTTAAACCAATAAATAAATAAGAAGAGCTTATTACAGCACATGAGCAAAGAAGTTTGAGCATTAGAGTGAGGAAGAGAAGTTCGAGTCTTAGTCATCGAATCCGGAATGACAACAACTTGGTCTCGGTATAGAAACAACTTGAGTCTAGTGCGAAAACAACTTGGTCCAGACATGCAAGTGGCTCAAGCCTGGTGCGGCAATAACTCAAGTCTGGTGCAACAAGGACTCCAGCATGGACCACGCAAATGGTATTCTTTTCAAAAGGAGTTAGTGCAAGTGCCGGCAATGATTACTTTTAGTATGATTTCCCCTCGTTTAGGTCTCACCCATTGATTCCTTTTTATCATGATTTTAGGACAAAAGTTCTTGCGCATCATGACTAGGTAAACAATTGATGAACATTAGAATTTTGAAGCTAAAATCAATGTTTCATACAATTGAGGCTAAAGATTGTTGATTGGGGCTGCTAAGAGGTGAAGGAAAACGGCTCACAAAGATTTCGTTCGAGTAATCACGGCTAGCTAGAAGTTCAAAGGGAGTCATGACAAGCCAACTAAAACCACTTAGTATGACTTTATTCGGATTTTCTGTCACCCACTTCAGTCGGACGAAGTCAATTTCATCTAAACAAAATAGTATCCCTCCCATTTTCCACGCTTTAGCATAACTTCATTTAAGTGAAGTTATTTCGTCAAATGAAGTTTCCAAACTGTTGAAATTGATCCACTTTAGATTCTTGTCATAACTCAAGTTCATTATAAGATCCACATTCTAGAAAGGATGTTAGGTGTAAATTTCTTAAGTGTTAGTTAAGACATTTTTATAAAATATTCTTGATAGTAGTTGTAACCTTCTACATGATGGATTGTATCCGTTGGATTAATTTGATCTCAACCATCCATTGAGAATGAGAGAGCCTATAAATAGACATGCTTCATTCATTTGTAATTAAAAAAAAAAAAAAGATCATCCTCTAGTTCTAAACAACTTCTACTCTACTCTATCATCTCTTATAAAACCATTTTCCACTTCAATATATTCCTAAACAAATATCATCTTCATATTTTCTATCATATTCTAATCTAGTAACCTTTTATATGGTAACAATGATATTAGAGCCTCATCTAATCATTTCCTGGTAGTAACTCTATTAATTTTTTTTTCTAAAGCCACTCTATTGATTTATATAATGGCAACCATCAAATCAAATAATCAAAGTACATTTCCAATTTTTTTTTGGAGAAAATTATGACCATCAAAAGGAGGACCTACTTTCTATCACAAGGTATATAGGAAATCATAGAAGATGGTGTTAATATACCAAAAAATAAATCTACTCTACCAGAATCTAAATTGGCTAAACTCAAAGCCACTAATAAAAAAGATTGGAAGCCATTATATGATATTTAATCGGCATTAGCAAATTCAATTTGTCCAAGAATAAGTGGAGCTAGAAGTGTGAAACAAGCATGGGATATACTAAAGGAGGATTTTCAAGGTAGTGAAAAGGTATGTCTTGTTAAACTCTAAATCTTGAGAAGAGATTTTGAAAATATTAAAATGGGGGATTCAAAGACCATATTAGAATAAATGAAATGATGACTCAAATGTGAGCTTATGGAGAAACCATTGGTGGTAGAAGGATAGTAAAAAAAATAATAATCACACTTTCAGAAAAAAGTATGAATCAATTGTCACTACTATTGAGGAAACAAAAGATTTAGCTACCTTATTAGTTACTAAATTAATTGGCTAGAGGCATATGATAAGAGGCTAAGTAAGCATGATGATACCATAGAAAATGCCTTTCAATTAAAACTTAAAATCAAGTCTCAAAGCTCTAAGAATAATGAAAGTAGAATCGAAAATTTAAGAGATCAAGACAAAGGGAGTATGGAAAATGGAGGAGAGAAAAAGAAAAAAGAAAATATTTATCATGTGGGATATGTAAGAAAACCAATCGTCATGAAAAGGATTGTTGGCATAAAGAAAAGCCACAATGTCAAAATTGTAAGAAGTTTGGTTATCTTACAAAAGAGACATATCAAGCTAACTCTGAGGAGAAAAATGATTATTTATTTTATGCTTGTCATACTACTTCTAAGACAAAAGGAGATACATTGTATTTAGATAGTGATTGTAGTAATTACATGATAAGTAATAAAAATTTCTTTCAAGATATACACATTTGTCAATTCCAAAGTTAGGCTTAGCAATGGTAAGCTAGTGGTTGTTGAAGGAAAAGGTATTGTTGCCATCAAGACAAGAAAAGGTACACATCTCTTCAAAGATGTCCAGCTTGTACCAAGTTTAGAGACTAATCTTCTTAGTGTTAGGCAAATAATGAAGAAGTATTAGGCAAATAATGAAGAGAGGATATTCCTTACTATTTGAAGGAAATTCATGTACCATCTATGAAGGGATAAAGTGAAGATGTAACAATAAAAACATTTTCCTATCCAGTGACATTATACCAGAGAAGTAGCCATGGAGACTTAGCAAATCATTACTCTGACATGAGAGACTTGGCCATTTAAATTTCCAAGGGTAGAAGATACTACAACAGCAGAATATGATGATAAGTTTGCCAGTTATAAAGAAGGTTGCAGAAGTTCATGAGGGTGACATGCCTAGGAAGCAACATAGGAAATCATTTCCTTCTAGACAAGCATGGAAAGCCAAAGCACCAACAAAAACCACCTAAGGCATTAACAATGTTACCTAAGGCATCAACAATGTTAGTTGCCTTTGTCTTTAAATTTGTTGCCAAAAAACTTAGGCAATGAAACCATACCCGTTGCACTACATGCCCGCTGCTTAAAATGAAAGGTTTAGCTTGATGCAACATAATATGGTTGTTACCTAACTAAACTAAGAGCATAAAATTAATGGATCAATGCAACGAAATTTTTATTTAAAGGTAACAAAATTCTAATATTAAAGCAGCACCACGTTAAAATAAAGGCAATGTTATTGAAAATAGGTAGCAGCTAATTGCAATAATATGCAACATAATAATTTGTTTTATACATCAATTTTTTTATGCAAATGTCGTATATAGTAACATTATTATATGCATCAGCGTTCTCATATTATAGACAACAATATTCTTATTGATACAATTTTTAATTACGGAAACAATTTCCTGTTCTTTTCAACGTCGTCTTTATATTAACTTTGTACATCAACTCATTAGTTTATATAATAACATTTTTATTGCATTTAACATGATCAAAAGCCTCACCATTTAAGAAAAAACACTGCTAATAGTGACAATTTAATAGGCACATAAGTAACAAATATTTAAATCAAATAAAAAGTTACTAAATTCAAAATAGTTACATCCTCAGAAATGTTCCACCAAAATAAATTAGCTACAAAAATCATCATAGAAATTCAAATCGAAAAAAAAAAGTGGAAAATCTATGGCTAAACTTTCTTGAATCGGCGATCTTTCATCTTCAAATCCTTGGATATTTTCACCAATTTCTCTTCTTTAAAAATTATCCAGCAAAAAAGGTAAAAAAAAAAAAAAAGATTAACTATAGTAAATTACCTCTCTAGGAGTTATACACAATTGATCATTTAATTAAAAAATGAAAAATAATCAATTTGTTATTAGTTTATGAGAGATAAGTATATATACATACACATACATATATAAAAGAGTTAATTCTACTCATGCTTAGCACTATGTCATACATAATATGAAGGATTACAACTAAGACTTGAAATCATGGTGAAAAATTTCACTAGACAATTTCTTCATAACCTAACTTTATGTGTAACCCCTTGACATCAAACTGTGGGCTTCTACCAAACAAAAACCATACTAGACATTTGATAAAAGTAATCACCTTTCACATAGTAATTTTCAATGATTGACCTACCAACATAGTTTTTTCTAGCATATAAGCTGTAAGTGGTCCAACCTATACGTAAAGGATACATTAAAAAGTTGCAACATCTATATTGAAGTGTTAATACAAGCTAATATGAGCAAATACTTGCCTTTCAATAAAAGAGAGAGAGTTACGGAAACTCCCAGCACGGTGCTCGAGATGAATAGGTAAAGAAAGTTACCCATAAACTTTCAGTTGCTCCAAAAAGCATGATAGTCATGAAGTTAGGAAAGAACTCCTTCGTTTCAAACATCAAAGAAAGCAAGTAGAAAAGCCATTATTGTAATACCATATCATCAAAGCATGTTTACTAACCATTAGAAGTCTTGCCAACATGTCATAGTGTAGCTTACCTACGTTGAACTGTAGAATTTGTCACTTTCCTCAAACTCAGTTTTCACTTGATTTCAAGATGGATCAAATAATCCCAATGCCTCAGACTCGTAAAATTGATACAAATATGGACAAATACCCACAGTAGCTTTGTCCAATAGCATCTTTCAGAGTAGTGTTAAAGAAGTTGCAGTTTTAGTGCTGTCCC
The DNA here is from genome assembly GCA_037954665.1 of Laguncularia racemosa. Classification (NCBI taxonomy): domain Eukaryota; kingdom Viridiplantae; phylum Streptophyta; class Magnoliopsida; order Myrtales; family Combretaceae; genus Laguncularia; species Laguncularia racemosa. Next base: position 8,598,733 of record JBBMOL010000004.1, read on the forward strand.
AATAATCTACCATATACAAAATCATATACTAAACTTCAAAGGATGAATCTTCGTGGTGATAAAACTCACAATTCTCCCCTAACAGATTCAAGCCTACTTCCACTTTCTTTATGAGTATTAAATGCACTAAATATAGCTCACATAGGCTCTATAGGGAGATACAAATTCCTAATCAAATGCTTTATGCTAATATAAAAGAGAACAAAGAATCTTACACAAGAGCTTCAACAGTAAAAAGCACAAGAAACCTACTTAAGAAGTATAACAATGGGGCACATATATTAAATGCACTAAGCTCACATAGAAAGTATAACAATGGGCTGTATTGCAACAAAATCAATAGGTTCTTACATATGAAGACAAGGCCCATTAAATAAATTTAGAACTAAAGCAATTCCCATGGAGTACAATTGACTTCCTTCCAAACACAGTAGCAATTTTTATTTTTAACTTCTCTTTAGCAAACTACTATAAGAAGGAATTGAAGCTAGTCCATCTATTGGGATACCAATGTTCATATAACTAAGTTATAAAAGCATTCATAAGAAATATTACTAAAAGGATAGAAATATTTGCACACTCATAAAAGAAACCAAAATATAACTCCACATGTTTAAGAAACAAAGAAGACACAGGATACTAACCTTACTAAACTAGATGAAGCATTTGAAATCCACAAACCAAAAAGTGAAAAGCCAAACTAGAACATTCAAAGCAATAAGATTGTGGAGCACAATGATGGGGTCCGTAAAATCAATACTAGGCAAAATGGTAAATTCAAAGCACATATAATATGATGAAAGGCCATATGCCCAATCGCCATGTCTAGTTCTTCCTCAATAAATCAACACTATCCACAACTTTGCTACCCCAATGGAATTTCACCATCTCTCCCTCCCTTTATTTGTGCATGCGAGCCTTAATAAGCCTTGAAAATCCAATAAAGTGAATTTCACATGGAAATTTGAACAAAATCAGCAGATTAAAACCCAAAGTTGAATCGAACTATTACTCAATAATGGATGGTATAGTGGAATGCTATTAAATTTAGGATGCACTTTTCGTATCTCAATCATGTTACCGAATAATCAACTAACAATGAAACCCAATAATCAGACATTACCAATTTAACCTGTGACCCCTTCCTAAAACCCGAAAAATCCTAATAAAAACCAATCACTATAAATTGATATTCTTAGAAGTCAAAACAATCCCATAGTGAATCAGGGACGATCAAACCCAATTAAACAAATTACAACAACAACAAAAGGAACCAGAAATTTAGGCTACTGTGTACAAATCATTTGATCGATAGAGAGATAGAGAGAGGGAGGAGGGGGGATGTAAACACAAACCTGAAAGGCGTAACAACATACCATACAGACTAAACGTGAGCTCCTCCAGTTTTTTATTTTGATGCGCAGTTTTCAGTTGAGAAAGAAAGTGACAAAAGGAAAAATGGGAGAGGGGAAGTAGTGTAAAATAAAGGAGGGAAATATAAAAAGTAATTTATGGATCTCTTGGCACTAATCACTTTGTGGCAAATTGTACATGTTTTCTATTTTTTCTTGTAAGTTCTTTTTTTTTTCTTTTTTTCCTTCTTCTTTTAATTTCTTTACTAATTGTTTTTCTAGACATAAATAGAATGTGTAAAAAATCTTATAAATCTTTGGCAAAGAAAAACAGGATCAATCTTACAAATCTTTAGCTATATAAAAAGTGCATCTCATATATCGATTTTTTTTTAAGTATTATAGAATTGTGACTCAAATAGATATTTAACAATATAATTTAATAAGATAAGATATGATACATAATACAAAATGATGAGATAAAATGATATCTTGTTTAAATATTGTAAAACTAGCCAAGAATTTTAGAAAATAACCGTATTCAATTGATATATTATGCACTTAGATTAAATTCAAAATTATAGAATCTTATCTCTTTTCTAATAGTGATTACTAGTTAAAAATGCACTCATGAATATATGCATATCAATTAAGTACTTTGTATGCATGCCATGATTAATTAATTATAATATATATATATATATATATATATATTCATTGTGTAATGCGGCATATATATTATACATATAGTGTATCTAATTTCAAGTACATATATAAGTTCATTTATTTACGAGTACATAGTCACAAATGCATAAGAAAAATACTATTTTAATAAATATTAATATTATCATAGTCAATATTATATTAGTCAATGACGCACCTGTGATACGTCTGCTCAAAATTAATAATTAGTGTTATTGTAACTATCAATATAATTATAAAACTTTACTTTTCTCCATTGTTAATTATCGATTTATCATTTATTAATGAAATTTAATCTACTTAACATATATGTAAAGAAATTAATCCCATAATATTTTAGAGTTGTAGCGCTATACAAAATAAAAATTTTAAAAGGAAAACATAAAATACTAAGATAACTTAAACAATAGTAATCAATGTTATACTATGATTTTGCATATAGTAAGATAATTTAGAAAAATAAAATACTTAAACATTATAAAAAGATTTTTCTAATATAAAACTACTAAAAAAAAGTTACTCAATTATAATAAATGGGTAACAAATCATATCCTAAAACTAATACGTAAAAGCAAGAAACACAAGATCTATTTTATTATATACATAAATCTTGCATGGTAAAATTGTGATATGTTAACTTATATTCTAACCTTTACTAAGATACAAAGTTGAAAGAAAGAACATATTATGTGCTATGTCTTTTCTTTATGAAAATTCATTTTTTGTCCACAAAAAATCTTTAGAAAACTACTGGGAAAATTACATAAAACTGATTTGTGTTTTTGTGTTTTTACAAAGTGCTTATCCATGTTATTTTCTTTTGCAAACAACTAATCCAATATTGTCTCCGTAAGGTTCTATCAATAGGGACGTTAGTGACAACACATATATTGCACGTGAATGGGATAAAAAACACACCAAAAACTCCTTTTATGCTAACCCTTTGAACAACACTCAAAGACATAATAGTTGTTCCTGTTTGCCCATGTTGTCACCAATTTTATCCAAATCCATGTACTTCTCTTCCAAACGAAAATGGTGCCTCTATGAATCACACCATGTCACCATTGTTTACAATCATAGAGAAACCTAAGTAGCACTCAAAGACATAATTGTGCAAGTTTGCTATTCAATAAGGAAGGAAAAAACCGAAGAAAATGCTATAGATTCCCATTTCGTTAATACCCTAAAACAATGAAAAGAGAGTCCTCTTTCCAGTTTCACGATTAAAGTTATGTAGGATAAGAACCCATTAGCCTTTCTCTCTATCTCTCTCCATCTATTTGTTGGTTGAAGCTGAAAACCCTAAATTGATTAGCAAGCATAGTTCAACATGTAAATGCTACAATTGGAGACATAATTGAACAAGGTAAAAAGTTAAATCATTATGTCATACTTTAACTATTTAGTCTTTTATAGTGCGAAGTTGAAAATTGAAGAAGTATTTTTAATTAGTTTTAGCATAGTTCGTTGAATCCTATGTTGAGGTTTTCGTTAAATAATGTGGTTTTTCAAAAAATAAAATAAAAATAAAGCCTTCTATGTTTTATTTCCATTTTTATAATGAGTTCATATATTGATTCCACTTAACCTAAGTTAATTCCACATCCTATGAATTACAAGAAGCCCTATTCTACATAACTTTTGTGGTTGTTATTTTTTTGTTAGGTTTAGCCGAAGACATAAAGAAGAATTGTTTTACTTGAGTTCCGTTAGAGGCAGTGATTATGAAGTAAATTGTTTCTTTTTTTTATATAGATAAGATTATGCTTGATACCTTCCGAATATGTAACATGTATATGCTGTTTAGTCTTTTTGATTGATGGGATTACACCTATAACCTTCTGAATATTGATGTAGTTATGGAAAAATCTTGATAAATGTATGATCAAGAACCCATATATGATTCTTAGAAATTAGTAGTCTTATTAGAAAGTACACAATTTACAATAGTTGAATGTGGTGTGAAGAAATTGATGATAAGAGATGGTTAAAATCTATTGCAAAATGGGAATAGAAGGGTAAATGGAGATTTGATTCAAGTCAAGTAGCTATATAGAAAATAGATGTAAAGTTTTTGAAAGTGTTATGAGTGAAATGAAGTTGGTGACAAGTAGTAAAAAAAAGATTAAAATTGCCAATATATCCTTAAATTTGGAACACCAAATTTTCATACTTGGAAACAATTTGACATGTTATAACATAACTAATTATTTGCCCTTTGTACAGAAAAGAGTTGGGAAGATGAGTAGTAGCTCCATGTCAAGCAATTCTGCCTATTCGAGAGGAAGCAATACAACTTTTCACTGTGGAGAACGATCCATAATTTTAATGTCATGGCGACTAAGAAGTTTTGGAAGAAGATTTAGAGGATGTCCTAAATATTAGGTATTTGTTAATTTTATTTCTTCCAACTGTACCATTTCATATGTGTTGATTGAAAAGAAACTATTAATTGTATAGGTTGGAGAAGATTGCAATTATTTCATGTGGATAGATTTGCCCATGTGCACCTATAACTTGGAATTTGAAAACAAAGTTTTAGAATGCATTGATAGGATTGAACATAAATTGGAGACAACAAAACAAAGGCAAAAGGAATCAGCCTATAAGCCTAAACTTGAGTTAAAATAGATGGAGTGTGAGATAACAAAGTTGAGGGGGATCTTTTTTCTAATTTGGTTGCTTTTTCTAGTGGTGATTGTAGGCTATATTGTGCTTGGCAAGGATAGGGATAGGCTAAATGCATAAATAGATGAAAGTTGAAATAAGTTGTAGTAGTTGAACGACACTGATTATTTGCATTTGCAATTGTATTGTAAATGAAGTGATGACTAGCACACCATGGTCTTAAATTTTGGAAGATATAGTTCGTTAAAATGGTGTAGGGAAATGCAAGAAGTACAATCAAATTGAGACAATCCAGTTTTTGGACAATGTTGTTGGATATTTGTTTTCTACTAAAGGTATTACATGTATTTTTACTTTCTATGTTTGATCCGATATGAATTAAATGGAGTATTTTGTTTAGAAATGAATGTGATTTATAATTACGCATGTTTAGGTGTGCATCGAAACAAACAAATGTTTTGTTTTTTGTATCCAACTTGGAATGGACAATAGTCCTAAAAAAAAATATTTGAGTTGTTGAGATAGATGAATTATGGAATACTATTTGTTGAATCTTTGACAGAGAGTGAGAGAGATGGAGCTGATAGAAATAGAAATCTTTCATTTGCAATTGTCAATTAATGGGGGAAAAAAAAAAGAAACCTTTGATGTGAAAAGTTGATTATCAAGAGAAGCAATTTCTATATTCCTACAAAATTGATGATACACTTTGTAATTGGTTAAAAATGTCACTATTCCACTAACATTTTAACTTACATTGTAGGGCAGCTAATTGCATTTGTTAATGATAATAATATATTTTTAAGCAGAGGCCTAAAAACATTTTAATTATACTTGGTTGTTATGATAATTTACAATCAATTTGCTTAAATGTACTTGTAGTTGGGCATATTTTGTTACATGAAAATGTAAGATTATGTAGTATATGATTCAAGAAGATTAACTAAATGATTAGTTGTTGGGAATTACTAACTAAAATGCATGAACTATACAGTAAATTTGATTACCTTTTGTGTTTTTGCTCTTCCATTATACACTTTATTACTAATCTTTAAAATTGTATCATCTGTAATTGGCCTTGTAGAATTCTTTTTATGCATCTAAACTAAATTTGCAAAGGTTTTTGTAGGCAAAGAAGTCTACTAAGTTGTGCGATACTCTTAGTAAGTAGCTATCTCGATTTTTTTTTTCTTTTTGAGACATTTCTTTAAAGGGGAAGAATTTATTGAATATGTGAATAGATGTTGGCTAGTTACAATCCATAAGACAAATCAACATGAAATTAGCTTATGTTTTCGATTGAACAAGAATGCTAAGGTTGAACTTGTTGCCTTGAAATATCCATACCTCTAAATTTATGTCTCTATTTTCAAGTATCTCACTTAAAAGGATTTAGTAACCTCTATACATAGGGATACATAGTGTGGTTTAAGGATGTATCCTAACCAAGTAGACCTAACATCTAAATGATTGGGATTCACCACCTAAAAGAATATAACCTACACTAATCATTCCGACCAGCTATACTTCGGTCTACGGAATTTGCATTAAAATGATTCAAGCTAAAAGCTTCGACTAGTTACATTTAAATGACGAAATTTGCATTAAAACACATAAGTAAGAACAAATTAAAATTAACATAGTCTAAACTACAAAAGAAAAGGCAATACAAGATGAACATGTATAAAAACCATTTCATTGATCACCTTAATGTACAAGGCCTTTGATCAGCATTCCAACTATTATACAAAATCAACAAAAAAAAAAAAAAAAAAACAGCAATACATTAAAAATAGTTATGCTATAGGGTCCTCTGTTAGGGTTTGAAGATGTCATAGGCTTGAGTGGAGGAGGAACTTCTTCAATGAAGGAGGAGGTAGATCTTCTACCTCATCAGCGAAAGGAGGAGGAGGAGGGGGATCTTCATTAGGCATCGTGGCTAATGATTGAGGCAAATCTTCATCCAGCATCTATCTTTCTTCCTCAGTCACAATCTTATCAAGTTCCTCCCTCTACTCCAAAGGGGTATTAGGCTTTTTCATTTATTCACCAAGCCATGAGAGATCAAATGTCAAATCTCTTTTACAAATCTAGTGCTTCATGATCGTCTAGCCCCCTTCCATAACTTGAACCAATTTATTGGCATAATCATCAAAGGACTAGATCTCCTCATAATACCTATCCTTGGCCGTCTTATCCTATTCCACCATCTCACAAATCCTTACATCTCGATTGGCCATGAGCTCTTCAGGATCATGGACACGTGTTTTCAGCCAAGCATCCTCCACGTTACTCTAGTCGAGACATTACTGGACTAAATCAAGATCTCATTTCAAGTGTGTAGCAATTGTCTTCTCCTATCATAGCTTTGACATGAGGTAGGACTCCCGCCCTTATAAACCTATGACCTCCTCCATCAAAGAGTTAATCTAGCTAATTGCATCTTTAAGTTCCCACTAAGCCTTGGACAAGTCAAAGACGCTCCCTTGTGCCCTCACTTCAGCCTTAGCAACCTTGTCACAACAACCTTCCCTCATCACCTTAAGCTCCTCCCAAGCTTCCACCAGTTCTCCCTCCACCGCCATTCACTTATGTAATTGGAAATTATATTGGTCATATTGATGTGAGAATAGCTCAAAGTAATTACTAGAGTCGACTGTTCATTTATGTACCTACTACTCAATCTCAGCATAAGCGAAAAGAACCCTATATGCAACCTTTATGGCTTGCACAAAAAAAATAATAAATAAATAATAACAAATAATAATAATGTAGTAAGGACAAGCATAAAAGAATAAAAGAGGAAGAATTCTAGACTCATACATCAGTGAGACATGAGGAGAAAAAAGAGTGAAAATCGAAAGCTGACATTCCTATCGCTAAGATTTCCACTTTACCTCTCTCTAGGGGACTTAAGATCCCTACGAACAAGTCTCACTTATTTGTTCTCCCTTTTAGGTAGTGTGCCACAAAAGACGGTGGGGCACCGAAGTGCGAGAGGTTAAGAGGCCTTAGGGGATCGCTACTTCCCTGGTGTTGCTCCTATGGCGGTTGAACATCATAGCGATGTTTTTACCGATGCTTCACGACCACATCTTAGTTCCCCCTAAAGGCAACGAACTGAGTCTTTGCATCATTTAGGATAGAAATGACTTCCTCAAAACAACTATGCTTTAAAGCTGCTACATCTCCTCGCTCCATGATTTGTTGTAGATGCCCCAAGTCATTAGCTGGAGACCATCTCCTCCCCTCTGGTGTAGCTGTAGCTGTAGCTGGGCTAATTTACTAGAGAGCCTCGATGTCTCAAATCACAATTCCTTCTCTGAAAGGTCTCCTAACTATAAGAGCCATTGCTCTAAACCTCCTCTCATCTTAGGGCTTGGGTCTACTATACCCTACCTGGCAAGCAACAAGGTAAGACAAACGAACCCTCTTGAATGGTTCCATTTCTACAAAGAAAAACATAGTGTTAACAAAATAATGAATCGAATTAAAACTTACCATATAAATCTCATGAAGAAGTCTTTGAGTTGCAGCTTATGAGATTACCCTAAGTTAACCCCATCATTGACTTCAGCCTTTACCTTCACCCTAATTCTTAATGGCATTCCCACCGATGTCACCTCCGATGTCAAAGCCTTCGAGTGTTTCGATACATATACCCCAAAATACCAGCACCAAATAGGGGGCATCAAAAGGCCTCCCTTTCTCCCCATAATGCTCTCAAATGCCACTAACATAGTGTAAGCATTAAGCACAAGTTGATAAGGGTTGATACAATGATAGTTGAAGAACTCTTTCTGGAAGTCATTGAAAGGCAACTACAACCCTAAATTAAGAAACCTCTAATAGATGCAGAAGCGATTACCTAGCATCAATGCGATACACACTTCTTTACGTACAACTCAAATAACCCTACCTTTCAGAAGTGGCTAGCAATATAAGGTGATCACATCCGCATCGGTCTCATCCATAAGAATTCTCACTCCTGTAGGTCTCACCCTTGATGAGGATGGCTAATCATAATTTGGACAAATCGACCTTTTATCCTCCCTATCATTGAGACATTTCTAAGGCTAACTCTTTGATACAAAATTCTTTGTTGCATTCTTCCTTAAAATGAGCTGAGGATCACACTATCCACCTCTTCTTCTATCATCATTATCATATAGGGTTGGCTTAAAAGCCTTACCTTGCATCCTACTACATTAGAGACAATATTTTGAATGACACCAAAAAGCGTGTGAGAAAATGAATTTAACATACCAAATGAGTCAACGAATGTCAAAAAATTGGAGTGATAATGAGAGAAATTTACTAAACATGCAAATGTAAGAAGTTGTAAGAATGTGAAGAGAGAGAAAGGTATGAAAATGGACGTTTCAATACCTTAGTTACAAAGCACATGCGCATTTTCCCATATTTCCTGATATTACATCACATGTCACTCAATAAAATAAAAGGTTGAAATTATTTCACCCTCACAAGGACCTCAAACCCCATCACACCACGTGGCTTGTTACATTAAATGCTTGGGTTTGCACACACGAACATAATTAAAAAATTGAAAGATGAAAGGACAGAGGCATCCACTGCAAGACTTTTTAACTTCCTCTTCCTTGAGTTTTAAGTTGACTTTCAAAGTAAGAGGGTTATCTACCGTGGCTTGACTTATAATATCTAGCCTTTTACTTTCACCATGGTTCAGATATCTTGCTTCTCATCTCTAGTAGCTTGTAAGAGTTATCTTATAACTTGGTAGGCGTTCTAACTTTTAGGCTTGAAACATCAAGGTCGACCAATTCTTTCCACAAGTTGGATACATCTTCCTCAACCCAGTATAAGCTCAATCAACACATTTATGCCTTCACCTCGATAAATAAACAAAGTCTAACCTATTCCTCTCCATGTGTAAAGTGTTTCCATGGGTAATATCATGCCACAATTTTTTAACATCTATTGCTTCCATAAATGGATGGAGACACTAAACCCTTCATATGTCAAATTTATGATCACTTAATTTCATAGTTTTCAACTATAGACATCATTCTACCCAATTTTAAAAGTACAACCACTTGTGTGGCTATTTTTCCTTGTTATATTGTACTTATAGATTTTGTCTCATAATGACATGAAAATGTCATGCAAGATGTAAAATATTCAAATGGAAAAAGAAAATGACTTAAATTCATAGAGCAATGTAGGAATTTGTCAAACATGAACTTAAAAGGAAAAGTAATTAATTTAATTGCAAACTTTCAAGTACATGGAATGGTGAATCGGTTACATCCTCTTCATAATTTTCCATAGATGGCATAATCATTGAAACTTCTTTGAAATTGTCTTAGTGATTTACATATAGATGATGAAAATTGTTCTAGCATAAGCCTCTGGGCTTATCTAACACATTATCATATATATGAGCAATCAAAATACTCATGTACTTGACAACACGACTAATATTTATGCATCCTAACTACAAAAAGTGAAACATAAAAAAGCAATAGTATGTGCTAACATATTCAAATGTTTTGACCTTAGCCCTTTAAAATGTTCACCCCGCGATACACAAAATGACCATGAATACGACTTCCATGTGTGCCAAGTCTATCACACCGCATTGAACCTAACTCACCACTTCCACTACTCCTTACTCTTCTAGAAGTCTCTCTAATTGAGCGAATACTACTTAGTTGGGAAACCATGTTGCTATTGTCCATTGGGCATGACCTTCGTTCACACAATATATATTTAGTTTAAAAATTCAGCTATTCCTATCTAGTTCATAATATGTTACATAAAACACGCTCCTACAACCTATTATAGAATACATGTAGCCCCTACTTCTACCTCGTCCGCCTATCCTACCTCCTCTTCCTTAGTTATTTACTCTAGCAAACTAGTAAACACAATAAAGAAAGAAACAATGGCATAATAATTATGTTATCATGCTTGTAAGTAAAAAGTTTAATCTAAGTAGTGACACATACCTAATTTTCTCTTTCTTGTTGAAGTCATCTTTGCCAACATGTCATCCCAATTGAAGTTACATTACATGAGCAAGAGTTGTGACTAATAACAACGCATTTTCCATACCGCTTCACCATTTTCCTTCAATTGATGGTGTTTGAATTCCGTAGCTCATTTTCACCATGTCTTCATAAATTCTTTGACCTTCTCGGTGGAATCTTGAATTTAGGAGGAAGTAGTGCTACATATCCTGATCAAGGCCACTCCACTTTTCCAAGCATTAGGATGATGATTTTCTCATAAGTTGCTAAATATGCACTCCTCCTATAGCATTCATGAACATATTGCTTAGGCCTCTCGAAATTTCAAAGGACTACTACAGTAGCATGCTTACAAGGTAGTCTTTGTAACTCCTACAATCTACAGCTATATGTGTGTGCATTCAAGTCAACAACATACCATTCAAATCCATTGTTAACCTTATATATGTTGGCACTAGAAACAATCGCCGAGTAATTTCTAGTCATGCCATTAATTTTTTTTTTTTATCTACTTTAAGATGTTAAGGAAAATCTCCCTATCATACTTTTGCATGCTTTCTCTTTTCAAGTGAAACCTTTTCATCGGATACAATCTATACCACTCTAGCATTATAATGATTAACACCCCCCATGCTTTAAGAATCATGTGATTGAATGACTCATTTAATTTATTCAAAAGTGTGTTACACTTTACATGAAAGCTGAAATGAGACTTGCACCAATGATATGTTAGTGTGCACAATAACCATTGCCATGCTACTTCACATAAATTTTTCATTTCCTCAACTTTATTTTCCCACTCCCTCATAGTAGTTGCATTTGCAATAGTCCCACATTGCATCCTTAAACTCTTGCCCAACAAACTTTTTCCTAAAGTTTTCATATAAATGTCTAACACAATACCGATCCTCACATGTGGGGAATAGATCTTCCAATGCATTCTCAACTCCCTAAAAGATCACATTGAAAAAGATGATTAATAAATCAAACTAATAAATAAATTGCACTGGCTTATTGAAAGTTCAAAAGATGTAATATCCATTCCTTTTATCTATCTGATATGAACACAAGTCCAAGTGTTCCCGAGTCCCTAATTTCACCCCCAAAGATCTATAAAAACTAGCACCATGAGTCCTCAAACTCAAACCCTACAATTGTAATGACAATTGGAAATATATTCTCAATCTCATCTTTACCTGCTACTGCGAACATGTGTCCACCCTGAGGTCCCCTTATAAAACACCCATCTAATCCTACTAATAGATGACACCTACTAAGAAAGCCAACTTTTTGCACATTAAAGCACACATAAATCCTCTCAAACATGAGTATCAACCCCTCCATGGATGAGTCACATTTCACCCTCACCTTACTTCTAACATCATAGGCCAATACCATGTAAGCATAATCATTAATGAGGCTATATTGCATGGAACCATCACCCTCCAAAATTTCTTGTGCCTTTTTCTTCACACAATAGGTAGTGTGGATGGGTATGTCCACTGCGATATGCCACATCACATGGCACTAAATTGCACTGACTTCCCAAGCCTATTATTTTGAAATTCTTGCAAGCACTTCTGTGCAAAGAAGGTTGAGGTAATATGTTTATCACTAAAACTCCATGGGCACATACATTTACAATAAAATGTTTTCACTTGAAATACCTCGTCATCACTAAGCTTTGATGCGTAAACTCACTATCCACATTCATTAATGCAATATATAGATACATTTTGTAGCTAGCTCAATGCATATCGAAATGCTATGCCATTTCAAGAAGTATATGAAAGAATGCATTCTCTAAAAATCTTTGCATTTGAAAATTTCATAGCCAAAAGAAGCTAAGGGTGCTTTCCATCAACATCTACACTATACTCGACAAATTGATCAATTTCATCCTCTTCCTCTTAATCTTCCATGTAAATCATCTTGTAGGGGATCCTCATCCCATTTATCCCCCCAACTAGTGGTTTCCCGACCTCATTGCCAATAACCTATACCTTGTTGTCATTTGTAGTGTCATCCAATGGAATTGCAAAATCTTCCTCCATTTCATCTTAGCATGTGTCTTTATGGAAATGGCAATACACATCATCGTTGTCACCATTGTTGCCATCCCCACCATCAATATTCTCCTCTAAAGACTCATTAATAGGTTGACCACCAACCCGCACCCTTTTGATAGGTAATGCATTCAAAGCAAGTGAATTCATAACATTAAACACCATTGGTTCCTTAACTACAAATAACATCATTGTATAGACCCATTTAACATTGTGGTTGCAACTACATCATTTTAAAGGGGCCTAAACCCATTATCTAATGATTGCTTAAGTACCAAGCAATATACATAAGCTAGGTGCTTCACCTAAATTCATAACAATATCCTACATCTTAAGGAAACCCATGATATCAAGATCGATGTTCTTTCTCATATCAACAAAGTTTCCATTGTACGTCTAAACAACTCTTTTCACAAATCTTCCACTGTAGTGAAATTGAAGGTTTATCATGTATGCAATCACCATAGTTGTTAACTTTACAAATTCTGCAATACAAAAATATAGAGCATATTCAGATACGTCACTTATTTTCCAAAAAGCAAGTCTTTAAGATTTAAATAGGAAAAAAGAAAAAGAAAAGAAATAGGAATCATAGGAAAACATAAAATGCAGGCACATATGGGAAAGCACCAAAACATATGTCCTTAGAGTAATAGGTAAGACATGATAGAAACTACAAAAGTAAATTTATAACCAATTCCATATCAACACCATCAATTAGGAACATAGCTTCACATCTATAGGTGTTTATAACTTGATTCGTTTAAAATATTAAACAACCAAGGAGCACCCTATTAAAACACTAGTTTTGCAACGATTCACTACTACGTACACCATAAACATGACCAAAAATTATACTAAACGGCATATCTAAAACTAATTTTATCACCTACTCTATTTTTATTCCTCTCTTACATTAAGTCCATTCTCTTTTCCTTTTTCTAGATGTTTCTTTCTTTTGGTGAAGGAATCAATCCATGGAAGAGATTTAACCCAATTAAATTGAAGGGAAACTCAAAAACTAAAAATAATAAACATATAAGTGGAAGTAATCAAGTATGAAGTAATTCCTCAAGTGCTCACCTTTGATCTTAAAAGTAAAGGGACAAAGTGGATTGGGGGTTTCAACCTTATAAAGCTTCTATCATCAAGTTAGGATGAAAAACTTGATTTTGATCTTTTATGGTGTTGATGAAGTAAGGATTTCCATTTTAGAGGAGAAGTGCATGGGTTTAGATGAAAATGGCGACAGCACATGCAAATGGGAACAATTATTATGTCTTCAAGTACTATTCAGGATTCTCCATTACGTCCATCAATGGTGTTCAGAGACACACCATTTTGGTTAGGGAGCAAAATAGTTAAGGTTTGAAATGAAGATAATGCATGATTTTAGATTAAAAGGAGTATGTAGTATGTTTTTTCCCTATTCACGTGCAAAGGATATGTTGTCATTGATGTCCCTACTGGTGGAACCTTACAAAAATAATCTTGGGTCAGTTGTTTGCAAAAGAAAATAAAGATGAGCTCTTTGTAAAAATACAAAAACACAAGTTAGTTTTATGTAATTTTCCCAAAACTACTATTTATATTCTATGAAATGATAAAGGAAGTTTCTAGTAAAATTATATAGCTTCTAAAGGTCAAAGTAGGTTGGAAAAAAAATGAAAGAAAAGAAAAGAAAAAGAAAAAGAAATGGGAAAGCAGTATCTTAATTGAAGTGAACCAATCGTGTATGTGTGAAATGTCAATTAATTTTTTATCAAAAAAATGATTTGACACATTAATATTTTTTGTTTTATATTGAAATTTAAATTAAAGTTTAAATGGGAAAGTAGTATCTTAATCATACTTGTTTGATAGGATAATTGTTCAAACGAATTGATTGATGCACATGGATTACAACCTGAAAAAAAAATGAAAAAAAAAAAAGAAAAATAAGAAAGAAACTTTTTAGGTGGCAATTAATATTTAAATGAAAAAATTAATTTTCTCAAAAGTACAAAAAAGTTGAAATCTTGGGGGGGGGGGGGGGGGGGAACTCGAAAATCATTCTTTTCAATCTTTTTGAAATAAAGTTTTTTATTTATTTTCTTGAAAAATATCAAGTGGCAACCTTAGTATTTTAATCAATAGATTAGCTTTTGGACTTGTAATCCTTAGTTACTTATTTTGAAAAAAAAAATTTATTTTTTAGAAAATCACATGTTAGTGGTCGAAATTATGGTTGATCTACCCAATTGACCTTAATTTCTCCGTTTTTCCAATTCCAATTTGTGGTAATTTCATTTTAAAAATATTTTTCATTCTCTAAGAAAATTAATTTTTCCTTAATTATAACAAGTGACTTATGTTAAGTGAACTGGATTTAATATAGGTCAAAATAAGGAAAAATAGAAAATATTAGGCTCGATAGAATTAACAACTCTACTAATGACCCTTGTTCTTTAGTTGGCTAGCCACAAATAATAATTAAAATTGTAGCATTTTTAATTGGTTGCATTATTATATGGCAATGACGTTTTGATAATGTTTGTATAATTTATTAATATAAACAACAACTTTGTGAATAGATGCTAAAAATGGATGACCTAAGAAATCAATTTGAATAAATTGGTACCTTTGTTCAAAAAATTATTAGCAACATAATATATCTATTGCCATACCATTGCATTAAAGTTAATATAGGAAAAAATTTTACAATGTTGCTCAAAAGTGTTGCCTTTAAACAACCTTCTAGGTAACATTAAAAAAAAATGATGTAATTGAGTATTTAAAGTAACGTGCAATTAGCGTGTTACAAATTCAGTGTTCCGTTAGAGTCACTTTGTTGTAGTCTTACATATAAATGTGTGCAGAATGATGAGGAAACCATCATTTAAAAAATGTAAGTACTTCATCCTCTTTATAGATGACTTCATAGGGATGACATGGGTCTATTTTATGCATGAAAGATTAGAAGTATTTGACATTTTCAAGAAATGTAAGAAATTTGTTGGAAAAAAAAAAAGTGGATATAATATTAAAACAATTAGAAGTGATAGAGGCAAGGAATCTATCTCAAAAGAGTTTAATGAGTTTTATGAAGATGAAGGAGTTAAGCACCAACTTACAATTAGATATACACTAGAACAAAACGATGTATTAGAAACAAAAAATCGCATAGTGATGGAGATGGCTAGATCCATGCTAAAAGAGAAGAAGATGCCAAAAATGTTATGAGCAAAAGCAATATAAGTTGTAGGCTACATACTCAATAGGTGTCCAACTAAAGCAATACAAGATAAAACACCTATTGAAGCTTGGAATGGAAGAAAGCCATCGATGCAACATCTTTGTGTATTTGGAAGCATTTGCTATATACATATTCTAGCAATGAGGAGGCATAACTTGGAAGAAAAGACTAAAAGAGACATCTTTCATAGCTATGGTTCACAATCTAAAGGATATAGAATATACAACCTTTAGACAAAGCAACTAATCATCAACAAAGATGTTGAATTTGATGAGTATGCTACATGGAATTGGGAGGAAGAAAAAGTAAAGAAGTAAAGACTAACAATACTAAGAATGGAGAGCCCAATAGAATGCAATAGTCAAACAAAGTGATCTTCAAGTACACTAGCAATGCCAACATCATTAGCATCAAGGTCAATTAAAAAAAAGATTCATCTCCAAAATCACCACCAAGATAAACAAAGGCTCTTATAGATATATATATATGAAAGCCACAACTTTATAGTTGTAGAGCTAAAAAGTTTTGAGGTTGCTATAAAATAAGATGAATGGGCAAGAGCACCATAGAGGAAGAAAAAAATGATTAAGAAGAATGAAACATGGGAGCTCTTAGACCCACTAACTAATAAATATATCATTAGAGTCAAGTGGATCTATAAAGTAAAGACCAACCCTAATGGCTCAATTATATAAAGCTAAATTGGTAGCAAAGGAATATTCCTAAATTCCTAAAGTAGACTATAATGAGACATTTGCTCCAGTTGCTCAACTTAACACCATTCGAGCCCTTATAGCTCTAGCTGCACTAAAAAGATTTGGAAATTTTATTAGCTTGATGCGAAGTCAATATTCTTAAATAGCTACTTAGAGAAATATATCTATATAGAGTAGCCGTCAGGGTTTGTAGTTAAAGGAAAAGAAGATAAGGTCCTCAAACTAAAGAAGAATTGTATGGCCTCAAGCAAGCAACACGAGCCTAATACAATAGAATTGATAAATATTTTATTGAGTAAAGATTCAGGAGGAGTTATAATGAGCCTATCCTCTACATTAAGTCCCAAGGTAATAAAAATACTCTCATTATTTCTCTATATGTAGATGACCTTATTTGTATATGAAATAATGAGAAGATGATCCAAAATTTTAAAGAAGATATGATGAAGACATTCAAGATGACAAACTTAGGCTTAATGCATTATTTTCTTGGCATAGAAGGGAGCCAAGAAGATGGAGGGACACTTGTCTCTCTACAAATGCATGCAAGAAATCTAATAAAGAAATTTAACTTGAGCAATTGCAAAACTATGGCAACACCATTAGCAACTAACGAGAAAATGAAGAAAGAAGATGATTTACAAGTAGTGGATGTATCTAAATATAAAAGTCTCATTAGAAGACTACTATATTTAATAGCAACATGTCTAGATATTATGTATGCCACAAGTTTACTATCTAGATTTATGTAGAATCCAAGCCAAGTTTACTTTAGAGTAGCTAAGCAAATATTGTGATACTTACAAGGTACAAAGGATTGCAACATATGGTACCATCTTATAAGCAACTCTAAACTAATTAAATATGCAGATAGTGATTGGGCTAAATCTGTTGATGACATGAAGGGTACATCAGACTATGCATTTAATCGTAGATCAAGAGTATTTCCATGGTCATCAAAGAAACAAGAGATGGTTTCACAATCTTTAGCTAAAACTAAGTCCATTCTAGTAGCAGGTATTGCCAATCCAGCAATATGGCTTCAAAGACTACTAGAAGATATAAGTGAGCCTCAAGGACATCCAACTACAATATTGTGTGACAATAAATCAGCTGTTGCAATGGCAAAGAACCCAGTACATCATAGCAAAATGAAACACATTACAATCAAGTACCACTTTTTGCAAGAGGCTACAATGAATGAGCAAATCAACATGGATTATTGCAAGACCGAAGATTAAGCAGCAAACATCTTCACAAAGGCATTCCCACTAGCAAAGTTTACAAAATATGCTTAGAGTTATGCCAAAGTGTTTCAAGGATAAGATTGAAATTGATCCACTTTTGACCCATATGTTATCCTAAGTCCATTACAAGATCTACATTCTAGAAAAGATGTTGGGTGTAATTTCTAGAAGTGTTAGTTAAGATACTTCCATAATATATTCAAGATGGTAGTTGTAACTTTCTACACAATCCATCGTATTTGTTGGATTAATTTGATATCAAACATCCAATGACGAGGAGAAAGCTTATAAATAAGCATGCTTAATTCATTTGTAATCAAAATAAAAAAAAAATAAGAAATACACAATACTCCTCTAATTCTAAACACCTTCTATTCTACTCTATCATCTCTTATAAACCATTTTCCACTTTAATACCTTCCTAAACAAATACCATCTTCATATTTTCTATCGTATTCTAATATAGTAACCTTCTACATACTAACACATATAAATACCCTCCTTTTTTAAAATCCCTTTATCTATCTTTTAAGTTCACCTTTTTGAAGCTCATTCATTAGTTTAGAGCTAAATTAGAGAGATTAGTGGATTACATGAAGATTAACTTTTTTTTCCATTAAGCTAAGTTAACTATTTTTGTTTCCACCACTAGACTATTGGCTTGTAATTTTGAAGGTGATCACTGGTGTTTTTTAGGTTGACTTTTATTTATTTATTTATTTATATATTTGATTGTTTTGTTTGCAAATATGAGTAAATATTTACACTTTAGTATAAACCAAAAACATTATAGATTTAAATAGGACGAAGGGATCTATATCTACTCAATTCTTAAGACAATGAAAATTTTTATACTAACGAGTTTCTTTCATTGACATAGACCCTTTTTTGTGCATTGCTTCTATCCCTGGTGCTCTTGCTAAGTGCTCATGGTTTTCTTATCTCACCTAATTCTATAGCATTTCTTAAGACCATAAATGTACTATAGTGCCTTTTTTATACTTTTCCAAATATTATAGCTACATTTAACCACTTAAGTCAATAGATGCAATCTCTCCAAATGACAGTCACTTACAATTAGCAAGCAAGCTCTATCTCACGTTTAAGGAACTCCCTCCATTAGTATTACCATTATCTACACCTTCGCTGCCATATTGGCCACCTATGCAAATGCATAATTAGACTATTTGTTGTGATACGTATTCCTTTACCACAAGTTATGTGATCTACTATAGGCAAGATCTTATAGCCTAGAGCTTTAGGAAATAGTTGACTAAGTTGTATAGCTCCACTGAAACCAAATATCATGCCCTTACATATGTAATAGCTAAATCCACCTAAATCTATCAACTTGCTAAGTTAATATGAAGCCATTCTTTAGTGCTCTATTTCAATTTGACATGTTTGTTGGAGCCTACCTAAGGATTTGATTTTATTGATTTCAATAGGGAAAGCTCCTTGACAACTTGGTATTAAATGTCTTCAAATCTAAACACATGGATCTATGAAATAGTAATGATTAGAAAACATAACATGGTGCAAAACTAACACCAACTTCAAGCCTCAAACAAATCAAATTATTCAAAATTTACCTAAACCATCTCATTGTAATATTAATAAATAAAAAAGAAAGAAAAATAAAATCTAAGATTAATGTTATCAACTTGTATGGACATTTTATGCCTTATCAAAAAAATAATAAGTGTATGATTGTAAAACTCTTATCATTTACTTCATAGAAATTGGATGAAATCTTTAAAAAAGAGAGATTGATTTCATTTAGAAAAGAAGCAAATTTATATTTAGCTACCCAAAGCTTAACACTATGTTTGGGAAGAGGTGGGGATTTAAGAGAGGAGGAAAAGAGGAAAGAAAATGAAAGGAAAAATGATAAATTTCCTTGTTTGAATAAGAGGGAAAGAAAGTGGAAGTAAAGTTGTAATATAATTTTTTTTTATTTTATTAGAATGTCATCAAAATCCCTATATTTTTAAAATTATATTTTTGTTTTAAAGGTAAATTTGTAATATTATTACAATTCCCTCCTAACTCTCTTCAAATTAGAGAGAATTCTTTTTGGTGGTCCCTGGAGCAATGTTCTTCCAAATTTGGCTGACGTAATGGAAGCCAAATAATAAATGAACACTTGCAAGAGAGAGGTAATTCAAATCATCATATAATTGCCTGTTAAATCCAAAGAATACTCTGATGATCCACGAAGAACGTATTATTTGTACACAAACAAACGTGTGTGGAAAATAAAATTCCTTACCGTTATGGGCACCACACCACCGCGGCCACCCCTCAAGAAAAAAAAAATGGAAAAGCTAATTAAGAAATTTTCCTCGTGAATACAAGGAAAAGAACAAGAAATTAATTAGTAGGATCATTTTATGTTCATGAATATAAAAAGTATCGATTTAAATCTGATGTATTGTATTAAAAAATCAATATATAAAAGGATTTGTATTGCACTAGCTATTTGCATATTAAAAGTAACTGCTGCTCCGAAGTGTTGGTGCCAGATGTGTGTTCCGACTTGCTTTTTCGTGCCATAGTTATGCACCATGAGTCTTAACTAATTCGGCAGTCTCAGGTATAGGGTTTTCTTTCCATCCCCTATAACGTGACCCTTCTTAGTATTCAGTGTCCTTCGGGGCTGGGACCGGAGTTCGTCAGGTTACTACCGTTTTTAAAAGCATGACCAGCGCCGCGGGAACTTGGGCCACTTCCTGCTTTAATTCTCTCCAATGCCGACAACCCTTGTGTCAAAATCTCCACGTGTTTGGTAGAACAATTGCTTGAAGTTCTTGAAACTCCATTTTCATGCAACGCACGAGCGCTTGATGTCAACAGCAATGAAGAGAGAACAACGGGGACAAGCGTTATGAATAAGAAGTCGAATGTTTTAAGATTGTTTCTAGCCATCTAGGGTTAAGAAATTCCAAGCAAAATATGATGAGAAGGAGTAGATCGTTTTCGTGTGAAGAAGTGTTTCTAATTGAGTATTACTTGTTATGAATTGGGACAAGATTGAAATTAATGGTGGGCTGTTGGTATGCCATTTATGTTGTAATTTGGTCACATGAAACAAGCCTATTGGTACTTTGTCAAACGTAGTCGGTTGAATGGATGGAGAGAGATTGGACGGATCTTTTTCAAAAGAGCTCTTTGGACTGTAGTTCATGGAACGTATCAATGAATCGACTGAGAATATTACAAGGATTTATTCTTCTACGTCGTTTCCTTTTCCTTTTTCGGTGAACTTGAGTCCACAAACTAGGACGGTGTGGATTCGCTTAGTATAAATAAGGTGCAACCGGTGCAACTGGCAATAAGTGTATTTTCTATTTACCTTTTAACATATAGGACATTGGGGGAACATCCATAATCAGAAAAGTAGGACCATATATATGATATCCTATGGATACCTTTGAAGAAATTTTATGTTACAGAGCAAATTCAAATACACATCTAAAATCATTGGTTAGTTGGGATAAATCCTAAATTTTCAGACCATGCTTTCCTCACATCCTCAAGCCACGGCTAAATCATCAAAATATTACTATTGTCTTTAGCAATAGTTTTGGGGTTTTAGCAATAATATAAGAGTATATGCATATGTTTAAAAATTATGAAAATATATAACTTCTGCCTTTAAAAATTTAGAAAATCTACTCACATGAAATCAAGAGTTTTAAAAGTATATCTACAATTATTCTTATTTTATAGTTACAAGATAAATGATGGTAAGCCCTTTGACTGAGGGTATTTACTAATTAAAACTACACATAAACTATTCGAATTCGATACAATATTTATTCAAGTTTGACTCAAGAATGGTCAAGTCAAGCTCAAACGTTATAGATTGACTTGATTAATTTGATTTCATTAGCTCGTAAGCTTAATCGAACTCAAGTCATATATAAATATTAGTTGAATTTGGATATTGGTATATCATAATTAGAAAAAAAAAAAGATATTTTGAAGATAAATCGAGCTTAAATGAAAAAGACTGAATTGAGTTCAAACTAAAAATTATAACAAACATTTGATCTTTTCCACTATATTTCAATATTTAATTAAGAAATTTTAAAAAAATTATAAAAAATAACTATTACTTTTTAATTTTATTATTTAATAATTATAATTTTATTTTTATTCTATTTAATTCCATAAACCAAATAAGATCTGAAAAAATTGCACTCCAAACAGTTCGTGATAACAACGGGGGATCGGATATGGCGTACTGTGCGGGTTAACTCTACACGAGCCAAGAGACCTGGAATATCTGTTGACCCAGCCAGGTGAAACTAACAGCCAGCAACACAGTTAGAAAGATATCGAAAGAATGTTGCAGATTACATTCACGCCCAGAATCAAGAGCTTTATTTTATTTTTATTTTTTTACACCCAAGACTAACGACTAATTTAAGCACCCCTTGTGTCATATGACATATTTAGACATGTCAGGCCGTCTAGCATTTATAATCAAATTAAATTATAATAATCCAGTCATGTAATTCTTATACAACTTAAGAAAACGAAATTAGCCACCAAGTCGTCGAATGTTAAGTATTTAGGCTATGATTTTTTTTATACATAATTATAATAAAAAGGGGGTATTCAAACTGGATTTATTTTAGAGTCTCAAATCTCACCCTACTCATTGTTCATCTAAACATTAAAATACAATCCTAAAAGCTTTTATTCATGAATCACATTAATATACATAGTAACTTCAATCGCATCAATCGCATCAATTCCAATATGGAGCGATAAACCATCACATCCCAGTGGTTTATCTTCCAGACCACCAGTCCTCGTAGTTTCTCAATGAATACAGCCTCTCCTAGTTCTAGCCGCCAAATCCATGAGGAACACATTTACATTATGTGTGGCATGAAGAAAAGGGTTAAAATAAAAAAAAAAAATTAAATCATTCTTGAATAATAAAGGGAAGAAAAATAGAAAGAATTATAATTATTACAAAAAAATAATATATAATATAAAATTACCAAGATACCATTAAAATTATAAAAAGAAAAAGAAAAAATAAATAGAAGAGGGATACCAATTTGAGAGAAAAAGAAAGAGAGAAAGAGAGATGGGGTCCAAGAAAATAATTCCACCCCAAACATTCTCTCCTTCATTTCCTCCTCTTTCCACCTCTTCCCAAACTATGAAATTGAAAATTTTTCTTTCCAATTCCTTCCTTTCCTATTTTTTCTTCTTCCCAAAAATAGTATTATGGTCACTATTGTGCGACTAAAGGAGTTCCTACAAGTCATTAGCATGTTTCCCACTTCTTTAGATCTCCCTCAAACAGTTTCTATCATGTTCTTAAGAAAGAAGTTCTTGCAAATCAAGCAAAAAGTCCATGCATTAGGTAAAGAATTGATGACCATTACAATTTTGAAGCTAAAATCAATGTTTACATTCAATTGAGGCCAAAGAATGTTAAAAGGGCTTACTAAGAGGTGAAGGAAAATGGCTCTAGAAAACTCCATTCAAATATCGCAACTAAGCGATCATATAAAGCTATGGCGAACCATCTAAAACCACTTAGTAAGGCTACATCAGAATTTTCAGTCACCCGTTTTAGTAAGATGAAGTCAATTTCATCTAAATGCATTTGCATGAAGCTTAATTCATTCAAATGAAGCCTCTAGACCTTATAAAAATATCCTTCATCCTTCTTTCCTAAAATCCCCTTCTTTGTCTTCTAACTTCACCTTTTTGAAGCATGTTTATTAGTTTAGAGTTATATTAGAGAAATTAATGGATTATAAGAAGATTAACTTGTTTTCTATTTCATTAAGTTAACTATTTTTGTTTACCTTGTTAGACCAATGGCCTATAATTTTAATGGTCGTAAGTTGTCCCTTTGGGTTGTCTTTTTACATTTTGTTTGTAAATAAGAGTAGCTAAGTTATTTTAATGCCACAATGTCACCTAAATTTGGATCTAAAGTTAATTTGACTAAGTTGTTTAAATTTGAAAAATGGTTTTTGAACTATTAATGAATATGAACAATTATTGACACTTTACTATATACCAAATTCATTATAAATTTGAATAGGACAAAGTATCTACTCAATTCTTAGAACAATAAAAAATTTCATAGTAACAAGTTTGTTAAGTTGGCATAAATTTTTCCTTTCTTTTGTTTTCTTTTTTTATTTGGTATTGTTTCTATCCCCTACACACTAAGTGCTCATGGTTTTCTTACCTTACCTAATCTTATAGCATTTCTTGGGATCATAAATATAGTATGATACCTAATTATACTCATCTAAATATCTTAGTTACATTTAACCATTCAAGTCAATACATTCACTCTCTTCAAATGATAATAACCTATAATTAGCAAAACAAGTTACTATAATATCTAGGGAACTCCCTCCAAAGGTGTCCCATTATGCACACATTCTCTACCATATTAACCACATGTGCAAATGCATATCGAGCTACTTATCATGATATATAATATTTTACCATAGGTTATGTAATCTAGTATCAACGCAATCTTATAGTATTAACCAAGTCTTATAACTCCATTGAAACCAAATAATGGATCCTAATCTACGCAATAGCCAAATCCATGTAAATTTGTTAGCTTACTAAGCAACATTGAGCCATTTTGTAATGCCCTATCTCATTCTCTATCATGGCAAACTTGGTATTGTTTATATTTATGTCTATCATGTTCAACAGGATGGCAAATGTGAGCATTGACTATCATTTTTTTCATGAGAAGATAACAAAAAATAATTTTCTTGTTTTGTTTATTACCATATGTACTAAACATAAAATATTATGTTTCCAAAAGTACCACTAGTAATAGATTTCTGTATAATGTATTATGTAGTCAATATACACATTAATAACTATTAACTACAAGTGGGCATAGGTTCGACACCAAACCACCATGTTAGGTCTGCAAATTGGACTCAACTCGTTTGGCCATTCAATACCCACCGTAGGACCCAATAGGTCCATGAGTTAAAGTCAGAGGACTCCCTTAACTCGTGGACCTACCAAATCCTAAGCTTGTCACCATCGTACAATTTTAAAAGGAGGAAATTGAAAAAAATTTAAATCAAATATAAAATCAAATTATAGTGAAAATTGAAACTATCTCTTTATAAATTAGGAAGTGAACCCATCAAGTCCAAAGATCTAGTCTAGAATCAGTCCTTCATACGTCAATGCTAGTTCACCCATGAGGGAACCCATGACCTATTATTTTTTTTGACAAGTTAGGTTGGGTTCATGCCTATGTGTACTACCAACATTTTTACATAAACCTTTGATTCAAACACCATCTTAAATAAACTTCCACATTTACTAATGGCCATTGTATAAACATAAAGCTACATAGATTAATATAGTTGGTCTTGTAGTTATTTTCATACTACAATTTACATCCAGTATATAGGTATACATTTTCTATGCCCCCACCTTTGTTAATGTTATTCAAATTTATTCGTAAAGCCATTAATAAATAAAGCACAATATATTACTAAACTTTGGAACAATTGTATTGAATTTTCTCTTCTCATTGTGTTGATTACCAAAAACTAGGATAAAGATCACCATCTAAAAAAATCTAGTATACACTAATATACAATGAATAGATCTTCTATCACCTAGATGTTCCATATTAGCAAATTATTTCTGCAAAAAGATGCCTTGCTAGGGTAATGGAAAAAGTCAAAGAAAGATACCTTTCACAAGTAAACATGTTTTCCTTGTCGAAGAAATCTACCTCTAACCATCATGAAGAGAAATTTTTGTCCTTTGATTATATATGACAAGTATCAAGAAATGAATGTTAGGAAAAGAAAAAGGTTTAGACCATTGTGAAGAACCATTAGGAACAAGTCGATACGTAATTTCGAACAAAATTTGTACTAAAGTTTCAAAGCATCATGTCTGGCATATTCATGACATGTTATCACTCTTTAGTGTGACACAAAAATATGTACACACATGAAAGATCATTGACTAAGGGGATACTTTTAGAATATTTTATGACTATTGCAATTGAAAAAATGTGCACTTCATTTAAACATGATGTCTAATAATCACATGTAGTATAGATGCTTAGTGATAGTTATTCCAAATAAACCTAGTAATGTTTGGACGATATCCTCCATTATAATGTTTGGACGATATCCTCCATTATGGGATCCTAAAATTCAAATTTTTGCACATCAAACCAAAATAAATAAATTGGCTTGAATTCATTCTAACATACTCACTTTTTCTTAAACAAAGTTTTGCAATCTAGATATACTAGGATGATTTTAACGCATCTTTTGATTTGACATTTTTGGAAATGTATGCATATTGAAGTTTCTACCTAGTAAAAGAAAAGATTTTCACTCATTTAAACTCAACAAGACTATAGAGACCTAAATCATAAAAAAAATGGGCAATGAAACCGATTGAGATCCATAGACTTAAATAATGAAAAATGAGTATACCTCTTGTACAAAAAAAGGTATCAATAGCTCTACTACGAGGTAAATCCTACATAAGAGATAGAAATTCTATGTACTATAGCAAATGTATGAAGGCATAAAAGATAAGTAACTTTAGATGATCTAAATCCATAAAAATATTAATAAAGATAGATATTTACTATTTCAAACTTAAAGTTCCAATAAACAATTTATCCTTCTTCCCTCAAAAAGTGGCTTATAGGTAAATTTAATGTTTGGGAGAATTTCAAAGATTTTCAATGAAGCTAAAGATACGTGAATGTGAGGAATTGATTATTCATGATAAACAGTCATAATGTTTATTTCTATAACTTGCAAGCTCTCCAATAGTCCCCTAATCAGATTTGAGTTTATTCGTATTCAGTAACTTTTGCACGTATACACACCATAAACATGAACATGATTAGCATTTTTTTACGAACTGTAAACTTGGAATTTTGTTCTACAACGTATGAATTTAGCATATAATTAGTTTAGTTATCACACCCTGAAACTTAAAGGTGCAACAACCCACCATATATCCCATTTAAATAAGATATGCTAAGACTCTCTAATTGTTTACTTAATCTATTTCCAATTTAATTTGTGAAATCTTTCATTAAGTTTGAAAATACTTGTTGGAATATTTGATTAGTTGAAATATCGAATTTTATTTTATGAAAATAGCCATAAGGTTTATATGCAGTTAATTTTGAAAAATGTTTCATTGGTTTGCAGCATGAGGTCTAATTAACCATAATAACCATCAGAGTGTCTAAAGGGTAAACTAAGGCTCAAGAGGCCTAAAATAAAAGTCAAAGTCTCGTTCAAAATCTAGATACATGCCAAAACCGTAAAACCCAGGCTAAGTATCATTATTCATAAAAATCTAAATAAAAAGGTAAGTCCAGCAAGTAAGGTCTCTACTCCTCATCCCAAATGAAGTCCCCATCGAGACCCTCATACTCAAAACCATATCCAAAAGCATCATAGGCAAAATCAACAATAGATCTTCCCCTAAAAAAAATAAGAAAGAGGGTAAGTCATAAGACCCAGCATGGGAATGCCTCAATCACACACCGTGCCACTTGCAAGTAGGCATAGATACTAATATAGTAGACAAGATTCATTTAGATATTTAATTTAGGTGTGATAAACATCACACCTCCAACGTCTCAAAAATTAGAGTAACTCATGACTCCACAACACAACGAAGGATAAGGGGTCTAATTCACCCTAGCAAGATCAGGGTTTGACATGAATGGCCATAGTCATATTTGATAACAACTAAGTAACTAGTAGTCTCATATGGAATTCATCATGAGAATCTACCACCAATGACTACAATCTACAATTAAAGTGTTATATGTGATGCTCATAACTCCATATAACACCCACTAATGTATCCTTCCATACTTGCTAGTCATATCTTATCATTCCTTTCTATCGACTATCCACCGCACCACCTATAGTGGCCTAGGTGCTTAATCTATTGTATCATCCTGGAATTTACGATCATAGCCATAAACCCAGGGCAAAAGCATCGCTCGTTGACCTACAATGACCACACACAATCGATTACATGTGTTTATTAGATAAGTTTAATTATTAGTCAATTTTGTTTATCTACAAGCACACAACACAAAATTTGGCAAAATGTGTGCCTATAGAACCCATGATCACAAACCCAGTCAAGTGTCAAAAATTGAACCCAGTTCCAAAACGTATATGCAACAGAGATTTAAAGTCAATTACTTATTCTCATTAAAAATTATATCCTAATTCTATTAAATAAGCTTACTAGACTATATTCAATTATAATCGTAGTACATTTTAGATAATTGTAATATTAATGTGTATTTAATTAAGTATACTTACTTACTTAATTGATATTTAATTACCAATTAGATAAGTTTATTCAATTAGTACTTAATTTCCAATTAAGCCTATTGGACTTAACTTAATATTCAATTAAGTATGTCCCTTTAAGCTAGTGAATCCATTTAGTGTTACTAAATGGACCCATTATCTTAGTCTTGTTTATTAATCCCATTAATCTCATTAATTAATTAATGGTTCAACTTGTTGATTTAATAGATTTAAAGGTAGTGAATTGATTAAGATAAGTTGAACTGATTGGAATTAATTTGGTTTTGATTCATTTTTAGAGGTTCGACCTTAATCTATTTTATTTTAATTTTCATTTATCATTTAATTAATTTTTCCTAATTTCTATGTTGAAAACTGATCTAAGTGAATTGATTGGGAGGAGATTGATTCTGTTCACTTGAAACAAATCTTGGATCAATCTAATCTTCCCTTGGGGAAGGTCTAATCCATTCTAATATTTATCTAATTGTTTGTTTTGTTTCAAAGCCTAATTGATGGCTATATTATTTGTCATATTTAGGCCCATATAACATTAATTAACCTAATTACCACTTAAGCTCATTTTTACCATACACACATTTTCACAAGTGTAACTATTTTCATGAAGATCAAACCAACTTCCATTGCAACCATGTTTGGTTTTTGAAGAAACAAGTTGTAGAAATTAAATCAACAAGTTAATTTATAAATAACTCATTCATTAGTTGAAAACTTATAAATAAACACTTTTTCAGTAATTTTTAATGAACATTTTGGGTTAAATTGTATTTTTAAAAAGAACAATTTAAATATTAAAAAAAAAAAACACACACACACACACATGAAGATATTCTTAACATTTTAATTTGACTCAATGAGTAACTCAGTGAGTCATAACATACTAACACTTACTATTAATAACACCAACACCATATTCATAAAAAAAAAAAAAAAAGATACTAAAATACGAAGATTAGACAAGAAAAATCCAGATTAAATACATTCAATCATTAGCATTCAAACTCCGTAAAAAACCTCCTAAATCATCATCAACTTTCTAATCTTTCTTAAATTCATTCTCCAAAACAAGCCTAATAAAAACAAGCAAAGCTCTTTCATTTTAACTTGGAATTGAGCCAATTGATTCCTAACTCTATCTATTTCTACATAGATTTCTAGATTTTAAGTGAGTTAAGTACCCTTATTACACAAAAATACTTCAAATACAATTTTTTTTTTTACTTAAAACCACAATATCTTACTCATTTTAACTCCAAACAACTTCAAACCAAAACCAATTCTTCCCAAACCTATTCCTATTACTAAATGAACATCATTACTTCATTTTAACTTCCATTTAACACCTCAAAACTCTAGATAGACCCCCTAAAAATGAATTAAATTTCCAACTGACCCATTATACTTAACTCTACACTAAATTATCATCATTTCAATTCTAATCCTCTAATCATCATTCCAAATCAATTTTATCCGCTACCAATTCATCAAATATTGATCATACATCAAATTAAGCATCAATTAGATCAAATTATTCAAACCAACATCAACCCAACATACTTATACTTACACTCACACACCACCAATAAACATGAATTATATGCACATTCTACATTAGTTCACTTATTTAAACCCACTAACATATTATAAATACCCATTAACAAGAATCAAAGCTTCCAATCACCCAAAAATATATCAAAATGCATTCCATCTTCTAGAATCTCTCTTTTCAAAAGCTTGTGCTTATATACCCCACTTCTATTTAATTATCTTAATTTACCTAAGTACCCTCCTCTACCTTAGTTTACATACTAGGATAATAAAGTAATTTATCCACTTTAAAATATCTAGAGTATTCTTAATATCTAATTACCCTCACTAGTCTTAATTAATCTATAGGTAAATTCATAGCATAACATCATGAATTTATATTTTTTTTTCCCACTAGTTTCTTGATTTTTAATTTTATTTTTTATTTGGACTATTTCATTAGTTGTTCTTCATAAATTGCTATAGTAAGTGCATATAGGTGCTTGGCATGGCACTATATATAAATAAATAAATAGAACCAGCTACTTTCAAACATAAATTGTCCTATGAAAACAATACACTATTAGATCCTAGACAATGTAAGAAATTGATGGCATAGCTAATTCCATACAAATTGATGAGGCAAAACAAAATCACAGCAATTAGAATCGTAGGACTTCACGATAAAAAATTTTCCTTTGATTCCCTTGCTACCCATGAACGTATTATAAGGCAAGAATTGCCTTATTGACTTGCTAAATTTAGATTAAACTAAACTATATAACAACATTTCCCCACCTAAATTTAGCAAAACTCCAAGGAGCAAACTATGCTTGATTTAGGAAGTGGAATCACAACTACGGTGCAATGTTGTAGTTAATGCATATCCACACTCACATTATTGTCTATAAAAATTAATTAAACCTAAATAAGATGAATTGAATAACTTCTAACTAACTTAACATAATCCTATGGTTTATGGCGACCATTGCTTCACATCAGCTTGAGAGAAGTATTCTCAATTCTTATTTTAAGAAAAAATTTATACATATCAAAAGCAACTATAATTGTCATGCTCCGGAAAGTGTTGTAGTTGCAACAATCCGCTATGGGTGCACTTAAGAATAGAGGACCCCACCACTAGTGCTCTAGATCTAGTCAAACTCTCTTCAAGTGTCTAATAAACTACAATTTACATTAGAAAAAATTTAAGTTAAATAACAGGTACCAACATTTACTTGAAGGGAGTAATTTAGGCTATAAAAAAAGTACTCTAATAGACATTTAATTTCACGCTAGGATCCATGAACACTCAACTTTATAACAAAACATTGCGAGCTGGATCTATGAAGGATTCATCATCTTGACCCCCATTCACAACCAACCTAACCTAATTCCTAAGGAATGACATCGAAGAAACTTACTATGGATACTCTCCTTGTTAGATTATATTAACGGGAACCTGCAAGCCAAACCAACTAATAGAGAGGTGAGCACTATTATCATAGCTCAATGAGATGGGAGTAATCTTTCAATACTACACATAGCATACATTAACAAGCAAGTTATCAACTAGTAGCTATACATGGACAACTATATAAATACAACATCACACATGGTCATCTAATAGTTAACATAAGGTTAAAGATATAATTCATTCCTTAACCACTATAAAAATTTGACATCTACTAGGTCATCTAGGATAATAACATACTCCTTACCAGCGACTTCTATGGTACCTCAACACATCTTTAGAATCAAGCATTAACACCCTTCACGGTGGCAAGACTCTAGTCTAGGATATGCATGACACTCACCATGTCGCTTAGTTCTCAAGTGGTGGAGCAAGGTTACATTGACCCTGTGAGCTACTGTGTAAAAGCGATGACTCTATATTTTTGCAATATCATTTAATGCATGTCAAGTTTTATCTTAAAACTCAAGTTGTTAATTAATTCAATTTAGGGTGACCAACCAATATATAACAAATACACCATATGCGATACAATGATATATAAGCCATTCAAATAATCTTAATATGGTTCACACAATTCATAAAGAAAACAAATTATCACTCTCAACATGAAAAACATATCATGTTTATTCAAGATGATAAGATACACATTTAATAGACTAACTATAAATTTATTAAGAGTATTTCATTTAAAGTGTAGATATTAAATTGCGTATTTTATTTGGTGGAATCATACTCCCATTCAAATGGAATTTTTATACATTCAAATGCCTCTTGATTTGGAACAAAAGGAGTCAAGTCGTTTGAATGCCACTATTGAAGCATTAGAGTGCCTCAACAAAAATCAAAAGATCAAAGGGCATGCAAAAGTTCTTTGGATGGCATAACACAAGCATTACAATGGCCTTGCCCAGTACATAAAATTTACAAAACGGAGCAAATTCAATGTCGCACTATATCTCATATACTTCATAATTTATGCGTCTTAATCAATTCATCATCATTATAAATCTTGAACGCATCAAGTTTTCAAGTTAATATACCACTTTAACAATCCTAATCAGTGTAATAGATCATAAAGTTAACCCACTCCCCTTGACCTCATTTTCTAATCATAATAATCTTCCAAGATTCCACTAAAATTGACAAGTGTCACCTAAAATAAAGAAATTAATAAGTTAAAATGCGGTTTTCATCATAAAATACCCTCTCTCTAGTTGTTGTTTAATCTAACCTCAGTATTCTAATGTCTAAGCTTATGTTCTCTTGCTTTTTTTCGTTCATTTTTTTATCATAAACTGATTTAGCTTAATTTAATCATTGTGATACTTGATATATGTGGATTATAGGCTACTACACACGTCCTATGAAGTTATGCAAGAAATGCTTGAAGTTGTTGAAGTTACAAAATCTTGAAAATGCAAGTTGAAGGATAGCAAACAAAATTTGGTTTAACTTTAAAAGGATTTTCTTATTGACATGGAAGAATTGCAAGAAGAGATTTGGTTATTTATGATGTATACCACGGAATGTTCATCCAGGAATTTATGGTTTGTGATCAGGCTAAGAAATGAGAGAGTAAAGAAGTGTGGAAGATGAGGGAATAGAACTATTTGTGAGAAAGCAAAACATAAGGAAAGAAAAGGATAGTAATAATATTTAAGGTAAATTACAAAAAGGTAATATGTGTTTTTGGTCATTTGCAAAAAGATTATCTACGTTTTGATTTTTGAAAAAAAGGTGACTTATGTTTCTAATTTTTTATCTATAATAAATAATAACACATGTTGATATTCTACTAGTTGCTTAATTGCTTTCTTTCTTTTTCTTGTTTTTTTTGTTTTTCCCTTTCGTTTTAATTTTCTAAATTTTTTATATTTTTATTAACTTATATAATTTACTAATATTTTTTTATTTAATTAATTGCTTATTGACAAGTAGAATATTGATACATGTTATTATCTATAATTGACGCAAAATTAAAAAATATAGGTTACCTCTTTGTTAAAAAAAAAAAATGCAAGTGATCTCTTTGCAAATGATCCAAAACACAAATCACCTTTGTACAATCTACCCTGATATTTATTTTAAAAAAAAATGCATGTGTATTAAGGAAACCAAGATTTATAGTCGGTGAAATGAATAGCTTGCTACAATGCTTATTCGCTTGAGTAGGTTTGCCGCCAAAACCTAATGCTATTAGCCCAACAAGATACTTAGTTTGGCTTTCATATTTCCAGTTTACAATATGCCCATTCAGTCATTCACAAAATATACTTGATCACACTTTCAACGAAAATTTACAAGCTTCCCAAATATATTTTATGGAATACTAATATATAATAGAAAATTATTTTATGGCTTTAAAATATTATTTCAATACCTAGTATTTATTAGCTATACATTTACTCAAAGGCATTTTATTATTTTAGGATTTCAAAATTAAAATTTTGTAAAGCAATTATATTGCTCTAAAATGTTAATTTATGTTTTCATATGATTCCATTTATTTTGTATTCCCCTTTAGTTATAACTTCGGCTTCTAAGTTTGTTGCCTAATTAATGGCACGACGACTTGATATTCAATAATGTAACACTTGCTATTATTATTAATGTAATTGCTATTGTTTTGTTATTTTTATTTGTCTATATATTTGGAACTTCACATCTTTCGCTTTTTATAATAGTTTTAAAACTTCACATCTTTCGCTTTTTATAATAGTTTTACCCTCAAAATTTTAAAGTGTACTTAGTTTGTCGAAATGGTAAGAATATATTGTCCTCATTTGATTTGAATGTCCAAAATTTTGATAATCCTTATAAGTTAAATCCTTCTTAAACTCAATCAGTTATAATTATGTTATGTTTCTAGGTCTAGGATATGTTTTCTTAACAATGACACGTGAATACGTTATGTACGTCTACCAATTTCGTACTAAGGAAAGTCAATGCTAGTTGTCCAACTCGCTCTAATATATCAAGGTCTAATATACCTTGACTTAATTTCTCTTTAGCTCCAAATATTTTGACTCCTTGAGGTGGTGTTATCTTAAGATACACATGATCTGCAAAATAAAATTTAATTAATTTCTCTTCATTTTAAATCTACCTAGTGCTTTTGTTTATCTAGTGAATCCTCCATCTTTTGATGGATAGCTTTTGTCTTCTTTGTAGTTTCTTAGAGTAAGTTAGGTTCTAATGCAAGTTTCTCAATGTTAACCCAATACAAAAGTGATCTACTCTTGCATCCATATAAAGCCTCATACAGTGACATCTAAAGTTGGGAATTGCGGGTGGGCCAAAAATTTTGGCTCGCAGGGCAAGGCAAGCAACTTATCGCGAGTGCGGGTTAGCCCATTGACTTGCAAAAAAAAAAAAAAAGGGGGTAAGGCAATCACATATCAACACAACATACGAGGAGAGGACGATGGGACACTAGGCAGTGACTAACATCGGCGCGATGACAGGACAAGGACGGTAGAGGGACGAGGACAATAAGACAAACGGATAGTGCGGCAGGCCCAACCGCAGCTCTTCTCTTTCTCTTAGTCTTCCTCT
Source organism: Laguncularia racemosa (assembly GCA_037954665.1). Lineage (NCBI taxonomy): Eukaryota > Viridiplantae > Streptophyta > Magnoliopsida > Myrtales > Combretaceae > Laguncularia > Laguncularia racemosa. The sequence goes on from JBBMOL010000004.1 coordinate 8,633,631, forward strand.
TCCATTCCAAATTTCCAATCTTCCTTCTCCTTCCGCAATTCTACTCTTCGCCTCTTCGTGCCTGCCTAGTGCTTACCCCAATCACAGCCTCTTCCCCCTCCCCCGTGTCATCTGCCATGCCTAACTAGACAAGACTGGACCCCGACTAGACCAGTCGTCCTTGCCTTGGTAACTATAAGTTGTCCTCTGATTTATTTATCTTCTTTTTCTTTATTGTTACTTGTGGTTGTGGTTGTGGAGTGTGGACTGTGTGTGGGCCGCCGGCCGTGGCTTGCTTGCGTAGTGGCGTTGGCTTAGCATGCGATGTGGTGTCTAGCTATTTGGGATGTTGGCTTGGAAAATGTGGTGTAGCCACCAGCTGTGGCTTTCTTTATCGTTGCTATCCCGTCAATTACTGTGCTGTGGTGGTCCGATTATTAATTGATTGGGGATTGTGGCACCGACGATGAGTGATGCTGCGATAGTGATGAACCGACGATGGCCAATGCAGTGACTCTATGATAGTAGCCAATGGGGTGATGCCGGTTCAGTGACTATATTTATATTTAATAAATTATAATCTTATATAATTTATATATATATAATTTTTTGTAAAATACGTGTACTACTATTAATAACATTTCCTATATTATTATAGAGAAGGAATTTTTATTTATTGATATGTTCAATAATTTAATGTTGCAAATATATTTACAGAATGGATCCTAAGTAATGAGACTGCAATGGAACCTATTAATGTGGATGATGTATCTGAAGTCGTGGCGTAACAGAAATCTACAACCAGGATCTTCTCAATTGAACTGAACTCATAGAGTAAGAAGTGCTCAAGTAATTTACAAAAGTTTGCACTTTAAAGTGTATTAGCACTAATAGAAAATGTTACATTGGTAGAAGATAAAATGTGTTGTAAGAATGATTACAACAAAATAAATAGTCCATGCAATGAAAAATCAAAAGAAATGGTCTTAAGATGCCTTTATAATTCATCGCAGTATCCTTATGTATGATACAGTATTGAGTCAGCCTAAGTATATATGTTATATAAAAATATAAAGTAAATTTAAGATTCATCAAAAGAAGATATATTGAAATAAATATTGCAAACAAAAAATTTCAAGGAATGTATGTTTGACTTCTGATGTATGAACCGCTTTCCACTAGTGAGGGATATATTTGTTTAACTGAACATTACGTGGATGACAATTGGAAACTGAATAATAAAATTCTTGCTTTTTGCAAAATGCCCCTCCTCACTCAAGGTTTAAGTTGTCAAAAAAAGTATTTGATTTTTTGAAGATTGGGGCATAGATAAGAAGATATTCTCCCTTACATTAGATAATGCATCTGCAAATGATTTTATGCAAGATTTTCTGAAAGAGCAATTGAACTTACAGCATAGTTTGTTATGTTATGGTGAGTTTTTTCATATTAGATGTTGTGCTCATATTCTTCATTTGATCGTTAAAAATGATTGAATGTAAGTAATGAAGCGTTGCATAAAGTAAGGGAGAGTGTCAAGTATGTGAAGGGCTCCGAGAGTAAAATGAAAACTTTTTAGAGTGTGTTAAACAGTTGGCAACATTGATACTAATCTTGGTCTGCACTTGGATGTAACTACTAGATGGAGTTCCACTTATCTTATGCTTGATAGCGTACTCAAGTATTGACGTGCTTTTTCTTTCTTTCAATTGAATGATTGTCATTATAAATATTGTCTAACCATTGATGAGTAGGAAAGAGCAGAAAAGATATGCAAGTTTTCGAGCCCTTTTCATAGTATCACCAATTTGATGTTAGGATCATCATAGCCAACTTCATACCACTATTTTTTACAAGTATAGAGGATTGAATGTTTGTTGAATGAAAATTTAAGTAGTGAAGATCATGTCATAAGGGAGATGTCTACCAGAATGAAACAGAAGTTCAATAAGTATTGGAGTGATTATAGTGTTATCCTTGCACTTAGAGCAATATTTGATCCTCGAATGAAATTTGATTTTTTGAACTTCTATTTTAATAAACTTGATCCCCTCACTTGTGAATAGAAGTTAGCTCACATAAAGAGCAAGTTATATAAACTCTATGGAGACTATGAGAAGAGTAAAACAGATCATATATCTAAAACTAGAAGCCATCAGGTTGGATCATCTTCTCAAGGACAAGACACATCTGGAGGTAGCAGCAACACATAGAGTTAGGAAGGGCTTGGGGATTGATTTTGCTACTTTGGCGGTAGGTTTAATAATTTTTTTATTTTTTTTAATTATATTTTTGTCATATTATATATTGGTATTTAATTAATTTTTTCCTTAATAATGTAGGAATTCTAATACCGTTAAGTAGAAGTACAAAGTTATAGTAAATCTTCTTTGAATATTTATCTAGATGAGCCAATAATGGATATGAACTTTTACTTAGAATTGGATGTGTTACAACATTGGAAGAGTCAAAGCCAGATATATCCTGATTTATCTATCATGGCCTCCAATGTGCTTAGCATTCCAATTACTACTGCAGCGTTAAAGTCAGCTTTCAGTATCAGTGCCCATGTACTTAATAAGTATCACAGTTCTATGCTCCCAGCCAATGTACAAGCTATAATTTGCACACGTAATTGGTTACAAGGATTTACATATGAAGGTAATTTATTTTTGTTTTGTTGGTAATATTTTCTTTTAACTATTGTTTCAAGTTCAAGCATTTATTATCTAATTTAATTATATGTGTAATGTCGTGAATTGTAGATCAAGAAGAAGACAATGGGAGTGGGGGTGGGAGTGGGACTACTTCATCAAAGAGAGACTCCAATTTGGTTGTTGATGATAATGATAATGATGATTGATGTGATGATTGATTTGTTTATATGATTTTATCTCCTTTATTATTGTCTTTGTTTTCCTATATAATTAGTGAAAAATACTTTATGATAATTACTACATTTGCTTAATTATCATTTTAGATTATTTTCTTTTCTATCGTATGAGAATGAGATTTAAGAGTAAGTACGTATAAATTGAAATGGTATGTTTAACTATTATAGGTTTAAGCCTACATGTGCATCTCCTATTTCTATTCAATAAGAATTTTGTAATATATTACTATTATATTTCCATTGGACTAGATCAATAATAAATTACTAGCTTTCATAAGTTTAACTTAAAAAATTTAGAATTTAGAATAATTAATTTGTAAAAAAAAAAAAAAAAATTGTAAGCCAAGTGGTTCGATTTTTTCAACCCGCAACCTTTGCGGGCTACTACAGGTTAGCCTACGGGCCGATGCGAGGCGGGGCAAGGCGGCCCATTTGACCTACATTCCTGCCTCTAATGACATCCTAATATTATAGTAATAGTTGTTGTTATAATCAAACTCTACTAATGGAAAGTGCATATCCCAACTTTCTTTAACCACAACACATAAGATCTTAAATTATCCTCAAGAGTTTGTATGATATGCTCCATTTGTCCATCGATCTGAGGAAGTTAAGCAATATTAAAATGAAGCATAGCTCCTAGGGCCTAATATAAACTTTTCCAAAATGTTGATACATAATGGAGATCTCTATCAAACATAATACCAATAGGTACTCTTATAGTCTAACCATCTTTAGTACACAACCTTGCTAATTTTTTCAAGGGATAATTAATATTATTCAATAAGAAATGAGTTGTCTTGGTTAGTTTATTTACTATTACCCAAATTACATCATATCCTCTTCTAGTTTTAGGTAAAGCTATTATAAAGCTAATAGAAATTCACTACCATTTCCAATATAGGATGGTAAGGGTTGTAACAGTCCCCTTGGTCTTTAATATTCAACTTTAACTTGCTAACATACTAAACATTAATCATGTCATGACATGCTAGATTAACAAGTTAGATGCTAAATTGTGAGCTCTAACTACAATTACATTAATTATGTGTCATGTGCTTTTGTTATCACTAGTCCTTTTAGCTAGATTAGGACTTAAAAGAGTCATCCTAACTCCTTAGTAATTCCCCTTCTTGATACCATTACAATACCAAAACCAATATGCCATCAATAGATGCATTTTTAGTTTAGTAAGTTAAATTAAGGGTCAACAAGAAATTTATGAGATCATGCATGATTGGGTTGGTTAAAGAATAAGTATTATATATCACATTAAATTGATTACACAACATTTAGCCATCATAGGATAGTTTATATAGTTATAATCTTATATGCACCATAGTGCATGCATTTTACATGCCATAAATTTCAAGTTTTAAGGTCTCTTCCACATTCTTAAAATCCTAGCTTATTATATACCTAAAACATAAATGAGTAATTATATATACATATATATATATATATATATATATAACCAAAACCATTAAATAGAATGGCGTTTAACCAATATAATCGAAATTGAGTCAAACTAACTTTTTATAAGCCATTAGCTTAGCTCAACACTCCTGAGATAAGTAAACATTTCTTACTTCTCTACATTTGTATTGTAGATTAAGTTTGTTGTCAATTTGCACTTTTATTTAAAATAATTATGAAGGAGAGGACTAATATTTCTTCTAAATGCAATTAAAGGATATATATATATTGTAAGGTGAAACTTGATGATAAATTTTATTTATAACAAGTAGTGCATACAACTGATAATGTTAACTCCTTGTTAGAATTACATTAATTCTATCATGAATAAATCATTAATTTGCACTTGTGAGAGATCATATGTATACATCATGTGTTGTGACATTTATTCTTTATTCGAACTTAGGCACAAGCCTACATTCTTAGTATACACTACATGTTATAACATATATCCTTTGGTGACATATCCATCATTAGTCTATTAAAATACAAATCCTCTCTTGGTCTATTTATACTTAAAGGTGAGTGTATGTCATCTCCCTTTAATTATCCTATTTTTATTTCAATTTGTTGTGTATAGAGTGATGAGTTGATTACATTAGAATATTAGACAGCCCACTATTAATTCGAGTTTGACTCCTTAAGTTGAGTGATAAGATCTAAGGAGTCTAATCTATACTTAGAATGACATAAGAAGATTAGGTTTAGTCGACTCAAATAGCTATTGTTAGACCAGTCTCCTAGTCTAATCCTCTCTCAGATAGGCACATGCACTTATTAAATGAGGCTACAAGACTTTAGTGCATAATAAGCTCATCAAATTAGCTTAATGAGTAAGTTTCGTATGATTTGTTGATCATCAGGAAGATTTAATGGATATTATCAAACTTAAGAGCTATAAATCCTCAGTCATACCTCATCATTTGAAGATATCTAAGATCATAGAAACAAAATTCTATTGTAGCAACTCTACTCTTAGAGATCAAACATTTGTTCAAAAGAAAAACAAACTCAAATTAAATTACAAGGTTGAGGCCCCAAGTTCCCTTGTCAATCACTTGTGCATTCAAGATTTCAAGATTATTTGTTATTCCTCTAATGTGCTCAAAAATCCAAGGCACATGTACACAATTGCAATTGTAGAAGCAATTAAACAAATCCACAAATATGGGCATGACCAAGCTTGAATAACCAAGTATGATATGCTTTGATACCAAAAGATGATGTGCCTTAATTTGACATAAGCATATACACATAAACAATTGATGCAACCTCAATCAAATTTGGATAACAATCACTACAAGTGGCGTGAACCCCTTAACCCTTTTGAATCCAATTCGTAAATCAATTAATCTTAACACCAAAAGATGATGTGCTTAAATGGATCAAGCACACAACACAAGATTAAATGGAAATCCAATTATCAAAATGCTTAAATGGCATGAACCCGTTATGCAAAAGCTTCCACGCAAAAATAGCAATTCCACTAAAATTGAGTAATTCACAATGACAATACAATTTAGGATCTAATGTCACTAAATTGCAAGCAATCCAATTATAAAATTGATCTTATAAATGACGTGAAATCAAGAACCAATAGAACACAATCTAAATCAAAACTAGATATTACACACTAGCATGAAATGGAATTCAACTAAGGAAATGATATGACTCACAAATCCTTAAGTTGCTACTCACCACAATCTTTGAAGAATCGATAAGGGTCTTACGAAAATTTGAGTATGAACCCTAATTCTCACGAAAATAAGTAGCAATTTTGTTTTCTCTCAACTTTCTACATAAACCTTACTTAAGCAAGTATTTATACTTGCTCCCTTTATGATTAAAATGGCTAAATAATTACATCTATGCCACTAAAGGGTGGTCGATCCTAAACCCACAATTACAACCAAATAAAATGTCCCAAAAAGCTTACAAAATAAATGGTTCAAAGAAAAATAACAAATACAAAAATAGTCTTCACAAGCCAGCTCTTCAATGGAATTCATCAATCCAGCTCATCTTCATTTTAGGTCGGTCCATAGATAACCCATAAGCTGATTCTTAATGAGTTTGTCCAAAACCCTATAAAGTCCGATAAGTATGCCTACTGGAATACACAATACATAAGTAATAGAAAAGATGTTAGTATATAAATAATTCCGATATCGATTTGTTCAAAAAGGACCCTCATTAGCAAGATTTGAAATTTTTTTGTTCTTACCCTAATGATAGGTCTTATAGGATTTTGATTCTGATCATCTCCTTAAGCCTTAAAAAGATTTGTCTTCAAATCTGATAAATCAAATGTAATAGAGACTCTATATCCCCCTAGCAAGTCATCTGAAGAAGTATCACTACAGAATCCCAATATCTGAAATACCACAAGGGGTGATTGCTCTCTCCTCTATTTCTATGACAAACCTCGTCCGCAACACATATAATGGTTCATTATCCACTAAGACCTCCCCTGTCTCAAAGTGTTCCAATGATGTTGTTGTCCTCTTTCTCGATTCAACTGTATATTTTTTACCCTCTTGGCCCTTTAATGGTTTGCTCAACTACTCATGAACCTCTGAAACCTCTGAAGGTCAACACAACTGCCTCTGAATAGTTTGGTCCTCTGGTGGTTTAGCTCATTTGACTATGACCTTTAGGAACCTCTAAAGGTTGGCACATCTATGTCTGACAAGTTTTGTCCTCTGTAGGTTAGCTCATGTAATTAGGAACCTCTAAAGGTTAGCATATCTGCTCCTGCATAGTTTGGTCCTTCGATGGTTGGTTCAAGTGGTTATGATCGTTAGGAATCTCTGATGGCCTACGGATCTTTTATTGAACCTTTTGGACCTCTGAAGGTGACATCAGATTTAAAATGATGCATTTACCCTCTTTCTGGAATACATAGGTATTCTTGAAGCCATCGTATAAGACCCTCCTATCATATAACCATGGCCTACTAAGCAATATATAGGATGTACACATAGGAAGAATATCACATTTAAGCTCATCACAGTACTTATCCCCTATACTAAAGGGTACCCTAGCCCTTTGGGTCACATAAAGACTCTCCTGATCATTTAACCAATCTAATGTGTAAGGTTTAGAATGCAAAGTAGTTACAAATTTCAATTTCAATACTAATGATGCAGCTACAACATTAGTACAACTACTACCATCAACAATAATGACACATAAGTTTCATTGTACCCTACAAGAAATATGGAACAAATTTTCTCTTTATCCATCATCAATGGTTAGAGAAGAAGTCAATACTTGATGTATTAAATTAGTAGAAGTATACACATCATTTAACATGATTGCTACCTAACTTCAATAACTTAACAACACACTTCATTGCACGTACTACAACAACACACCCCCACACACCCATGGTGCAACACACAAACAATACAATAAATACTTATTGTCACTTCAAGTAAAGTCAAGTAAAATAGTTGAAGCACAAATAAATATTTCCTAGTAGTTAAGAAATTAAATTCAACTAACGAGTGTTTAAGTAATGAGTTCAATTTCTTTCACACTTTAATGTTTGTTTTTTAATTCAAATTCTACCACTCACTTCCCTTTCTTGGTCATGGTTTTACACTCACAATTAGTGTTAATGTGCAACACCTTACACCACATACAATTCTACAAATTCACAAGTGGCAATTCCTTCACAACACATTCACACCACCACACATACACACACAATCAACAATTCACTTATGGTGCACTAACTTCACCACAACTTTACTTCACGTGCAGCACCTTCACCTTAACACACACACACACTTCACGTTGCAACACTCCTTCACAGTACAACTCCAATTCACCACTCACAAAAACTCACTTCACGTTACCACTTACAAACAAAGGCAGCAACAAATTCAAATTCCACTTTAAATGCAACCTCTTCTACAAATGGTAAGAAGCAAATTCAAATTCAAATAGTCATTTACTCAACTATCACACAATAACTTCTTCAACTTAAAGATGGTGTTTGAATTTTAAATAATTTCCTTTTCTCCACACACTTCAAATCTAGAAATGGTAAAGAACAACCACAATTCCGAAATCATCAACTCCATTCACTCTTCTTTGTTTTCAAATTTCAAACCACAATTCCGAAATCATCAACACTTCATTCACTCTTCTTTGTTTTCAAATTTCCACTTTTTTTCAAGTGATCACAAATGATCACTAAGAAACACTACTCTTCCTCACAGCAAACTTAAGGACATCACTTTGCAATTCCTCCAATCAACATACATACACAATGCCACACACACATACCCTTCACTTAACACACAAACACAACACCACACACACACTCCCTTCACTCACGGTGTAGCACACACACACACACACACACACACTTCCACACATTTCACTCCTCCACTTCAAACACAATTTCAAGCCGCAACTTTACAAAAGGCAGCTCAATTCAAATTCAGATTGTTTCACTTATTACAACCTTTCCACAATTGGTAAGAAGCAACTTTCAAATTCAAATGAAAACACAATAACTTCTACCACTTAATGTGTGTTTTGAAAATCAAATAGCTTCCATATACTCCACACAATTCAATTCTAAAAATGTACAACTATACTCCTTATTTCTGAAAACAACATGCAATGGATTACACTTCCACTTCCTTCACAAATGAGGTAATTTCTAAGTTCTGAATTTTGAATCAAGAATACACTACTACTCCTTTTCCTTCACAAAAATTATCAACAACAAGGAGCTTCAACAAGACCTCAAATTCCACTTCAACAAGCAGCAAATCTCAACTTCTCGGCAAGACAATTAATCAAGTCAATTCGCAACATACACAATTTTGGATCACAAATTGAAGAACCCTAATTGACCATGAAACAAAATCAACCAACACTAATCCCTTCTCTTAACTTGAGCTCTAATACCAATTGCAATTATAGAAGCAATTAAACAAATCCACAAATATGGGCATGACCAAGCTTAAGTAACCAAATATGATATGCTCTGATACCAAAAGATGATGTGCCTTAATTAGACAAAAGTATATACACACAAACAATTGATTCAACCTCAATCAAATCCGGACAACAATCACTACAAGTAGCGTGAACCACTTAACCCCTTTGAATCCAATTTGTAAATCAATTAATCTTAACACCAAAAGATGATGCGCTTAAATGGATCAAGCACACAACACAAGATTAAATGGAAATCCAATGATCAAGAATGCTCAAATGGCGTGAACCTTTTATGTAAAGCTTCCGTGCAAAAATAGCAATTCCACTAGAATTGAGTAATTCACAATAACAATATAATTTAGGATCTAATGTCACTAAGTTACAAGCAATCAAATGATAAAATTGATCTTATAAATGACGTGAAATCAAGAACCAATAGAACACAATCCAAATCAAAACTAAATATTACATACTAGCATGAAATTGAAATTCAACTAAGGAAATGATATGACTCACAAATCCTTAAACTGCTACTCGCCAAAATCCTTAAAGAATTGATAAGAGTCTTATGAAAATTTGAGTACGAACCCTAATTCTCACAAAAAAAAATAGGCAACAATTTTGTTTTCTCTCAACTTTCTACATAAATCCTACTTAAGCAAGTATTTATACTTGCTCCCCTTAGGGTTAAAATGGCTAAATAATTACATCTATCCCACTAAAGGGTGGCTGATCCTAAACCCACAATTACAACCAAATAAAATATCCCAAAAATCTTACAAAATAAATGATTCAAAGAAAAATAACAAATACAAAAATAGTCTTCACAAGCCAGCTCTTCAGTGAAATTTTTCGATCCAACTCATCTTCAGTTTAGGGCGGTTCATAGATAACCCACAAGCTGAGTCTTAGTGAGTTTATCCATCGCCCTATAAAGCCTGATAAGTGTGCCTACTAGAATACACAATATATAAGTAATAGAAAAGAGGTCAATATATAAATAATTCTGAGATCAATTTGTTCAAAAAAGACCCTCATTACCAAGATTTAAAATCATTTGGTTCTTGCCCTAATGATAAATCTTGTAGGATTCTGATTCCTATCATCCTCCTTGCCATTTTCTCTAAGTTATCTTCACAATACTTCTCTAAGGTCATGTAAAGCATAACACACATGAGATGCATGTGGCTATGTTAACCAAATCCCCTCATCTACACTATGTTTGTTTTTGTCAATTATTTGTTCTTGAAAATAATGTTGACTTTCAATTTAGAGATCACAATTTTTGTATATTTGGCTATAATATGTAATTATAAATCTAACAAAAAAGTAAATTGCAAATATACTTTATTATGCTTGCTCTATGTGCATTTAACTGCCTTTTGTTCAAAATAAATTGCAAATATACTCTATTATGCTTGCTCCATGTGCATGTAACCACCTTGTGTTTGAAATTGAGCACTTAGAATCCACATCTTTAATATACTATTTTTGCACTTGAAAATAATAAAATTTAAAAAAAATGAAAGAAAATATTAAGTATAAGGAAATTAAATTCTCTCTTTTCTTTTTTTATGTGTTTATTTTTTTAATTTTAACATTTTCTAATTATCCAATTCAAGTGCAAAATAGTATAATATAGTCTAAAAGAATTTTTCATAAAGATTTAGAGATTTAAACACTCAATTTAAAAAATTAGGGAATTTAACAAACATGGAGTAAATATAAATAATGCATTTGCAATTTACAAAATAAAAAAGAGAAGGTGAACATTTGTATAATCCATATAAACAAATAAGGTAAATCAAGCCTAGCCAAGCCTATATAGGCTCAAGCTCAGCTTGTTTAAAAAATTGTCGGACTCAAGCTAAAGTTAAGAAGTCTAAAACTTGAGCTCAACCAGAAAGCTCGTTTGCATTATCAAGCCTAAATGAGCTAAGGCTCACAAACCTACTCACAAATCAATTTACAAGCTTGCTCATGCTATATAATACATTCATAATATAATATATAATATATATTTAACATTAATTATATATGTTATATTATAATAAAAATTAATATTAGATTATACATACATACATATATATATAAAGATCACGAGCCTACTCTTAAATGAGCCAACTCATGAATAAGTCTAAATAAGAGCTCGAAAAACTCAGCTTGCTTAAATAAAGAGTTTTATTTATAGTTTGAACTCAATTCATTTACAAATTAAGCTCAAACCAAGACAAGTTTAAAGTAAGTACAAGCTTGAATAGCTCACAAGTAGCCTAGCACATTTATAGCACCAATTCAAGTTACGCACTTAAATATTGTGATTTAAAAAAAATATGTAAATACTGTACTCGCAATAATTATTCCTAAAATAGGTTTCGAAGACACAGACGTTGTTTGCGACTTTAAGATTAATAAAAACTTTTAAACTAAAGGCACAAATCAGGTCTGCACCTTCAATGCAAATTTGTGTAAATTTTTTTTCCCTATGATATATTTACAAACCTATAAAAGTTATGAAAAAAAAAAAACACTACAAACCTATAAAATTATTACAAAAGTAATACTACAAAAACTGCAAACCAATAAAATTATTGTAAAAGTAATATGAAAACTTATAAAAGTGATACAATAAATTTATACGACATCCTAAGATGTGATTTGTAATACACACAAGAAAAAAAATTGCATCAACAATTTCTAATATAAATACGAATCCTGAGTTCATATGTTCATATTTCCATCTTTCAATTTTCTCAGCAAATTTCACTCCATCTAATTGTTTACAAATTTTTGTTTTCATAATTTCTATTGCACGCAAGTTTTAATTTGTTGAAATATGTATATGGAAATATCTTCATCAAAGGAACATCTTGGTATGTTTTCTTAAGAAAAAATTAATTTTTTTTATTATATTACTTCAGATAAATGGAAAAAAAAGTGTAATTATATATACTCCATAATTTTTATTGAAATAGTGGTTGTTATTAATTAATTATTAGTTAGTAATTAATTGTTAGAAAAATAATTAGTTAATTTTTTTTGTTGATTGCAAATGTAAAATATATCAATGGTTTTGTATAATTAGTTATAAAATTAAGTAATTATTAATGATCAGTTAATTATAAGTAATTAGCTATTAATATGTCATTAATTAATTATTATAAAATTAAGTAATGAAAAATTTTGTGTTGGTTGCAAATGTAAAATATTTGTATGGATTTATACAATTAGTTATAAAATTAGGTAGCTATTAATTTTTCATTAACTAAAGTTGATTAGTCATTAATATGTCATTAATTAATTGTTATAAAATTAATTAATGGAAATTTTTGTCTTGGTAAGCCAATGTACGATACATGCATGCTTTTGTATAATTAGTTATAAAATTAAGTATTTATTAATGATAAGTTAATTACATATGATTAGTCGTTAATATGTCATTAATTAATTGCTATAAAATTAACTAGTGAAAAATTTCGTATTGGTAGCAATTGTAAAAGATTTCTATGTTTTCATACAATTAGTTATAAAATTAAGTAATTATTAATGTTTCATTAATTAAAGGTGATTAGTCACTAATATGTTATTAATTAATTGTTATAAAATTAATTAGAAAAAATTTTGTGTTGGTTGTAAATGTAAAATATTTGTTTGTTTTTAAAATTAGTTATAAAATTAAGTAGTTATTAATCTTTTGTTAATTAAAAGTGATTAGCGTTAATATGTTGTTAATTGATTGTTATAAAATTAATTAGTGAAATATTTTTTATTGGTTGCAAATGTAAAATATTTGTATGCTTTTGTATAATTAGTTATAAAATTAAGTAGTTATTAATGTTTCATTAATTAAAAGTGATTATTCGTTAATATGTTATTAATAAATGTTATAAAATTAATTAGTGAAAAATTTTGTACTAGTCGGAAATGTAAAATATTTTATTTTTTTAGAATTAATTATAAAATTAAGTAGATATTAATGATCAATTAATTAAAGATAATTAGTTGTTAATGTGAAATCAATTAATCGTCATAAAATTAATTAGTGAAAAATTTTGTATTGATAGGAAATGTAAAATATTTGTATGGTTTTGTACAATATGTTATAAAATTAAGTAGTTATTAATGACCTGTTAATTAAAGATAATTATTCGTTAATGTGTCATTAATTAATCATTATAAAATCAATTAATGAAAAAATTTGTTTTGGTTGAAAATGTAAAATATTTGTATGTTTTTGTACAATTAGTTATAAAATTAAGTAGTTATTAATGATTCATTAATTAAAGATAATTAGTTGTTAATATGTGTTTAATTAATCATCATAAAATTAATTAGTGAAAAAATTGTATTGGTTAAAAAGATAAATATATTTGTATGGCTTTGTACAATTAGTTATAAAATTAAGTAAGTATTAATGATCCATTAATTGAAGGTAATTAGTCATTAATGTTTCATTAATTAATCATTATAAAATTAATTACTAAATAAAGTTGGTATTGATTCTACATATAATATCTTTGTCTATTATTGTAAAAGTAGGTGTAGACTTTAGTTGTTATGGATTAACTATTAATTAGATAGTAAATAGTCACTAATAAGTCATAAATTAATATATCGATATTAATGGTAACATATACTAAATTTTCTTATATATATTCTATTTTGCATAATAGATGGAGCTTGGAACTTTCAATCCTTCAGTCTTGACACATAGTAGGGACATTGATCACATGTTATTTGGAACGGAGAGGTAAACAACTTTTCACTTATTAATTAGTTTCTGTTGCATTGGGAATAGTAAAACATTACACGTGTTATCATCATAGGATCAAGCAACACTTGTTGTTCAATGGTGTGAGTTGTCACTCTATCATGACAAGTTCACCATCCCCTTTAATCTTTAAATGGAGTCATACTTGCATTTGGTTGGATTCAAAGGTGAGAGCAACCTACTGTACATACCATTAGATTGGCACATGATTATAGCATTGGTGGAAAATTGGTGACTGGAGACACATACATTCCACATGCTAATAGGGGAGTTTACTATCACCCTATAGGATGTGAGATCCAGTTATGACTCCTCATTGATGGTCAAGCGGTTATAGGGAGTAGTTGCTTAATTTGGGGTGCGATATGCGAAGAATTGCTAAATTGAGGTCAGGGCCTAATAGTAAGAGAGGCCGCATTAGTATGATGTCGCTTTATGATATGTTTTGTATGATCCTACCTAACGCCGATGTTGAGCAAGTACATTGTGGTACACGTTCATACATAATGCAGCTATTGGAGGGATTTATCTTTGTTGATAAATCCAACTCCCTTATCTACTGATGTGGTTACCTTTGTTGGAGCATTTTGATGTTACTGAGATGTATAGTTGAGGGTCTACATGTCTAGCATGGTTGTATCGCTAACTTTGTATCGTGTCATCATTGTCGATACACAAGATTGGAGGGGTTGCCATTCTACTACAGTTGTGGGCTTAGGGTAGATTTCCCCACATCATACACTTTAGCCAACACAAATTATATTTAGAAGCTAGATGTCCATTGGCAGTATGTTAGAACACGAAGAGGGATACTCAATATCACCCCACACACATTGTTGGCCAATATCGTGATGTTTAGATAGGCAGAACATGTCTTAGGTACTTTAGTAACTTAATATTTTTCCTTGTAATTCATCATATTGATTATTTGAAGTGAATATAATTTCCCATTTTCAGGTTGAATAGGAACCATATGCTAAGAATTTAATTTATCTCTTCCCTGATTTCTACAAAGCTAGCATGCACTTTTGGATTACTCATGTCCCACTAATTTCTTTCCACATTATTGAGTGGCATTTCCCAATCGAGTGGCTAAGCAATTTGGTGGGTTCTAATATATCCCACAGCTGGTGAACACATAGTTGGAGCTCCATGAAATTGGCTTATGGGGGTAGATTGATGTTGATTGGGCAATCTAACATGCAATGTATTTAAATATGT
This sequence comes from Laguncularia racemosa, assembly GCA_037954665.1. Classification (NCBI taxonomy): domain Eukaryota; kingdom Viridiplantae; phylum Streptophyta; class Magnoliopsida; order Myrtales; family Combretaceae; genus Laguncularia; species Laguncularia racemosa. Next base: position 8,648,933 of record JBBMOL010000004.1, read on the forward strand.
AGGAATAGTGAGTTAGTTGGGTTGTTCTTATGGAGTGCCTTAGTGGTGTGCATGATAATTACCTACATTCGTATAGATCGATCAACAGGCAATATATTGGATGCATGGGGGCTATTATTGGATTTCTTGTAAGTATGATTTACATCAACACTTCATAGTGTCTAAATAATTGTATGATCGTGTCAAGTTTTATTTACATTTTGTTCATACTTATAGGGTGACACCTTACGATAAATTTTCTTTCACCTTAGACTACTAAGGTCTTCACTTCATGCTTCACCACAAGGGGGAAGGGGAGGGAGATAGGTAACACTATACCCGCAACCGCAACAGCAAAATACCCAAGAGGAGGTATAACCGATTCCTGCATGGCGATAAACAAGGAGACGACATGACCCTAAAATTGCGGTGAGCCATAAGAAAATCCAATATAAGAGTAGTTATGTGCCAACACCGCTAGCTCCACAGAAGAAACACTTGGAAAACAACCTATATACTAAGGGTGAATCATCAAGTCAGCCAACAGAGTGGAGTCCCATTGCTCATGAGCATTCAGCAATACTCTCTAACAGCATCCAACATAGGAGTCTAAAGCTCCTCTAGCTCCACATCCAAAGCCAACCAACACCTTCACTCAACTAGCTAGGCAATTCACTAAGGGTAGGAGATAAGATAGGATATGGATAGGAATCGATGATTTTTTAATTCATTTCATATGTATATGTTCCATTGAAACAATTAAGTTGATGTATTTTTACAATTTCTAATGAATTACTACGCATTTCGTCCATCAATATATTACCCTCTTGCCCTTTTTACATGCAATGTGTACATATATGATTTTACAACTTCAAATTTTTCAAAACAAATTAACAAATGTGTAAAGAAATTAATATTTAATATAACTTCTCAATAAATTACAAAATTGCAAGTATATATATAGAATATCAAGCATCCCCCTTCTACCATGTCTTTAAACAAACTGGATGAAGTAGTTGATGATTCACCTAAGCTACAAAAGAGAAAAAGCTAATGTTAGCATCACAAATGCAATGTCGAATGTGATGAAATATGTACTGGTATCCATCATTTACCATTATCATGTCGACATGGGCACGTTCGTCTATTATGCCCCCTCTCTCCGCAAAGTCCACAAGTGATTTAATTTGGATGCTCCGAATGTCCATCTCCATGTGGTATCTTTTTGCCACCATTTTCCCTTCTTCCATGCAAGGTCTCCCTTTGGGCGGAACGATGGGTATGAACTGCATCTTATATGTGTGCTTCTGATGTGTCCATCTGTACCAATCAAGTATAGAGTGCGTCATATCAAGCTTAAGTGAGGCGGCTACTGCATATGCATGGGAGCATGGAATTCTATATATTTGCCACTTCTGACAACTGCATGTGCTACAGGCAAAGTCAACAACATCCATTCGGCCCCTCCCCTTAAACTACCAGCAATGCGACAACTATAAGTGAGGACTTCGAAAACTCTATCGTACCTACTATGTCAATGACCTAGTGGTTATTAGCTCGTGAACTCCATCAGTCGATTTTTTGGGTTGCATATTTGGTGAAAATTCTACCCTGTGCCATATTCTTCAATGCCTTATATGCTTTAGACGAAGTACTCCACGCAGTTGTAGAATGCTTCTTCACCAAAATAGTCACAAGTAACCCCCGAGCCCCCTTCAACACGAAATTGTAGCTTTCAACAATGTTAGAGGTCATATACCCAAATCGATAGCAACCGTCATGAACTAGCATCCACATATCTAACGGCACATCCTCGAACCAATCCAATGCACCCGACTTAATAATCCCCACCTGCTCCATCACATAATTCAACTTACAAGATTGTGCTTGCAACCCGGTGTATATAACCAACCTCTTGCACTAGGTCTTTTTATGTGCTAAGTTAAAGTTGCTTGCAACAAGTCATAGGCAAAATGCCACACCGCAAATGAAGGCCACCATCCATTTGCTTCTTCTTGGACTGATGCCTATGTGTCCATCTGAAATGAAGCAAATGGTTTCACGACCTTCATGGTTGCCGACAACATATTCCTTCAATTTCCTCAAAAACCAGCCCATGTCTCAATTATCTCCTGATCAACCAAAGCAAATGCCAGTGAAAGTATATGGTTGTTGCCATCAATGCCACAAGCAACTAGCAACTTGTGAGTGTACTTCCCATACAGAAAAAGTGGCATCGATGGTAACAACTGGTCTAAGGAATCTCTACACTATGATGCACGACCCAAATGCCTAAAATACCCACTTCAAAGTAGCCACACTGGGGGTACTCATCTACTCCACCCCTAATTAATTCACGTTCTAGGATTTATATTTTCTATTGCGTTGAGAAGTTTAGGTAGTTCATTATAAGACTTCTACCAGTTCTCGTACATGTGCTCGATAGCCCATTTCTTCCCCTCCCAAACTCGTCTCCTACTGATCATGTAGCTAAATCCCTACTCAACAACAGAAGTCAGCTTAGCCACCTCATATCAAGATTATCCCTAAAAAGATTTACAAATCGACTAGCAAGAGATTGAAATCTAGCTGTGAGTGATCCTAACTAATCAGCAGTTATTGCATGTATGTGAACCCTCGAATCTCGTCACCACGAATATGCCCTCCAACTTCTTCTTTCGAGCTCGAAGCCTCCATTTACAACTATCGTCCTTTCTCAAACAATAAATAAACTACAAAGCGGACTAGACTCTACAACAGTTAAGTTGCAATGGTTCTTCACATGGTAAGACTTCACTGCTTAAATCACATCTGCTTTCGTTTTGAATCTCATGCCTTTGTAGAAATTGTCACTGCTATTCGAACCACTACAAATATTAAATTGCTTCTACTTGAAATAAATGTAACCACTATCACCCTAAAGTTGTAGTATGAAACAGGATCTCTAACTGCCATACTTGGTGGTTCAGCCTACTCTAATCGATATATTAGCTGTCTCGAGTGGGTATGTACGGTTGGAGAGTCTTCTTCAAGTACTTCATCTCCCTTGTTCTCACTTTCCTTATTTTCCTCATCATAACTCTTTCGTTATTGCTACTATCCTCCTTAAAATCTATTCCACCATCAGTGTCAGTTGCAACCTCTGCTCCCATACGAACCATATACGGATCCCGTGTGTCTGGCCATTGTAATACTGGAGTAACTGCTCTATCTACACTTCCATCGAGGTTGGAATTGAAGGTTGAAATGTTGATAGCTGAGCTAATTTCTACAATATCATTTGACGAATGTAGTTAATTGCTTATATTGAATGTCTGCCTTACTGAGGCCCTTAAATCATCAAAAAATTTATGAACAATTGTTATGCCACAATCTCCATATGATTCAACCATTTCGATAAAATTTCCAACATCTTCATCATTTTGATTGCCATCAATGCATAGCATATATTGCCCCCATGGAACATAGGATGCTTGTGAATAATCTTAACCCTACTTCGGTTGGACTGACTCAATGCTGCGACATATTTTGTATAAGAATTTGTTATAATTGACATTTTTCTTCATTTTTAACTTTTTTACCAGATCCTTGTCATATTCCAACCCCCAATTACTAACACAATATTTCCAAATGCATAGATCATCAATTTCGTAGTCAGTCATTGTTTCTCTATCCATAGTATCTATAAATTATGAGCTTCTAAAATGACAATTTCTAATAATGACATTCTGAAAATTTGCACAAAAAAAAAATTATGTATCATTTGAAATTTTAATTTTTTTCCCCATTATTTCCTAAAGAATTTTTTCTTTAATAATATTTCCGCTACTAAAAATTTCAATAATTTCATTATCATTTTACAAAATCTTAAAAAAAATTTCACATTCTAGATATTACACATTTTCATCACAATATTTTTTTTTATATTTCCAATAACAACATTCTTAAATTTTGCACACAAAAATTCTTTATCATTTCTAATTTTAATTTTAATTTTTCCCCATTATTCCCAAAAAAATTCTAAATATTTTCCAAAATTATTTTTTAATAATATTTTTGAGCTAAACATTTCAAGAATTTCCATATTATTTTATAATACTGTAAAAATCATTCCACATTCTACTTATTTCACATTTTTCATAACAACAAATCCTCATTCTAATGCAAAAATTGAACATCACATATTACAACATCTATATAAATCATATCTAACAAACTACAAACTAACAATAGCAGTAACATTTTCTATAAAATATAACATTACAATAATATTTTCCTCAAATATTACATCAAACACAGATAAAACAAACTTCAACTTTTCAAAAAAAAAATATTCAAATCGATTATTTGTTGAGAAAATGCTTAGATCTGAGTAAATTACTTTAAATCCTTTATTTACTATGTAGAATCAATTCTTCTTCTTCATCTTCTTGCGTGCCAATGAAAAAAAAAAACAGATCTAATATGTCAAGTGGGTTCTTTTGTTTCTATATCAAAATTTTACTCCGTTACTGTATTTATATTTTTTTTATTTTGTGTACAGTTATCACGTGATTTTTCTTTTAAATCAAATCAATGTGAAAAAAAAATAAAAAATTGGACAGTGAGATTGCAGTACAATTTGTCATTGAAGGCGTAGATCAAGGGATTGTCTTCAGTTTAAAATTTTTTATTAACCTAAAGTCGCAAACGGCGTCCGCGTTTTTAAAACCTATTTTAGAAACAATTATTACGGTATAATATTTACGAAATTTTTAAAAAAAAAAATCAAAATATTAAGTACATAACCCGCATTAATTCCATAACATGCTTGGAATTCACAACATTTATTGGATATAAATTGTGGTGCATTTTAAATAAAATCACAAGATAATTCTAATTCTAAATTTTCAAATTAAAAATCTTCAAAAAAAAAATTTAAGAACTACCATTTTTAAAAAATATATATATTATTATTATTACATATTTAAATATTATTAATACTTATATATCATTCATCCAAAACATATCATATTCATTAAATTTTTTTGGGAGGATATTTTACCTACCACTCCTTCGGCCGCTCAACCCAAAATACAGCACGGACAGATTGGTTTTCAAACTATTGGAAAAGGTTCCACCGTCACAATTTTACAATTCACGCCTTTTTTTGATTTAGACTTCTCTCTTTTTAGTCTCATGAGTAGGCACTACGAGTATCCCACCATTCTCTCGTACTTATACGGTGATGTTTCGTGAAAATAACAGGAAAGGATGTATAAAAGGGGACAGATGGGAAACAAGCGACCGCGTAGCTGATGCAACATGCACGTACGTTTGGGTCCACAAACCGTGTGAAACCCCGTCTTGATCCCATTTGTGAACGTAGCCTCAAAGCATTACATGTGCACCCACAAATTCCTTGTAGTTATAAACCCTTTTCGCATCTAATTGTAAAGTCAAAATAGGACAGCACAGAAAGTTTCGATTCGAAGAAAAAGCTCTTCTAATAACACAAGCCGCTCATTTCCTCTTCCTTTACATGCCAAAACAAGAGAGCAAGGACGCGATTTTCTTATTCAATTGGTGTAGCTTTTATTAAGGTTTTCCATGTTAGTATGCTGCCACGTTAAATTGAAAATGGTAAAAGAATTGAAGTAGAATGGCTTGAGGATCTGTTTTAATAGTTGAAATATTGGTATTAATAATTTCAATTATCAGATTCAATCTTTATGGAGAGTGGGATAAAAAAGGTTTTCTTTTCTTGTAAATTTCCTAGGTGGAGGTGGTGGGTATAATACTTTTGACGCGTCTGAACTACCTGCAAGAAAAAATAAATAATAAGAAGAAGAATGCCAAGTCAAAATACTAGTTTACCATGCAAATTCTAATACGGACCCACAAGAACACCGTCCTAAAGGTACAACGCTATGTACACATATATAAGAGTTTCATAGCAAACCAGTTGGTACACTTCAAAAACAATTCCCAAGATCATAACAAAGATAGAAGAAGCAAATTTAGCTAGGAAAAGTTCATTTTATTTCTCACTCCTTGTCAAAGAAATCCTACTGAGTCAAGTAAGATCGATGAAGTCCTTTTGGGTAATATTCATCATGTCCATTCTACTGGTTCCATCAGAGTTCACTCTAGTCAACGGCCGAGCCCTTCGGGTGCCATCAGATGCGAGCACGGCGGCGAGAGTTGGTGAATGTGGTGGACAAGGAAGTGAAGATGGTATGGGAATAACTACCTCTACAGTTTCTTCCAACGATGCAACTAGCCGTACAAATTCCATAAGAAGCTTGAGTTTCAAGTTAACATCAGGTCCGAGCGGAAAAGGACCAGGCCATTAATTAGTTTGTAGTTGCTATAATTAATTTGATATCTTCTTTTCAATTTCTTCTGTTCAGTATTATTTTTTTTCCATTATTCCTTTCCCTGTGCAAAAAGCTGAAGACTTGGATGGTTTTGGTTAGCCTAGTGATCTTTTGTTAGGAAATCTTTTTTCCCTCTTCTTCTCTTTAAGGGGATGATATGCTTTTTCCATATACTTTGTAAAACTAGGATGCTATATAGGTTATATCAAAAGCTGATTCAATTCCACATTTCTTAAATTATTGTCTTCTTTGTTCACTCAAATCACTGTCATCATCTTTAAACTCAGTGTTGGGTATGAATTATTGTTTTCTCACGGATGGAACAGGTTTAATTCTTTCATCTCATCTTCTTATAGAAAATGTATGTACAGTTTATGGGAAAACAGAGAACAATATCATATTTCATCTGGTGGAGATGGAAGATATTACGAGTAGTACCCTTTTTTATGATGGACATGTTATGTTAAATGTAACTTTGTTACTGTTTCTGTGCAAATCTGAGTTTAGCATGAATCTTGTCAGTAACACCTAGTGGCTTAAAGAGATTTGGCATCGTATGTTTGTCATGGAATTTCTTTTTTGTTTTTACTAATCTCTCTTGGCCGCTAAATAAATAATATACGTATATATGAGCAACATTTTATGAATGTCCCTCCACTTGCACAGAAGATTAATAGCGTACAACAGTGTTTATAACAGGTGTTTGACACTTTTTTTTATAAAATTAAAGCATCATGGGTACTTAAAATTAGAGTGGTGCTCTCTCCATCTCATTACTTTTGTTTGAATTTTGTCAAAAGTAGCGGGCCATTGATTTTTTTTTTTTTTTCCTTTCAAGATACGCCATTGAACAACAACTATAATTTATTTTTTTTTACTTGCTTTTAATTTTTATTATTTATTTTCCTTTTCTATTTTTTGTATTAGTAAATATCATATTACTATTATAATATATAATATTAATAAAATAATTTTTTACACTTTAAAAATCTTCAAAACATATTTTATATATTATTTGAAAAGTAATGATAATATATTACCCACAAAAAATTTAAAAATTTGGTAAGAAACTTTGAGGAAATAACCATTAATAAAGTAGAAAGTTGCTCAAGATACTAATGTAACACCCTAAGCACCTTCTTTACTTATCCATTAATAAACATGACCTAATACGGCTTTTAAATGGTGTGGAATGCATGGTAGAGTACTATATGTAAGACCACACCCATCTATGATCCTTAATATTAAATCTAAAGTAAAGAACCTACTTTGTGGAATGATGAAAGGTCCTTATACTTTTTTGGGTCTTTCATAAAGGACACCAAAAAGCTACTGTAAAGCGTTTTTTTAATATTTCTAACAAAAGTGATTTTAAATTGTAAATGAATGAGTAAATAAACTTGAAAATAACTTTGGAAATGTTAAGGAACTCTCCTCAAGAACTTAGGGATAAAATGACAACATCCTTGGGAATGAGAAGTCCATAAGATACTGACTTAGGGACTACAAGTGGGTTCTTTAAGAATGGAATGGTCTAATAGGGACTCATTGAATATTACATATCACATGTTATGTACAAATGATATATAAATATTAATAAAATTTTAATATATGCAATATGTAAAAAACATGGATAGTAGTTATTTTAGAAACTACCCATTCCTACTGCCATAGATATGAAATTTTTATTAGTACTTAATACATATACGCGGTTTGTGATATTCAATAAATCAATGATAGTATATTCCTTCATATCTATCATTTCGGTATGAAACAAAGGAAAAGTATGTTTGATCTAAGGAGAGAATGTTAAAGTCAAATCCTAAAAAAACACAAAGAAAGAGATGAAGGAAATGATATATTATGCTAATACCAAATTTGATGTAGGACAACATGCATAATTGTGAAAAACAAGGAAGATCAATTATTATATCAAGAATGTTAAAGTATCATCACAAAATAAAGTAAACATGTTTTTCTTTTTCTTTTTTTTTCCCCTCCTTCCACTTCCTCTACATCATTAATTCTTTTAACCTAGACCATTTCCTTGAAAACATCGACTTTGCATTTTTCAACTTTCATCCCACATCCACTAAATTGTAATGAGTAGGAGTGAGCATAGTTTGATTTAGTTCAATTTTCTATTTGAACCAAATCAAGCCATCAAAATGCAATTTGATTATTCATCACTTCAAACAAATCGTGTGGTTGGGTTTCGAAACTTTTTCAAACTATAAAACTTTGATTCAATTCAATTTGGTTTACAAATTAAACAAGATTTTGATATCTAAGAAAACAAATTTACTTAACATGTAGTCTCATATGAGAAGTACTAAATTCATTTAATAATAACATGTATTTATATTATATAAGAGATTAATAAAATTAATATTCAAGAAACTAAAAAATTTTAATTGTGTATTAACAATAAATTCTATTCCTCAAGTTAAAATAAAGCATAAATTTTGAGTTAGCCTATATACATATTTATTAAATTATGGTCATAAAATTTAAATGTATGTACATTTTGAACTATAAACTAAAAATTATTTTAAATGTTATGCTACAATAAAGAAATTTTTTTTAGTTACAAGTAAGACATTATTATTATTATTATTATTATTATTATTAAGCAATGTAGTTTGGTTTATTTCTTCAAATTAACCATAAATTTTTTATTTAGTTTGAAATGATTTAGTTTAGTTCTATTTGTAGATTGGTTCGATTTAATAATTTTTTACCTACCCCTAGTAATAAGATACCAAAAGGCAACTAATCCAAATATCAAGTTTAATATTAAAAGTTAAAGCAAGTAACATATAGGTCAATAATTTTTCAAACATTAAGATATTGACCAGACAAAAATATACACAAATTAGAGATAGGAGGGAAATAGACAAAAGAGAGACAAGCCGAACAAACTGTTTTCATAATTTATTTTCATACGTATCTTTTTTAGACTATCAAATAATTTTTTTTTTATCAATTAATGGTTTGTCCTATAAATTGTAGGCAAGGATATAGATACGTTTGATATCATCACTTATCATGTTACCAAGAAAATGTTATATATTTTTATCATATGATGATCAAACTTGGGATAATAATTTTAAAAAATAAGAATAAAAGACCTCAAAATACTATTTGAGGCTACGTTTTCAGGTATAAAGTAGGAACTGGAAGGAGAAGACATGCAAGAAATAGAGGAGACAGATATGTTTTCACCTAATTTATGTATTAAGTCAACAAGAAGATCATCCGGGCTTGGATGACAGATACTCTTCCACCAATAGATTTTAGCCCTTTCGATGATGCTGCAAAATCTACTCTTCTGTTCGTCCTCCACCAGAATATTCGAGCTCCACGACTAATATTAATGGTGAACCTCACCTGGGTTAGGTTTGATATGATTCATATCCTTCTGATAATGACACCCAAGTATGTCGATCAATTTTCTTTTTTTCTTTTTCCTTTGCATTTTGGTGTCCAATTTTACTTTTTTTTTTATATTTAGGACAATCGACTTTTCGAAGAAAAATAAATGAATAAATCCATAATAACAAGTATTATAAAACATGAGATAATAGCCATAACTTGAAATTTTTCAAAACATGAAACTCCTCTGCGACTTAATGTCACCCTCTTTTATCTAAAAATTTATAAGCAACATGGTCATGCTTTTCACTCGGCAAAGAAGTTCCTCGCCCCTTGAGTTTATATGAGCAGATAAACTATAAGCATCACATCTATTATATTATATGTTAATGTAGATAAATAGAAAAATATATATTTTGGGGGGCACAAAATATTTGGCTATTTTGGGTTCCACCTTGAGGTCCTCGATTAGTAGCAAACTGATTTAGTATTAAAACTTGCTGTATACATATTGGGGTACAAAAAAACTTAAGGTCTTCAATTAGAAATAAATTGATAGAAACTGAACTTGTTTTTAACTAAGATGTCTCGCTCATTTCATAACATATTCTACCAATTCTTTTTATAATTGTAAATACAATTAGGTACGAATAGATTGCTTAAGCTCCTAAATATTGCTTCACCTCTCAAATTCTAATAACATGTAAAGAACTCTTAACACCGTCACTAAAACAATCATCAATAGAGACAGTTTTAGGGTTTTAATGGTTTGAGAACTATTTATATGTTTTTAAAAGTTAGGAAACATGAATTTGCAATACCATGATCTAATAAAACCGATTATGATTAGTCAATAGTATAAGTTAATGATTTTATCCTGTGAAAGCTTTCATTAAGTCCGAATTTCTGCCTGAGTATAGTTAGGTGTTCCCATTAAAAAATGACTAACACATTATTGATATTTTTAAGACCAGAGAGAATATAACATGAGCTAGATGATTGACAGGAAGAAACAACACACACGTCACATGGTATAAAATAAAGTAACAGGAACTGGGAAGCGACCGGTAGATGTTATTACCACGGGAGTATCACAAACGCCCTAACAATTTCAAGTGAAAATACAAAAAATGAGAATTTCGTCTGGTTCCCCTTTTTGACTTTTTGTCTAGAAATTCTGGCTTCTCCGCCCACAAACTCAATTGGACCATTCTTTTCTCAAATAATAAAGTTAGCTCAACTACTATTTGATCCAAGACTCGATCTGGAACCCTGCATGTTTGCAGTGTGACTTTCATGCAAATTGGTTTTCCGTCAGAAAACATGCGCAGGGAAAACGGGGAACTTGTCAAAAATGATGGCTAACAACTCACGAGGACATGGATGGAATGTTGTAAACGGCACAAATACCACATTCGTGTGCTGACTTTTGGGGTACGGACTGCTGAAATTGAAGCGGCTGCCACAAGTTGTGTGAACCATTTTATGTGTAGCTCATGTACCAGTACTCACTGATTGAGATCTTCAGCTGATGAAAGATCAGGATTAAATCCTGTACAGCGTGAAATGAGGAAGTATTATTCCCCTCATGAATTTTCTAGATAATTATGAATCTTACCTTTTGTAACATGTGATGATAGTAATATATAAAAGAAAATTAACAGTTCGTATTTCATCATATAAAATAAGAGAAAAATTAAATTACAATTCAATAAAAACGTAATTATTATTATATTTCTATTATATTATTTAATTGACAAAAAATAATATAAGGAATTACATTAAATTATAATCAAAATATCAATTTATATCCTTGCTATGGAACTAAATCCATTCTATTTTCTACCTAATACTAAGTGATACTTAATACTAAGTGGCGTTTATAAGATAGAGAAATATGGCAAAAATAATAAATAAATCATTGTATAACGATTCATCCATTGAAAACGTGAATTACTATTCAATATTTTAGATAATAATAATCCATTAGGAATAGTTATTTACTATTTAAAATTCATCTAGATACTATAATAACAACTTTTATATAAAAAAAAATCAAATAACATTTTCCACAATTGAACACACACTTAACAAATAAAAAACTCATGAGCCAATTGAAAAAATTTGCAATTAAGGGATAAAAAAAAAAAAATCTGTGATGGGATTTAAATCCACAACTAATGCAGTTTATCGTAATCAGCTACTCAACATTAGTTACAAGTCAAATACTTTTGCATTGACATGACATCGGTGTACCACTTTTTAGTTTTTTTTTATTATTTAAGGAAGTCACAATGATACTATAAGACAGTTGGATCAATGAGATTGCTATTATATCATACTATATTAGAGAAACGAATCGTACAAAATTCAATTATAGTTTCGTTAAAAAAAAATATAGCTATCTTTCTATATCATATTATATCATAAAAACGTCGTACAGTATCCAATTGCAGTTTCGTCAAAAAGAAATATATTAGAAAAAAAATGAAAAAAAAAAAAAAAACGACAGATAAACGCCACGACTCACGCGTAGGGAAACAGGAGAATGTAATAGGTTCGACGTTCCTAATAATATGGTGTCCGACCGACATCGGAGTAAACTAAGTTTCACAATATGGCAGGTCCAGTCAAAGGAGTCAACATGTATATAATTCCCTAATTTTGTTTTGAGAAGCATTAATTATAGAAAGTATTAAGTTCATGATGAGTACAAGAATAATCGAGTGGACAGACAGTCAAAGCTCAACGAGATCCAAGTGAAAAAAAAAAAAAAAAAGTCAGTATAATTCCTATAATTAAACGAGCATCTTTAGATCAAAGTTTAGTCGGCAACATAGACTAATGCACATAGAATAAAAGGAAAGACTCGTAAATGCTTGAAACCGGACATGTGTTTCACGGTTTCGAACAAGGAATTACAATAAAATGATATATTAACTTAAGTCATTGTCCTTAAAAGAAAACTATGCCAACCATGAGAATTTTGTTATTGGATTAAATAGAAGTATTCACTTAGGATATAAGTAAGTAGGGTTAAAAAAAAAAAAAAACTGTGAATTGCACTAGAACAAACCAAATCAAACTACAAATTAAGTTCAAACCATTTTTTATATTCAAAAAAATTAAGAACCAAACCAAACTATTTATTTAGATTTGAAAAAAAAATCCAAACCGATCAATTCATTGAACCACTCAAAACAAATGAAATAGTTATTATGTTGATTGTGAAATTTTTGTAGACCCCAAAGTGGCAATCAAGAAAGGGCTAGACTGATTTTTTAATAAAATTAAACTCAATATTGATTAACCCCTTAATTAAGTTATAATTATAGAAGCACTTTATATTATACCAGAATTATGTACATCTATCAGCTTGTACCTTAAGTGAAAATGCTTGGATATGCAAATTAAATCACTATAAAGACTAGCAATAAGATAAATAGAGTAAAGTAATTGTAAAGAGAGAGAATGAGAGAGAAAAAGCATATATATATAGAGTTCCGGTCTTATGCTTACATCCTCTCTACTAACACTACCAATACAACCTTTAGGAATCCACTATTTCTTTTCAAAAGCAAATACAAATGAGTCTACAACCGTGACAACTCTAGAAACACTAAAAAACCCTAAATTTCTAAATAAAGTCAATGAAATTAAGAAAGCTTTGGAGTCAATTAAGAAATTATTTACAAAATTTATGGTCAAATTTTTCCAAAATAACCTTTACTCTTGAACTCGATTCTATTGAAAATAACTTCGAAATAACCTAATGACCCTAAATCAAATTTCAAAACCCTAATTAAGTAAATAAAATCATTAAAGAATTATTTGAAATCAATTAGAAAAGAAAAAAATTAAGTTTGGAGGTCAATTTTGCAAAATGACCATTTTGCCCCTATACCCAATTTAGAGACTTTGAAGTTGGCTAAAATTACTAAACAAATTAAACTAAATTCATTTAGAGTCATTTTTAATTATTGAGGGTGATCTCTCAAAATTTGAAGACATTTTATCAAAAATAACCCTTTTTACTCTTAAAGATGGTTTTATCGAATTTGGATCCAATATTTCTTAGAAACCTTACATATAGTTCCAAGACCTTAATTGGCTGAATAAAATCAAATACAAAATATTTGAAGATGATTGGAAAAGAAAATTTTAAATTCGAAAGTCAATTGGGTAAAATAATCAAAATGTCCTTAATCTTATTTTGCCGTTGGAGTAAGTGGAAGAAATTAAGGAAAAAATAATACCAAAATAGACTAAATTAAGAGGGCACATATCACCATAAGCTACAATATACTAACTCTTATGCATTCATTTACCCTTACCCTTAAAACCTTACTAAACCCTACTATTAAACCCATTTTGTTAGATAGAAAATAGCAACATGCAATCCCCCAGAATCAAGTGGGATTTTAAGCTAAGAGAGGGCATCTTACATGTGTTTTAGAAATGAAAATAAGTAAGAAAATGACTTAATTCAAGTGGATTTTAGTTTGCAGATTGTAGACATAAGTAATGCATGATGTTTATTGTAAAGGAAATCAATTGGGAGTTTGGGAAAAAAAAATCATTTTGGTGAAGGGTAGGCACAATTGGGAAAAGATCTGGGTATTTCTTATATCTCCAACAAGATAAGTTCAAAATCTTGTTTAAGTTGATAATTTAAGATAATTTTATGTGATGAACTTGGTGGTTTGATAATTTCTTGAATGTTAAGGACATATTGGAATGTCCTCTTTGTGCCGCCACTTTAATGGATGTATTTTGGCATAATTTTGATGATTAGAGTGTAGATTTATGTTGAGACATGATGAATATAATGATTGGTGTTGGGATTATAGGTGGAAATCAAACTTAACGCATGTTAATGGAGTATATGCTATCTACTATCCTTGCCGCTACTATTATGATGCAAATGAAGCTTAATTATTTTATTTAAATCTGAATGGAATGTTGCGTAATGATAAATTACTTATTAGAGTAAGAATTTGTGATACCTAGAATGGTTTTAATGATTAAATGGTGGATATAGCATATAGAGAGATGGAATTGATTGTATGAATTGAATTAGTAGTTGGATGAGTTAATCTAATTGTTAATTTATGAAATTCCAGCAGGCTACTATGTTCTTAGAGTGATAAACTTGATAAAAATTGTAGTCACTTGACAAAATATTAAGTTTAGTGAAGTTTAGGGGTAGATTGGATTGAATTGGAAGATTGTGAAAACTTGAAATGTTGATTTCTTGAATGATTTTTGGAAAATCTTAATTCTAAATAAATATATATATGATGTATTATGTTTGATTTGATTAAATTTGATTGAATTAGCATTTAGTTACAAATAAAAGTTGAATTTGATGTGAAATGAAGCCTAAAAGTAAATTGAGATGCTATTTTGATTGCCCTATTTTGGCAATATTTTTTTCTTGAAAATGAAAAATAAATGATGTATTAGACATTAGAAAGGAGTAAGAACAAGTGAGTTTTGGTTTAGAGTGATTTAAACTGAAATTAAATAAGTTATGAGCTCTTAAAGTTCAAAATTCATAATTAAGTTTAGTTTGATAGTTCAAGAGCTTTAAATTAAATAAAATAAGGTTGTTTAGGTTAAAATGAGTAGTTGAAGTGATAAGGAAACAAATGGCTTTAGTTTCACTTTATTTAGGCTTAAATTGAGTAAGTTATGGCCCTTTAAAATTAATGCCTTAATTTGTAACGAATTGAAATTAAGTTGGACAATGGTTTAATTAAGTTTAGCCAATGCTAACGCAACCCCAAGTCGGCCTAATCAAAATAGGCTCAAGGACTATCCTCTTACCCTCCTCTTGAACGGCCTATGTAATTAAACATAATTTACGTAAATAGGCTTAATTAACTAAACTATCCTAGTTGAGCCAAAATAAGCTTTAACATAATAATGTGAACCTAATAACTTATTGGCTCAAGATCCAAAATTTAAAAACGTAATTAGGCCTATTTCTTCCTAAAGCTCATACCCTAAGTGAGCCTTAGCATGATAAGTAACTCAATCAGGTCTCAAACCAATTCAAGACCTAAATCAAATTAATTAATCAAAATGAACTAGATATAGGCCTAATAAAATAGAATGGACTTACATAACTATAATAAAACCCAAATGAGCCTAAGACCCAAAACTTACTTGAAGCCATTAAATTTTAAAGCATATACCCTAAATAGGTCTTAATAAATAAATCAAATTTAAATGGACCTTTAACCCTACAAGACCCTAAATCAAAAAAGGACTTACAATGGAATTGAAATTGTTTCTAATAATCAATTTGGCTTAAGACATAACAAATAGAAGTAAGTGAACATAACGGACCTAAAGTAATTAAAATAAATTAAAGTGACTTAATAAGAATTAAAATCGACTCAATAATTACTACAAGAATTAATTAAAGTAATTAATACTAATTCCAAACATAATTGAACCTATTATACTTAAAGACCCCAAATACTCTAATTGGTTCTAAAACATGACTAAACTTAAAATTCAAATAACTTATTAGGTTTAATTAAATAAACTCTATATGGTTCAATCCACAATTAGCTAAAAGTTAATCAAACTTAAATAACCCTAATTGGGCTTATAACCAATAAGGGCCTTAAGTAGTGTAAACCAACTTTAGAATAGGATTCAATCACTTAGAATAATCAACTAACTTATAATTTTCCCTTTGATGCATAAAACCAACCCAAACCACTCATTTACAACTTGGATTGTAATTGGAGATATGTCAACCTTTTAGGTACGCAATAACTTACATGTTGTGTGCTTTGATAGAAAAATTAACCGAACTAATAATCAACTTGACTAAGAAACTGCTTGCTACTTGTGCTTGGTTGCTTAAGCCAGCAAGTGACAAACCTTAGATTGGCATAATGGCTACAGTGATATACTCTAAAATGACATGGTAATTAAGCATTTAAGTCACCAAAGGTAGCTCGATAGGTAACTACTGATAAGTGAAAATGTATCAAATAATGGGTCCCAATGAGATATAAGATATAGTTAGATGATGATCGATAAAGCCGCATAACAATAAGTTCACTTAAACGAGGTTACTTAGGTACACAGTTTTCAGCAACATAGAGTTTAGCTACTCCCATTAACCCCTTAATGTCTGTTGTGGTAAAATCAAACCCTATGCTTCCCATCATGATATCTAGAATCATGAGTACTCTCATGCTAGATGTTTAAATATGATAATTAATTGAATTAAATGATTGTTTGTTGCATTAGTTGTAGGCCTACTTAACATGTGTGTATATATTAGAGTTACTATGTATTAGGCCCTCATGGCTTACTCCCCATTGTCTTTTTCAAACGAGGATATTTCTAATCCACTTTATGATTTAATGGGTTATGGGGTAAGACCATAAATATAAACTATGTCAATTTTATTATGACTAAGTTCTATTTATTCTTAGACTATGTTTATGTTTTAGTTTGTACTTAAGCTTAGTGGGAGCTACTTGTGACTCTATGGTCTATTTCCCTTTTTGGATGTATTTTGTAGACCTTAGGACTCAGAATACCTTTTTCTACTTATCCATGCATTTTTAAGATAAACAATCCATTAAAAGTTTTCAAAAGTCCAATGATTCACTAAAACATTTTCAAAAACTAACCAACAATTTTAAGGTCTTAAAATTGGTTTAGAAGCCCACTTAGTAATCATAACCTTACATATTCTATTTAAGTAAAGTACATGGCAAACTATCAATATCATAGTAGTTTCGGGACGTGATAAACACCTAGTAGAAGCTTATTGTTCATGTGTTCCTCACAATTCTCTTAGGCTCTACCTACTCTCACTAGTCATAACCCTTAATGCTTCACACAAAACTCACTTATCAAACTAGATTTTTGAGTCTAACTCATAGGTCTCAACAATCACTCACTTTACACTCTTACAACAGATATTGATTTCGAAAAGACAACATAATAGTCAAAATTCCTTAAGCCCTTCTGCTAGTAGAATAGCTCACAAGCTTTCAATCTTTCAAGTGCACTTCTTGCTAGCAATACTTAGCTTCTGGTGATGCAATGTATATTTTGTAAACTCTCTGTACATCACTTTTGGCCTTTGCTTCTATTTATATAGTGGTCGAACTTTTCCAATAATAGAATGATCAAATATTCAATGGTTACTTTTTTTATTCTTTCTTAAATTATATGATCTTAGAATTAAATTGATTAATGGCTTAAAGGCTTTGTTTAGGATGACTTTAATTTGGGAAAATATGCAAGTTTAAAAATGTGAAAAGTGTTTGAACTCATTCCTTTTAAAACACGTGTTTAAACCTAAGCTTCTTATAAAGAAAATATTGGAAGATACTTTCATATATAAAATTCTTCTTTCCATACTAACACATCCACCTTTAAACTAAACTTATTTATTTGTAAAATATCAAGCAACATCCAACACTTTCATTCCAACTTATTAAAGCTTTCAAAAATTTTCTTTTGAGCTTTTAAAGCAGGGTTAATATCATATTTAGTACTTAAACTTTATTCATTTTTGCAATTAACTACCAAAGTTTCAAAGTATCAATTTACTACTTGAGTTTGGCCTATTTTTACAATTAACTACTTAAATTTTGTGTATTTTTGTAATTAGCTACCTAAACTTTGCTAATTTTTATAATTAACTACCTTATTTAGTACTATAAATGACCACAAAAAGTTTGTAGGAAATAAATTGATACTTTTAAATTACAAGTAATTAATTATAAAAATAGAACCAAATATGATATTGACCCTTTAAAAAAATTCCTTTAACACTTATTAATTCGTTATGCAATAATCCTAAGTGGTGAAAGAAATTTCTTTTTGTTGTTTTATTTTCCAAATTCCAATATTTATTTTCTAAGAATTATTTGAGGAATCTCAAGACCATTGATAATAGATTCATTCCAATTCTCTTACCTAAGTACATTACCCAAATGTACTTGGTTAGTAATGCTAGATCTTCTAATCTAATTATACTAGATTCTTCTTACATGCTTTTACCATGTCCTACCACATTCAAAATAAAAAGTTATAACAATAACGTACTTCATCAAAAACCAAGTTACTCACAAATTTGATTATAATGCCCTTCTCTAAATAATATGAATTCTTTTGTCTATTTATCTATGTTTTCACCTTTAAATAACAATGTAAATGATGGTGTGAAGCAAAATGTTCCACTTACATTTTTTTTCAAATTTTGGAAATAAGTAATGAATAATTCTTTTCCATTTTTCTTATACTGATTTGGACACTATCTAACTTCTAAATTACCAACTAAATCATAGTATGATTTAATAGTTGTTTTCAATATATAATGTCCCGATAGATTGTGTAAGATGTGAAAAAATCTCGCCTCCAGAGAGAGTTTTTTGTTAATGATCAAGAAAACTTGCATCAAAATATAAATGTTTTTTCTAAATATTTTGAGATTCTTAGTTCACACCACAAAGGCACAAACCTAACCAAACCAAACTTTTTTTTTAGGTTTTGAAAAATTATGAATTGAACCATAAGGTTATGCTCGAATTAAAGAAGAATCGAACCATAATATTAGGTTTAGTTTGATTCTAAGGATTAAACCATACCAAACCAAGCTACACGCACCCTTAAAGTATAAAGGAATTAAATAGCAAGATGAAATCCTTCTAACAACACTAAAACACCTTTAAGTCTAGAAAATTTATGAATAAAACAAATAAATTAATTAATAAGATAAAAGCATAGATAACTAAATAAGAATGAATACCTAATGTATTAAACTCTCTCAAGCTGCCAAAATATAGATATAGGGATCAATTGCTGCTAAGTGATGTAAGATGACACATAAATTAATGACCTAAAGAGGAGTGACCAAAAGAAGAAACATGCAATCTTAATGGCTTAAAAGCATAGGTGATATGAGATGAAGTGTACTTCAACTAAGGTTATCCTCAAACGAAAAATACTTTCTTAAAAATCAGATCACATCCTCAATTAGTTGCTTATGAACTATGGCTTTAAATTTGCTTTGCAATCACAGTAGATGTTTAAATGTACGAAAATAAAAGAGTAGAGTAAGAATAGTTTGCACAATGATTTATAGAGGTTCCACCTCAAGCATACGTCCTCTCCTCCAATTCCAAGCTAGGGACTCGGTATTTTACACCGATATGTTCCACTATATCCAATCACAGAATAAGATTTACAAATAAGGATCATAATTCACTCTGTCAGACTTCAAGCTACCACTTAACTATCTTTGAACTCACAGCTAATTTGTAATCTAACTTACACAAAAATTATCAAAATTAATAAGGAATAAAGAAAATATAATCCTCACTAAGTTCGATACAAAATAAAAATGAAAAAGTAACAGAATATTTTCACAAAGAATGCTGAGTTATATTTTTTTTCTCTCGTGTTCTATTATATTCTTCTTGGACACTAAGGATATATTTCTTCCAATCACATAAAGGCTACAAAAGGATAAGCTAGATGTTGAAGATAGAATCTGTTCTGGATATTTTGTTGAAGATCATAACTCATCTCAAATTCAAAAATCGATTCCATGTTGTTAGCTAAGTGCATGGATAATTTCTGCAAAACAATAGTTGACTTCATATCCCTTAAAAATAGAAACGTATGTCGATTGTTATCCTTTTTGAATATTTTCTACTCCTCAAGCTTGGTTTTGAATTTTGAAAAATATAAATCTTTATCAAACATACTTTGCTTCGTTAGGTCAAGACTAACTTTAATTTCATCTTTAAACTTATTATAATTTCAAATCCCCTTGATATATTAACCAACTTTGTGGAACATTTTGAATATTATTCAAATATATTCAACTTTGGAGCTGAGCCTTCAAGTTGATTAAATCTTTAAATATAAACTCATCCTATAACATGATGTTAGTTTCTGTAGTTATGTTAGTGCAGCAAGTCTACTTTCTAAGTCAGTCTTTGAGTTACCTTCTAACTAAAAGCTTGAGAGTTATATAGCAAGCTTACTTTTTAAGTCAATCACTAAGTTACCTTCTGAGTAAAAACTCGATAGAAAAACTTTTCTTCCTAGAGATTAAATTGAATTACGTATGTATTATTTATCTGCAAACTTAATAACTTAGTTAGTAATCTCTTAATTTTTTTGTTATCATTAAAACTATTATCAAGAGAACTTAACATTCTCCCCCTTTTTTATAATAACAAAACCCTTTATAAACAAAAATATTTAAAATGTTTCAGATTCCTTTTCCTTTATTAATACTTTGATTTTTTTTTTTTTACACTTTTTCACACATATTTCTCTCCCTAATTGTTATTAGCAAAAAAATAAAAAAATAAGAAAATTAATATAACAAACATGAACATCCAAGAATGCAACAGCAACATAAAGTAGATTCTTCATTAAAAGCAAATGTAGTAGTAAAAAAAGATAACAAGATAGTCTAAATAGTACAAATATCAACTAATTTTTCTTTGTAGTAGTTTTTTTAACAGACTTTTAAACACATCTTTTAAATCTTCCAAACTTTCTTAGAGCAGGAGCATCTTTAAGTTGTTGAGATTGGAGTTTGTTGAAATCCAAAGGTTAATAAAGAATAATCTATGTATTTGGTGATGATTCATCCGGATTCCTTGATGATGACTTAATATTTGAGGTAGCAAGAGTTGTTGTAGAGTTTTGATCCCGTTCCACATTAGCTTGTGAAATAGCAAGACTCTATCTAAGAGAGGATGATCTAATTGGTTGAAGGGATGGTGATGAAGGATTAGTCTCAAGATGTTTTGAATTAGGTTTTTCAAAACCTTTCAATGCATCCATTATTGATTTTTTAAGATCCTTCCTCATTTTCGAAAACATTTTCTCCATCATATCAATAAGGTCAGCATTGAGGTTAGGTCTTGAAGATTCTCTAGGTGGTTTACCAAGAATACCTTCTAAGTCACTTTCTAACTCATCATCTTCAAAAACCTCCTTTCCTTCATTGATTTCAAATTTCCCTCTAATTCAAACATTATACTTTTTCCTCTTCTTCTTCTCCTTCATAACTTCCTTTCTTGCTCTCTTAGGGGGTATGTTTGTTTCCTTTTCAGATTGTTCAAAAGTCTCTGAACCACTTTCTAAGTTCAATGAAAACTCCCCCTCAGAAATTGCCTTCACCTTCTTCTAATCAAACTTAACCTTACTAAATTTTGGATGTCTATACCATGCTCCATCTTTTGAAAACCAAAACTTTTCTTCCACCAAAATGATCATATGTTTCAAATTTGTTTCACCAATCCTTTTTAGTTTGATTGATGACTTAGTCTTCTTAAGTAAACTAAGTTTCTTGAAACTAAACATATTCATCAAAAGATTTCCATATGGTCTATATCCTCTTATCCTCCACATGTGCTTCAATATCTTACTTTGTACATCAATTTTCAACTTCCTTTTAATTGCTAGGATTACTGCTACCTTTTATTTAGAAATGATTGTTTTACTTCCATTCTTTAACAATATGCAATCTATAACAAACTTATGCTAAAGTCTTACCAATAATTCAAATTCCGTAGAAAATATACCTTTTCTACAAAATTTCCTACTCCATCATTGGTCTCTTTAAAAATCTCATTTTTAGTAGGATTGGTTAGCTTTTCATCATCCTTCATATTAAAGCATTCAATGAGATTTTTCCTACTAATCTTCATAGAGTTTCTTGAAATCCATGATTTCAAAAATAAATCTTCCAACATTTATAGATTATCGTAAAACTCTCTTATTAAATCTCCATCTACAGTATCAGTTAAATTACACAAATCTTTACATCATATCCGATCTAACCAATGATCCCAATAAAAACCATTATTCCTAAAAAAATTGAAGTCTACAAAAGAACATCCCAATACCTTGTTTGAAGTTCTTTTTCATTTTATTTGGTTAAGGGCTATCGCATGTTGATTTGGAAGAGGATTTTCTTTTCTCCATTCTGTCCTTCTTTTCTGATTCTAGTTCCTTCTCTTTAGATTCTTTAGAGTCAATTTCATTGTCAAAGTTTGGTTCTATGTCGTCATTCCTAGAACCATTTCCAATGGACTCATTTTCACTAGTTATTTCTTCATTCTCACTTTCCTCCTTATTAGATATCTCCTTAATATGGTCGTGCACATTTTTTGACCTTATTTCTCTCTTTTTCTGGTTACTTTCATCTAAAGATACCATTTACATAGAATCAAATGAGTTGTCCCTAATGGTGATGGTTTCTTTGTTTTTCTTCGACTTGACACGCTTAGACGCTATTCTAGACAATTTTCTTTTAGGGCTTAGAAGCCTAGAGTTTGATTGGTTTTAAGATATAGTTTTTGAGAGAGAGAAGGTGTACTCTTTGAATCAGTTTTTAATTAGAAAGAATTGGGAAGAGTGCTTCAATGGCTATGAAAATCTTTTAATTTGCTTATTTTCCAAAAATAACATATATTTTTTATTTACTGTTATTCATTTTTAAAACACATATAGAAAAATATAAAATAAATACATTAAAAAGAATTACATATTCCAATTTCATTTCTCAAAAATTCAAATCTATTTTTATCTAAAGGTTTTATAAAAATATCTAAATATTGATTTTCAATATAAACAAATTTAATATTAATATTTTTATTTGCAACATGATCCCTGATAAAATGATGTCTAATTTCTATATGTTTTGATCTTAAATGATGCACATGATTTTTTGTCAAATTTATAGCACTTGTATTATCACACCTTATCAGAATGTTTTTATAAATTAATCCATAATCTTGTAATTGTTGTTTTATTCAAAGAATTTGTGCACAACAATTTCTAATTGAGACATATTCAGCTTCTACTATTGATAGAGCAACTGAATTATGTTTCTTAGAAGACTGAGAAATTAGTTCATCTCCTAAGAATTGACAAGTACTAAAAGTACTTTTTCTATCCACTTTACATCCTGCATAATCAGCATCTTAACATCTAATTAATTCAAAACTTTGATTTTTTGGGATACCAAATTCCTAATTTTACAATACATGCAATATACTTGAAAATTCTTTTAATAGCTTTTAAACGTGTTTCAATTGAATTACTTTGAAATCTTGCACAAATACAAACAAAAAACAAAATATTCGATCTGGATGCAGTCAAATACAGAAGCAAACTAATTAAACTTCTACATAATTTTTCATTGATTTTCTTACCTTGAGAATCAAGATCTAACTTGCTAGATGAACTCATTGGGGTAGCTATTTCCTTTAAATTTTCATATCCAAACTTTTTCAATATCTACCTAGTATACTTCTCTTAATAAATAAAAATTCCTTCTTTTGTTTGCTTAATTTGTAGACCCAAGAAGAAGTTTAAGTCACCTATCATTGACATTTCAAATTCTACCTGCATAAGCTTTGCAAACTCTTGATAATATTTTGCATTAGTTAATCCAAATATGATGTCATCTACATAGATTTGTAAAACTAATATATCACTATCATAGTATTTCAAGAATAAAGTTGTGTCAATCGTACCTCTTTGACAACCACTAGAGATCAAATATTCACTGAGTCTCTCATACCAAGCTCTTGGTGCTTGTTTAAGTCCATACAAAACTTTTCTTAACTTAGAAACATACTTAGGCTTCAAAGGATCCTCAAATCCAGAAGGTTGTTCAACATACACTTCCTCTTTGATATAACCATTTAAGAAAGCACTTTTCACATCTAGTTAGAACAACTTAAAATCTTTAAAATAAGCATAGGCAAGCAACAAGAGCATAAGTTTCATCGTAGTCTATGCCTTCCTCTTGTGAATATCATTTAACTACAAGCCTATCATCAACTTATTTTGTGGTATAAGTACTAGATTCCAAACATTATTTCTTTGGAATTGACTTAATTCTTCCGGCATTGTATTAATCCAGTTACTATCATTTAATGCTTCACCAATGTTATTTGGCTCAAATTTAAACAATAAAGAAAAATGACTTTAAAGTTCTTGCAACTTAGATCTAGTTTTCATTTCTGAATCTATATTACCAATAATTAAATTAGGGGATGAGATGATTTATACTTCCAAGTTTTTAAACTTTCAAGATTACCTTCTAAATTAGTCTTTGAGTTATCAGATTTTAAGATTTCATCCGATGGTTCTTCTCTTTTATCTATGTCAGATTCAAATCTATTGATCTTATCTTCCTTCATAAGCATAAACACATCATCATCATCAAAATCATCTTTCACTTCATCAATAAAATGTACATTGATGGATTCTTCAATTACTTTTGTAGTTTTATTGAAAACAAGATACGCTTTACTATTTTGTGAATATTCTAAAAAAAAATGATTCACCTGATCGTTCATCAAACTTACCAAGATTATTTGCATTCTTTTCCACAAAATATGTACATCCAAACACATGAAAGTATGAAACAAAAGGTCTTCTACCACAATATAGTTCATTAGAAGTTTTTTTGTTCTAGGTCGAACATACATTCTATTCATTATATAGCAAACAGTTGCAACAGCCTCTACCCAAAAGTATTTACCTACTCTACTTTCATTTAACATAGAACAAGTTATTCCTTAAATTGTCTTATTTTTTTCTTTCAAAATTTTATTGAGGTGTATAAGGTGCTAAAAAATTATGATTTATTCCATGTTCTTCACAAAATGTTACAAACAAAGCATTATCAAATTCTTTGCCATGATTGGTTCTTAAAGAAATAATAGAATATCCTTCTCATTTTATATTTGTTTAGCAAAACTTTTAAATATATCAAAAGTATCAAACTTATGTTTTAAGAAGAATGCCCACATGTATCTTGAAAAATCATTAACAATCACAAGTCCAAATTTATTTCCTCTCAGACTTAAAGTTTTTATAAGTCCAAACAAATCAAGATGTAACAATTCAAGTGGTCTTTTTTGTAGAAATCCTATTTTTACTTTTATGTATAATTGAAACCATTTTTTTCTTTAAACGAATTATACATTTAATATCATGCTTTATGTTAATTCTAGGAAAACCAACAACAAGATTCTATTAAAAAAGTTTTTCTAATTGATTAAAATTCACTTAACTAAGCTTTTATGCCAAACATGTATACTTTCATTCATGGTTAGAAAGCAACACTCATTATTCATATCAGAGGGTGTAATTAGATATATGCTCCTTTTTCTAAATCCTTTAAACAATTTTACTCCTTCAATATTATAAGCATAATGTTTACTCTTTTCAAAGATCATTAACCTCTATCACATAATTTAACTTATACTTAAAAGATTATGTTTTAGTCAGTTCACCAAAGAATGAATATGGAGGATGACTATTCGTACATGTTCTTATAATTTTACCACTACTGTCATCTCCAAATCTTACATATCCTTTTTCTTTCCACGTTATGCTAGTGAACAATGACGCATCTCTTGTCATATAGCTTGAACACCTACTGTCCAGATACCGTGTGCCTTTTATTTTAGTTCCTTATCCCTAAAATCATACAAAAAGGTGATCAAACCCTTTTAGGAACCTAAACTAACTTAGGTCCTTCATAAGTCAAACTTGTCTTTTCTTGTTTCTTAACTTGATGTACACTGAGCTTGTTTCTTTTATAAAAGCAATACTTTTCTATGTGGCCTACTTTATTGCAAAAGAAACACACATAAGAATATATATTATACTTGTGATTTACCTGATAGGGATAGTTTTGCCTTAGATACCATTTATGATATTCATACCTATAGTCTCTAAAGTATCCTCGGAATGGATACTTATGTTGTTGAGGGTACCTTCTAAAGTATCCTTTGCTACTACTATTTAAGTTCTTTTTAACAGGTTCTTTATCTTTAATAAGTTGAGCATTCACAAATTCACTTCCTTTAACGAACAAAGTCTTTTTTTCATATCATTAGATGAGCAACTATGTTCAAATCTAAGTCCATGTTTAATACTCGCAAGTCTTTGACTACTTATGATCATGTTTCGTTTTTTGTCACTTTCATTAAATTTATAGAAGATGTTTTTTATTATTTGTGACAAATCTTTTATTCTAACTTTTAAGGCTTTAATTTCATCCTTCAAAACACCATTTTCTTTCCTTAATGCTTCAAAACTAACATGCATTTTTTCATTATCATTCTTAAGGATGTCATTTTCGTTTGCAAGTAGTTTGTTTGTTTAACTTAACACATCTTTTTCATTTTTCAAAGCCTTATTTTCTTATTCTAACTTAGATATCTTTATATCTACCCTTTTAAGAGCTTTTAACAACTTTTTCATCTCAACATACATTTCATTATCTGATATATTAGCTTCAGATTCAAGATTTACCTTAGATTTAGCCATTAAACACAGATTGGCTTCTCCCTCATCTTCATTTGCAGTTTCTAAGTTGGCTTCTGACTTGTTTAAGTCACTCTAAGTTACCATCATTGCTTGGCATTTCTTCTTGAATTTTTCCATTTTCTTTATAAGAACCGGGCACTCATATTTGATATGTCTAGGTTTTTTACATTCATAACATGTGATTTCTTTCTTTTCTTCTATCTCGTTAAAGTTCTTTCCTACATCATATTTGTTATATTTGCTAAAGTTTTAAAATTTCTTACCTTTTCTTTTCATCAGCTTGTTGAATCTTTTTACAAGCATACTTATGTCCTCATCATCATCGTTGTCCTTGTCAAAATCGGATTCTTTAGCAACCTTTTTCCTCACTTTGAATGCGATCAATTTTTTGCTACTGTTAGATTCTTCAATTATGTTCAGATGGGAGTCATATGCCATTCACTTCTCCCTTAATTGACTAAGTGTGAGCTTGCTCAGATCTTGTGCTTCTTCTATAGCAATCTTCTTTATATCCCATGACTTTGGTAAGATCCGCAATACTTTCCTAACAAGATCAAGATCTTCTATTTTCTTTCCAAGAGAGGTTAGTTCATTAGTTCATTAGTTATAGCAATAAAATCATTGAAAGCATCTTTAATTTTCTCATCAGATTTAATTTTAAACAATTCATATCTCTGCAGTAAAGCATTAATTTTTGTTTCCTTAATTATATTCATTCCTTCATATATTTCAGATAGTGTATCCTACATTTCTTTAGTTGTGTCGCATGAAGAAATCAAATAAAATTCAAATAGTGCTATAGTAGTGAAAAGCATATTCTTAGCCTTATTATTTTGCTTGATGAGCTTTAATTCTGCCTCTATGAACTCAGCATCATTCGTTCTTATCACTTGATTGTCTGCAATATTGATCACCTGCCATGAAACATAGTCATTAGTCTTAACATAAGTGGACATGTACATTTTCCAATATAAATAATTCGTGCCATCAAAGTATGGAGCACGATTAATTGCAATGTTATTCTCAGCCATGATAAAATAGATTACTCAATTTAATAAAAGAGACCTGCTCTAATACCAATTGTTGGTCCCAAAGAGTTACCAAGAGAAGAGGAGGGGGTAGGCTGGGGGGAATTGGTTATAAAAAAAAAAAATTACTTTCTTAAAAATCAGATCACGTCCCTAATTAGTCGCTTGTCAATTATGGCTTTGAATTTACTTTGCAATCACAATAGATATTTAAATGCACGAAAATAAAAGAGTAGAGTAAGAATAGTTTACGCAATGTTTTATAGAGGTCCCGCCTCAAGCGTACGTCCTCTCTTCCAATTCCAAGCTGGGGACCAGGTATTCCACACCGATATATTCAACTATATCCAATCACAAAATAAAATTTACAACTAGTAATCACAATTCACTCTATCAAACTTCAAGCTATCACTTAACTATCTCTAAACTTAGAGCCTATTTATAATTTAGCTCACACAAAAATTATCAAAATTAATGAGGAATAAATAAAATGTAATCCTCAATAAGTTCGATACAAAATAAAAATGAAAAAGTAACAGAATATTTTCACAAAGAATGTTGAGTTATATATTAATTTTCTCATGTTCTGTTCTATTCTTCTTGAACACTGAGGACATATTTCTTCTTATCACACAATGGCTATAAAAGGATAAGCTAGATGTTGAAGATAAAATTTGTTCTAGATATTTTGCTGAAGATCATGACTCACCTCAAATTCAAAAATCAATTCCATGTCATTTGCAAAGTGCGTTGATAATTTCTCCACAACAATAGTTGACTTCATATCCTTTAAAAATAGAAATGTATCTCAGTTGTTACCCTTTTTGAATATTTTCTACTCCTCAAGTGAGGTTTTGAATTTTGAAAAATATAAATCTTCATCAAACAAACTTTGTTTCATCAGGTCAGGACCAACTTTAATTTTAATCTTTAAACTTATTATAATTTCAAATCCCTTAGATATATTAACCAACTTTATGGAACATTTTGAATGCATTACCTAAGTATATTCAACTTTGGAGCTAAGCCTTCAAGTTGATTAAATCTTCAAATATAAACTCATCTTGTAACATGTTGATCGTTTCTGCAGTTATGTTAGTGCAGTAGGTTTACTCTCCGAGTCGATCTCTAAGTTACCTTCTAACTAAAAGCTTAAGAGTCATGTAGCAAGTTTACTTTCTAAGTAGGTTTTGAGTTACCTTTTCAGTAAAAACTTGATAGGAAAACTTTTCTTCTAAGAGATTAAACTGAATTACATGTGTATTATTTATCTGCACACTTAATAACTTAGTTAGTAATCTTTTAGTTTTTTTGTTATCATTAAAACTACTATCAAGAGAACTTAATAGGATCGATCCTATAATCCCTATTCTAATTCCATTAAGCCAAATCACCTTAAGTAATTCAAGTGTGGACCAGACTCCCTGGGCCATATTATCAAACTCAATGAGTTAAACCCAAATTTGTTATGGGCCTAGATCAATATTTTGATGTAGCCAATTTAGCCCTTTACAAGAGTTTGTTAAATAACAATGAATATGATCAATAATAACAAAAAGGGGTTTATAAAAGTTTATTAAAAGAACTCCAACATAAGTTAGATGAAAATTTTTCAAAATTGGAATCTATGAGAAAGTTAGTTTAAATCATGAGGGACAATAATAGCAAAAACTAACCCTAAAAATCAAAATAGAACGAATGAATGTTTTTTTTTTTTTTTTTTGGGGGGGGTGGGGGGTATGGGTGGAGAGGGAGAGAGAGTAGTATAGTATGGTGAACCAAGAGCATAGTGTAATTCGGTAGACCATCCTACTCCTTTGGTTGATTAGGCTACTATATGTTATAACCCTACTCAATCCTAATCCTTGCATAGTCAACTTGATTCACACAATTTACAACTCAAAGACTTTGCTATAGCTACTTTTGTGCTATTTACTTGGACCATCAACCTCTCCAACACAATCCTTCCATCACTAATCCTTTCTACCTCGACCAATTGCCTCTTTTTTCCACTACATGTCCAACTATCTTCGTTCTTAACTACAATCCCTAGCTCTCCATCTTTAGTGACAAATTCCTACTCAAAGTTGGTAAAAAAATTGGTTATCCAATATGGTTTATCTAGATTTTCAAGAAATATGTGAAAATTTTCTTGAGTAATCCTATCTTTGTCAAATGTACGACTACTTATATCACATGTATTAATCTTATGTGATAAGCACAAGTTAATATGAATAGGTGATTCCTTTAATTATGGCATTGTGCCCAATAATTATTACAAATAGACACTATATCATTGAGGTGAGTGGAACTTAATGGTATATCATACTACTTGTATATATTATTCAATCTTTGTAATGGTGCTTGAGTGGATTTATGTCAAAATTTAAGTTAAGGTGTTTGATTAATTATTCTTGAATACAACAGATGGGAAATT
Source organism: Laguncularia racemosa (assembly GCA_037954665.1). Taxonomy (NCBI): domain Eukaryota; kingdom Viridiplantae; phylum Streptophyta; class Magnoliopsida; order Myrtales; family Combretaceae; genus Laguncularia; species Laguncularia racemosa. The sequence goes on from JBBMOL010000004.1 coordinate 8,679,481, forward strand.
ACTTTGTTTCAATTGTTAATGATGAGTTAGACTCTATGATTGTTGGACTGTGTGAATAGATGACATATATAGTTTTGCTAATATTCGACTTGAATTATGCAATCATACTATACATATAATATATATATATATATGATTAATTAAAAAAAATTGAGTTCGAATTTTAAGATTCTACAAGCAATGTACGAACATAAATTTATTTAAAGGACGTCACTATTTACAAGATAGGAGTAAAGATTGAGTTATCCTGCTCCAAGACTTACAAACTAAGTAACATGGGGAGTGTCATGCAATTCCTAAAGCCCAGTCTATGCCACTACTAAGGGTTATTTACACGAGTCCAAAGGTGTGTTGTAAGTACGATGGTGGCCATAGGTTATGATTTTATTTTTCTTGGTTAACCCGACATTATGGAAGCATGGAGATCCTACAACATGGTTAAGAAGGGGTTGTATCTTCAACTTCATATTGGTTATGGATAGACTAATGCAAGGTGTTTTGCATTCAAATGGTAGTTTAAGTATAGTATAAATTGTTTTATAACTTGTTTGTCATGTGTTATATGTAGCAGCGAGACGCATTCTCAACTTACTAAGCGTGTGGATTATGCCCACCTCTACGATGATTCACATCACAAGTTCCAGACGTATAACACAGCTAGTCGTATTCCAACGGTGAGTCCTCCAAGTGAACAACTCCTTGGAGAATAGGTTAGACATCCTAAGAGTAGAGCTCAAAATAGATATAACCAAAACGATCAACTCCTCTTAGTTATCTTATGTTATAAATATAGATTTGGATTTAAGATAAAGAACTAGCAACTCAATATCTTTTGTGCATGTGATATATTTGGTCAGCAAGAATCAATGGTTGTAGTTGCCATTGGAGGAGCCAACTCTTTTAAATTCCTAGTTTAAGTTAATATTGTTATCAATCAGTCAACACCCCTATTTCAATAGATGTAAGTACTTCTATTTACTTCATCCTCTTCTCATATATTATTATCACTTTTTATAGTGTAATGGTTAAACTATCAAGCCTTCGCGTGAACTTATTCCAACTATGTTAGGCTCAAATGAGTCACAATACTATTGGAGTGGTTTGTTGTACAAATACTTCATGAGCGTCATCGAGAACTTTAAGCACTAGTGGAGGTGTCATCTTTTCCCATAACGCACACGGTAGACTAACAACTACTAGGATATCCTAAGGAGTATGACAAATCAACCCAGCCATAGATAAAAACCTATAACTAATGAACATGGTCCTCAATAAGAATGTTATCCACTCAAGATACTTCATCATCAAGAATTTATTTATACTTTGCCTTTTGATGTTGTCATTCACTTCATGAATTTTCAAGTTTCTAACGGATGTAGAAATCATGAAGGCAATCTTACAATGTGTTAAATATAACCCTTACATGCAAATTCATCTCCACTTTTATTTGCTTCCCCTATTTTTGCCCTTGCTTCTGAACTTGCATTCTCCTTTTGCTCGAGTTGGCTGCATATTAGGATCAAGAATATAGGCAATGATTACAATTAACAGCAAAAACATTATCTTATCCTTGTAATGACTAAAGATGCTATGGTCAAATATATCCTGTTCGATAAACTCCTAATTCATAACTCTCGAAATAGATTGGATTCACTTGTCATCTTCAAAAGATATGTTATTTCTCTCTAATATAATATAGTTAGATTGTAGATATATGTTTGATGTTTAAAAACAAGGAATTAGAACTTGTGATGCTACCTTTAGAGAGAGTTATGCCTTGGGCAAAAAGTTTGCTATTGGATTGAAATGATTGATTGTGCTCTCCTAAAATACAACTAAGTCTAAAAATGGAATAAGAAGATTAGATTTGTCAAACTGCACTATGAATAAGAAAAGGGTTTCCAATGTCTAGATTCAAAAAGAGAGAAGAGTTTTTGCTGAAAAAGTATATAAAAAGCATGGAACAATTATGCAAATGCGTTTTAGATAGGATGCGACTAAAATGACACCTATCCAATTTATTAATATTTCAAAAAAAAAAAACATAGGCAAGGAAAAGGAAAAAATTAATGTAATTTTTTTTTAATTCTAAAAAATAAAGGACATTTCAAGAAATAGTTCCAAGAATATAAAATTAAAATCATATCATTAAAATAGAATTGTAAATTACAGTAAAATCATGTCTTTATAACACGATTTCTAAGTAAAATATATTATTATTACATGTACTTATGTGAATAAAGTTAGTAGCTTGATGGTGAGAAGATATATAATTTAATGTTGTAGGTTTGAATCTCAATCATGTTCCATTTATTTTATATTTTCAGAAGTCTTTTCACGGTTTTGTTATTTGGGACTCATGTCTCAATAAAACAAAAGAAAAGAAACTTTCAACAACTAGGATTAAACATGCATCGAACAAGCAATCTCCACTATATCTCTCCAAAAGCCGACCCCCGGACCACCATTCAATAAAGTTACTTTGGTTAGCAATCTATTTATTTTTTAATTAAAACAAGTTTGGCTATTTATCCATAAATAATCATATCTTTTGTGATATTTTTAGGATTATTTTTTTAAAATTAGGATTTTTTTTTTAAATACGATATTAATTTCCTTTTTCCAAACATGGCACTGGCAAATATTAAGACATACTTCTTAGTTGAATGGAAATTTATATCATTAACAGAGTATCTACTCAGCCAAACAAGTGAGTTCAATGATAAGGTCTCCGCAACTGAATGTATCCTTGCAAAAGGTTCAGCATTCTGCAAAAACTTTGTTTGAGCAATGTTTACTCTCTTTTTTTTTTCAAACAAAATGGGAAATCCATTAAAATAATTTTTTTTTAAATAATCGTGAAATAGAATATATTTTAAACTTTCCCAAGAAAAAAAAAAAAACAAACAAACAAACAAACAAAGGAGAAGAAGAAGAAGAAAACACTGCTTGAATATATTGCCCACGAGAAAATTGAGACTGCTAGATCACATGAGCATGGGAAATTCACTTAGATTGAATGAACAACTTCATTTGACAAGTAGTATTGTTTTCGCTTGCATATCAGATCATGGTATCTCTTAGTCATGCTTGATGCTAGTGTATCCCTGAGTTCCACTTAACACTTGTTAGTGCTCTGCTCCTAATTAGCAGTCTATTCAACAAGATGAATGTACCAAAATTAACGAGAATTTAATTACATATCAGAAGAAGAAATAAACATCATGTTTCCGCTTGATATCTTCAACTATATCGGAAATCAAGCATTTTGTGTTTGATGGATTTAGAAGCGGAGATCCGATTGCAGTAGTTACATACATATAGCGTAAATTTCACTCTTTACGTAGCACTGGCACATTAAGATGACTTGGAGAGATAGGCTAAAGAAAAGGAATAGACAATTTGAAGGAGCTCGGATGCACACATGATAAGTGGAAGAACTATAAAACATTAGCCCTAGTATTTTTAATTAGAAGTGGTCCATTATTCGTTTTGAACCTTATTTGATCTTTCAAGATGACAATATGACAATGTTTCTCTAATCTCTAAAATTATATCAAATGAAGAGAAACTCCTCAGTATTTGTAGAGTTTGGTCATTAGCAATATCCATTAAATCATATAAACAGACGACAGCAAAGATGAATCATTCCATTGATGGATCTTTCCATGAGCTCGATTAAGTCTAGGTATACGAAAACCTCTCTAAACATATAAGCTTCCCTACTAAAAAGGTTGAAAATAGATGAATCAGTTCAGCAATCTCTAGTGTAATCTTACCATACCAAAGTTTTCAAAATCATTCCAATATTCCAATATGTAGATCAACTCCTTAAGTCTTGTCACCTATAGTGGAACGAGCTAATATTTAAGAAAAGCCCCACTTTATTTATACTAAATGTGTAAACGTTTATCAACAAGGTTCAAATGAATGCAGACAGTATTAAATTTAAGAGAAGAAACATGTACGTCAAACACCAAAGCGAAATATAAACATCATAAGATTCCAACACAAAATTCTGGCGGGCACTATATTCTCCTTGGGGTGCTTCTCTTCGTCCCCAATACCGAATGCAATGGGCATATAGGATCATGTTTATTGTTTAGCTCGTTAAGTATGCATGGTTTGGACCGTATAACGATGACTCCATACTAATCAAATCTACTGAATCTGTTCCAGCACCCTTTTCTACGAATAATTCTCAAGTATGAGATCTCGTGTCTTTTCGAGTAAAAAATAAGTATTTCACATTTAAGAAATATTTACATCTAGATTAAACACTCCCTAAATTCTATTTGGCCGCCGCACAATCCTTTCCCGGATTGGCTACAATTTATCACTTGACGGTGGGTTTCAGATTCAGAACCAAAAACGAGGAAGCCCACATGTGACACGACACGATACAACACTAAGCAACCTGAGGCACGACACCACTATCAGACTGAATTCCCTGGAGTGCCACACATATGGTATGGTATGGCACCCATTGCCAGCCTAAGACTTAAAAAGTGCAGTCATTACGAAATGGGAGTTTGATAAAATATAAAAATAAGGATATACAGAAAAAATAAAAAATAAAAAAGAACCAATCGCGAATAAATTGTATTGGTAAGTAATATCACTCCCAAACCCACTATGCCATGATCCCATCCCATAGTTGACAACACATCTAAGCCACTGCAACACTCCCACAATGGAATGGCCTACTGCTATGGTATCTCATAATCACTGTTAATCGCCATCAGCAATTAACAAAGCATACATATGATTCCATTTCCATCCATGTGTACGGGATAAATACACAATATGTATCCCTTCAAAGTAAATCAGACATTGGGAAATACAACAACAGCCATAACAAATGACTCGTTGAATAATTGGATATTATTTCATAAATGACTTATTGAATAATTATTGGATATTATGTCATGTATGCAAACCTTACGAATATCCCCAACTAATCTAAATTTTACTCAGATTATGAGTACTTCAATCTACCTCTATTTAAACCGGTTAATCTAAGTTTTCTTTACCGGTCTCTCTGTCCTAGTAAAACATAGGTTAAATCAATCCAAGTGCTAATTTCTTTTTATTTTTCATTATGAAAGTTACACTTTTCAATACTTACCTTTCAATTTTTTTTTTTTTTTTGTAAGTAAGCAATTATATTGAATAAAGAAAGAGAATATACAATCACTATATGCGGGAAGGGATTGCAACAAAATTCAATCCTATAATTAGAATTTCACAAAATTTACAAATTTGTATAGAAACTTATATAAACCAAATCACAGTACAAAAAGCTTTAAGTAAGCTAAAATCCATCTAGCTAAAGACATCAGTGAAGGCATGAGAGTTCCAAAGCAAGTTGAGTTCCCTATTCTCCAAATATAGTATACTACAATTGCAAAAGCAACTCTCCATGTCAGGATCAAAGTATTGCTTGAAGGTGTTGTATTCATTAATGCAAAAGATACGGTTTGCCAAGATAAGAAGGATGGTGGGCATTTAAGTGCCACCAAAACTTCTATCCACACGTGTATAGAGGAGGAGCAATCAAAAAACAAATGGTTATGGTTTTCTTGCCTTGCTAAACAAAGGTAGCATATAGTTGAAGTGGTCACTCCCCAATTACTCAATTTATCCATGATGTGTAATTTTCTTTTTCATGCTAGCCAAAGGATAAATGAGTAGTGTGGCATAGAGTACTTGCTCCAAATTAGTTTTGACCAAGGGACAAGATCATTGTATAGTGTCAAGGCCTTGTATGCACTTTTGATAGAGAAAATTCCCAAAGGGCCCTTACTCCATGTGAACTTGTTAGGTTTATTTAGAGTAGGGGTTATAGCAAAGGGAATTGTAAATCCGTTCCAAAAGTTGCCTTGTGGAAACTCCCAATCATTGCCTTGGATAATGGAACAAAGTCTAGCATTAATAGGAAGTCCTGAGTTAGCAATCACTCGGGGACTATGCACCAAATTTAGAGGCCTAGATGGTAGCTAAAAATCTAACCATAGGGATATAGACAGACTATCTCCCACTTCCCACTTAAACATGTTCATTGCTAACGGGCAAAGTTTTAACACTTTACCCCAATTCTAAGAACACCTAGAAGGTGCTTTAGTATCCCAAAATGAAGATTCCTTAAGGAAGTTAGAATGAATCCACTCAACTCAAACTCCCCTTACCAAATCTCCACATAGATATGCCAAATATGTTTTAATTGGGTTGCTTTGTTCCATCCAATTTCAAAATACCTAGACCACCTTGATCAACTAGGCAATACACCTCTTACCATCTTATTTTGGCTTTTTTTGAAATATTAGGCCTCCCACTTCACAAAAAAAATGTATTGGTCTTTCAATAGTATTAATTACCTTTTTTGGTAAAATAAACATAAATGCCTAGTATACTTACAATGAGAAAAGAATAGACTTAATAAGTTGGAGTCATCTAGCATAGGATAAGAACTTAGCTGTCCACGAGTTGATTTTCACCTAAATTCTTTCAATTAAGCCATCACAATCTAACTTGCAAAGTTTGGAAGCAAGCAAGAGTACCCCCAGATAGCGAATGGAGAGAGTCCCCTCTTTGAATCCCAGCAAGTTAATAAGCTCTATCTTTATTAAAGGTAGCACACTAGATAAGAACACAAGGCTTTTACCACTATTAGCTCTAAGATCCGATATTGACCCAGAGGTTTGCAAAGATTCCTTGATCACCCTAACCAAATCCACATTGCCTCTACAGAAAATCAAGAGGTTATTTGTGAAATAGAGGTGAGTTAGCCACTCCATTTTACATCTCGACTGGAAAGAAAATCTAGGATCACCCATGAGCTACCTTAATATCCCTGAGTATCTTTCATGCTAAGGACAAAGAGGTAAGGCGATGTAGGGTCACCTTGCCTAAGTCCTCTCGAACTAAGGATGAAACCTACTAACTCACCATTCATGTTAAAGCAGAATTTTGAAGTAGAGAAACATTAGACCACCAATTTGATAAAGTGAGGTGGAAAATTCATGCAAGTTAGCACTATCTCCAAAAAACTCTAGTGAATAGAATCATACACCTTACGAATGTCCACTTTAAGCATACAACAGGGTATTCCTCTACAGGTGTGGTATCTATTCACTAGTTCTTCAGCAACAAAAATTTTGTCTAAAATGTGATGGCTTCTAACAAATGCAAATTGCTCTTTTCCAACCAATTGAGGTAGGACTAACTTAAGTCTTGAGGCAATTAGTTTGGAGATAGCTTTATAAATGGTACTACAACAGGATATAAGCTTAAAATTAGAAAGATTAGTAGGATTAGCAACTTTTGGTACGAGAGAAACAATTGTACAATTCAATTCCTTAAGCATATTCTCGAATCTTAGAAACTCATTCACCCCATCAACTATATGTACTCCTATAATAGGCCATGTAACTTTAAAGAACCAAGCAGAAAATCCATTCGAGCTAGGGGCATTGTTATCTGCTTGACTAAAAAAAGCCATTTTAAATTCCTCATCCAAGAATGGGGTATTGATTTGTATAGCTTGTTGATCTGATATTCTTCTCGAGATATAGTCCTACACCTCTACAATAGAAATTATTTTTTGCTGGCCTCCCAACAAGTTAAGAGAAGTAGGTAACAATTTCCACACTTACATCAAAATCGCCATGGGTTTCCATTCCATCCTCTTTCATCAAACTGTGGATATCATTCTTGTTTTGCCTAAGCTTAACCATTTTATGAAAGTAGGTAGTCTTCTTGACTCCCAATTTAAGCCATTTAACTCTCAACTTTTGTCCAAATAGACTCTCTTCTACCCCTCTTGGTAAGTAATAATCCTTAAAAGCTTCTTTCTCTTGATTGAGGAGGGAGGTGTTTCCACTCGCAATTGAACTTTAAGTAGCTATTAGGTGCTCCTTAGCCAACTTAACTCTCATTGAGAGGTGGGAGAATTTAGAACTATTCGATTTTTTAAGTTCCTTCTTGAGAAGCTTCAATTTGGATACCAGTTGGAATAGTTTGGAACCTCTAATTACCTAGGACCATAATGCCTTTGCCTTCAAGATGAAATCTGGAGATTTAATCCAAAAGTCAAAGAATTTGAAGGGGTATCTTCTATTTAGTGTACTAAACTCCATACATAGAACTCTAGCTGAATGATCAGAAAGTATTTGGGGGGGGTAAAGTTTGCATCACTGTTAGGGAATTTTCCTAGCTAACACTAATTAACCAATATTCTATCCAACTTTTCAAAATCAAGTTATCCATTTGCTTGTTTGACTAGGAGAAATGAAGGTCATCTAATTCCACTTCATCTAGGAAATTTATAAATTCTAACATAGTGGCTATTTGTCTCATGTTGCCCCCATTTCTCTCGAGTCAATCTAATCACATTGAAATCACCAAGAACTACCCACAAGTGATCACCATAGATGGTGCCAATGCTATCAAATCCTTCCACAATAACTTCCTCTCTTAATCCAAGTTTGACGTTTATACAAAAGATGCATAAAAGGATGAATTGGAGCTAAGGTTTATGCAATAACAGTGATAAAACTATTTATGTTCCTTCTCCACTCTGTTATTCCAAGTTCTCGGATCCCACATTATCCATATCATCTTCCTTGCCATAGAGTTAATACCAAAGTTCTAGTTAGCATTTAGATTAAGCTTAATTCTATCTTTCTTTGCTTTGGTTTACACAAGTTTCCAACAACCCCATGAGTGATACTCCATTCTCCACACAAAACTTCCTAATTTATGTACATTTCAAAGGGTCTTTAAGACCTCTTATGTTCCATGATGCTAGATTCATCATAATTTAGGGATGACGATTAGGTACATTGTTGTTGGCATTTGAAGAACTTTTTCCTCTTCTTTTGTTTACCCCCTAAGCTTGAAGACTGACCACTACTAGACAAAGCTGAGTTGATCATCTCACACCTTCGGAGCAAGTCAGATAATTTAAGATTGGCTGGAGTGGTTATATTTAGTTCCACGGACTGTTCCTTCTAAACTCCCTCCTATTCTACACTATCTCTTGTTTCCTCAACTTTCTTCTCCTTATGTATCCCTGCTACCCTGTCTCCACTAACCACATTACCCCCTTCACACAATTGTGTTTTTGGAAGCAGGGATGGAGTATGTTCTGTTACAAGGTCGATAGGATTATCATTGCCCGACCCCATGTCTTCCACTGATACCTCTCCATCTTCCATCTACGTGTCCTTCCCCAGGCCAAGCTGCTTGGTGGGAGATGATATTTCCTCACTAATCACCTGGGTGCTCTATTTCCAGGACTAAGGTAGACTATCCACTCCTTTATTTTTTTTTTTTTTCCTTCCCCTTCATTGGACTTCCACCCATACCTTATTCTCCGTGGTTGAAGTTTTCTTAGATGGATATTCTTTAGAAGAAGTTCGAGTACCACATGAATGTCCAAACACTTTGCACGTGGAGCAACGTAGAAGGAGCCATTGGTACTTAACCATAATCTACATGAAGGTACCATCTTCCCATTCCAGTTCTACTAGTGGTATGGCTTCATCAACTATGTCCACTTCCACTAGCACCCTGGCTTGGTTCGCTTTTGACTGGCACACCGTGAGTGTATCTGCTTGGAGAGGCTTTCCCACTACAGTAACTATATAACTCATTCCCACCACATCAAGTTATTCGCAAGGGATGCTAAAAAAGATCACCCAAGCCAATATATGCAAAGGTTGTGGCTTGGTTAAAAGCATGCCAACCCTCCATTTCTAAAGTATTAGTAACCTCTTAGCAAAGAACCATGGTTTTTCTAGTATAACATTGAGGAAAGCATCTTAAGCAAAGCAAAAATACAAGAAACCATCTTCGTTGCATAAGACACTCGTTATACCATAATCTTTCCATATCCTTGGCATAGTAGATTGGAACAAGGAGAAGGGAATCTTTTTTCCTAGAAAGAATCCAACAAAAGTGTGTTCCCATTGCTTCGCCCCATGAGCTACAACCAACAATGGGGGCTCTACTTTGGGAAGCATGCCATAGGAGACAGGAGGGTAGAATTCCAACTTGAAATCCGAATGTTTAAAGAGGACCATTAATGATCCACAAGCCTAAGCAAAACTCTTAGGTGGTATTCTCTAATCAAGAAAGAGGTTTTGCTTCTCAATACCGTCCAACAGATCATTCACATTCTCCAAAGCAATAATTGCAAATGAGGCAAGGGGGTTAACATTACTTTTAAAGTTGGCAGAAGATACCTTCCCTTTTTGGTTAAAAACATTTCTATCATGCCCAAGAAACCCATTAACTTTTTGGATATCCAATGCAACAGTATCCTTTTCTCCCATCTTACAGGTCTTGAATGATGTAGCTTTTGTAGGGTCAACTCCAAAAGAAGATGATAAGTCAAATACCTTAAAACTAGTTTCCTAGTATACAGATTCTTGTTTTTGGTTTTGAAAAAAATCCTTAAGGGAACCTATTTCCCAACACATGGTGAAAATCACTAGTAGGCTTACGATTTGATGAACCACTCGCAATGGATGGTGAAGAATGGAAAAGAAACAAAATAGGAAGAAGAATGAGAAGAATAAGGAAAGGAAAAGAAAAATGAGACAAATTAGGTGTGCTTATGGGTTACCCAAGAAAACTAGTTTCCTAGGGTGGCTAAGATGGTTTTCTTGAGAGAAGGGAGAGCATTTTCTCTCTTTAAAAAAGTTGTTCCGATTAAAACTAGTTTAGAATGTAAAACTTAATTTACAAAGAGTGCAAGAGGAATATCTATGAGGACATCTAAATCGGGTTTCACGGGATTAAGAACAAAATCTATACAAAAAAATTCTATATTCTAACTATATGTTCATTTAGGGAGGATTACCTTCCCATTATTGTCCACTCCAAAGCCCAAGGAAGGATCATCCTCTAAATGATTATCAATTATTACAAGCATCATTCCGATAGTAAATTCAATAATCCAAATATGGCCATTATGTAAGGTATCCGCCCATGAGCCCATAATCAATTCACATCAACTGTCAACAGCAAGTTTAAGACTAATCACACAAGCAATTGAACCCTTCAACAACAATGTTAATCCACACAAAAGGCTTGCACGCATGAAGATGTAAGGGAGGTCTATGGCTGAGTCCAGAAATTCTCAACAAACAACCGAATTATTGATTTCCTAATAACTATTCATCCACGACATATCATATCCACTTGTTTAATAACATACCCAGTCAGCTACATCCATATAACTGAGCTGTGTAACTACACCATGCATTTTAGCTAATATAGTTTTGCCACGGGATGATTGAAATGACAATGAGCTGCATATCCGTTGATGAGAATCTGTTGCCTTTAGGGCAAGAGAAAAGCTCCCCAAAAAAGTGGATAATTGACTGAAAAAGAAAAGTCCCACACGCATACACAATACTAAGTTTCCTACAAAAAAATTGACAGGAATAAAATAGGGATATGAGGTAAATTATTAAAATGGAACAGAAGAAAAGTCTAGTGAAGGATTAGATATCTTGTAAAAGAAACCCTTCAGTAAATGCGATTGATAAATATAAGAGGTTATCATTTACCAGGATGATTCCATATACGATACTCAGCAAACCAACCAGAAAAAGGTCCATACCCCCACCCACCAGGTGAGTGTGGATTTCAAAAATATGGTAAGTTTTTTAAGCAATTTGGCTAAAATTCTCAGAAAACTGTCTGAAGATACTAAAAGGAGAACTTCAAGAGCCAACTGGCCTACAATCCTCCAGAGACATATTAGCTCCTCCATTGACAAGTCACAAGTAATTCACAAGGAATAACAGACAACTTAGAGGAGTAGACTTTATGCATCCTTCAAGTTCATGTGTGAAACTGCATTCACAGAAAAGATGGAATAGAGACAATGAAATTTTACTTGGTATCTGGATCATGCTGCAGCTAACCTATCAGAAAACAAGCAATAACATCAAGGAAGCATGGAAGCCAGTCTAGATGATAAAAGTAAAAGAATAAAGAGTGGCAACCACAAGATGTTATATAATGCAACAATCTCATCAATGCAAATTCACATCTTTCAAGAATGAAAATGAGCACTAGTATTTACCCATGTATGATCCCATAATTTTTGGAAGAATTTGGGCAAGTCCATCATCCAATGAGAGAAGTTGAAGTTATCCTCAGATATGGAGAACTTTTTCAACAACTCAATACAGTCTCAATCTAATCAGAGACAGATTCTTTAACAAGCTATACATCTTTTTAATTCATCCAACACACTGAGGAAAATTCAACTATCTTAAGAATAAGAGAAATGAAAAGTACTAATTCTAAAGCATGGTCAACAAGGACCGAGCACCAGAACTGCAGCTACCTTCTATCAGACAAACCTACAATGAATTTTCATCCGAGATTCAACGTTTGAGAAAAGAAAAACAGCACAAAGTTCAACAGACACAGGTCAAATTAGAGAAGCATCTCTGCAAGATATCAGTTATAGTTATAGGTCCAATCAGCCAAGAAGGAAAAACAATCAAACAGTGCAAGGCAGTATCTCAAAATAAAGGGGGGGAAAATTGCACCAGGTGAGGTGTACATTCAGGCAAAAGCGCAAAATAATCGTATGTATTTTTAGTGGTGCAAATAGGTGATACTGTTATGATATGCTGGATATAGGCAATGAGAGTTACGCAAAGTGATTCATTTGAGCCATGTAGTTAGCATCATGCTGAGATGTCACATGGACCACTCTAGGAAAAGTCCATGACCTGTTTGCATTACTAAAAAACATATATCCTTTATGCACCACCATGTGAAACGTCCAGTACATGTTAATATCACTAGAAATACACATCAACTCTTTGTACTCGGCATGAGCTCTACCACATAAAGACTTACATGTGCAAAAGGAAAAAGAAAATGGCCAAAGGGAAGAGTCCATTAGGTCCTCCACGGATTAGAAATACAGTCAGGGTCATACATACTAGAAAAAATTGAAAGAACAGAGTTTTTTCTTCCTCTTTTATTTTTTTTTTTTCTTTTTGGTATTGGGGCATGGGGGGAAGGGTTGGGTTTAGTTAAAGAACAGATCTTTGAGCAGAATACAGCCACACAGAAAATACTAAATGTTAGCAAGAAGAATGGATTCACATAGCCATGAAAAATTAACAGCCATTGGAAATACTAGCAGATAATGAATGCAGCCCGATTAAGCTCCATGTATTAAAAGACTAGAAAAGAAATCAGCACAATAAGTCCCACACTTTCATATAAGGGTTTCCAAATACAACACAATAATAATAAAGTTCACTAATATCAAGGAAAGCACTAAAAAGGAATTCCATCAAGAGCATAGGCAGGGGAAAAAGCTACTTAACCAAACTCACATCACGTACATTTATGGACAAGAAAAATAAGAATGACAACCAGTAACTCCAACCCATTCTTTTGGCTGAATCCTTTAATGTGTGCAGTTATATTCAATATCTAACGTTATAGTAAGCTGCATAGCTTTCTTTTCCATTACACAATACTGTAACTTTGACTCTAACCACATTATTTTTACATTAAGACTTTAATAAAAGCTTAGTTCAACCTTTTTTTTTTTGGATAATCGAGTCAGCTCAACTAATTAATCTGGTCTTTCTCATAAACAGATCCAATGGCTAGAGCATTTCACTATCCCTTCAATACAATTGAAAGGAAATGCAATTTAAGAAATTATAAAAAGGCTTCTCGATGGAGTTGCAATAGCAGAGGAACGTTCTATATATAGCCAGCAAACAGCATGGCAGCTTCTCATCAATCCTATTTCTGATCACTCCACCAAAGCAAGGTCAATTAAGCTGAAAAAGGGTTATATTTTGCTGTAAATTTAACATGAGAAGTTTAAGTCTGTCTAAGATAATAATGTTTCTCTCTTAGAACAGACTTTCTTGCAGAAAATTGACAACACAAAAGTGTGTCAAATCCCAATAAACCCCACATAGTTCATTCTGAACCAAAACCTAATAGACTGGGCTCAACTTTTCCAGATGAAAATCCTAACAGAATTCTCCCATACCATTAAAGAAGCAATGACATTTACAAACACAATATACTTATTTTGGAACCTACACATAGATTATCAAAACATAATACTTAACAAACTGGATAAATACAGCAAAAGTGTTCTATATTTGTATGTAATCCAATCAAGGCCCACATGTTCCAAATGAGTCATTCAACTCTTTCCATTTAGATTAAAATTCATTCAAATCCTATATATTTTAATTGAGTGATGTTGGCCTCCTTGCTTGTTTCATTGCGCACTAGTAAGTCTCTTACTCGTGTTTTTCATAGTGCCAGGCCACAGATATACTGTAAATACTTGATTTGACGAATTTAAGTAACTTAAACTTGACAACATTAGAAATTACGGTACCACAATGATGTACTATGCAAACCATTTTCTACACAGCAGCAACAACAACACTAACGCCTTAGTACAACCCATTGAAACTATTTCGCCTTACAATCTAACGCAATCCATGGCATTCTCTACGCACCAGATACGAGATAGATGAACTTCCTTATAGCTAAAAAAGTACACAAATTTGCAAGATTTATCATACATGAACTAAAGCATCTTTAGTCATAAATCCATAACTAGTGCAAAAGATCACATCTTCAGTGACATAGAGCATTATCATCTTCGTAATCAACATCAACATCAACAACAAACATTACAATTAAAAATCTAAATGTTACCAAAAGTCGATTAAAACCTCTCTTTCAAACCCTAAGCCTCAGATTTCACAGTATCAGACGAGGGCGGCTCCTCCCCGCCGGCCGGAGCTTCAGGCTTAACCTCACTACCTTTATCCGCAGATTGAGGCACCTTCGCCGCACGTGCCTTCACATTATCGAGCATCCGCTTACTGATCTCCTTCGAATAGATCTGGAGGATCTCGATGCCGTCATCCTCTGCCGCAGCGGCACCTCCCGCAGCAGCAAAGGCCTCCACCTCGATCGCACGCGCGTCGGCGGCTGCTTCCTCCTTCGGAATCGTGCCGTAGCGCTTGGAGAGCACGGACGGTGAGGAGAGAGTCTCGATTAGACGCGCCACCACCGCATCACGTGTGCGCTGCGATGGCGGCCAAATGCTGAAGGAAACTGTAGCCGGGGGAGGAAGTGTTTGGGTTGGAGAAGTTTTCTGAGGGTCGAGATCCTGGGGCTTATTGTCCATTTCTGATGGCGGTGAAGTTTCGTCGGCGGGAGCGGCAGCGGCGGTGTTATCAGTGTCCGACATGGTGATGT
This sequence comes from Laguncularia racemosa, assembly GCA_037954665.1. Taxonomy (NCBI): domain Eukaryota; kingdom Viridiplantae; phylum Streptophyta; class Magnoliopsida; order Myrtales; family Combretaceae; genus Laguncularia; species Laguncularia racemosa. The sequence goes on from JBBMOL010000004.1 coordinate 8,694,772, forward strand.
TATCGAAGTTTCCGGACTTTTGATTTGGAGTGGGAAAGTGCAATTAGGGATTTTAAAATTGTAAGAGAGAGAAACAAATACAGTGGGGGGGATTCCATGCGGTAAGTATATATACTTATTCGTGTTCTTGTGGTGACAAGAGACAGATCACCGTATGTTGTGATTTGACGGTTGAGATTGACGGACCATCTTTCAGCTTTTTGTATTTTTTACTTAGGAGTTAGGACTAAGCCGTGCCGTTTTGTTTTGATTTGGTGGAACTTGTGGTACCTTTGAAGGCACTTCTCTCCTTGCTTTTTCCCTTTCCAAGTTATCACAATTCACATAATAGTTCTTAACTAAGATTATTTTTATGGACTTAACAGATGTCTAGTTCTTCTCTTTTCAAGTTAAGTTCATAATAGTATAGAGTGTAGATTAAGAAAAATAGATATTTTAGTAAAACATTATTAATTGTGCATATAACATCGGAAAAAACAAATCAAACCCATCAAATTGGCTATTTTAATTAAGTTGGGAACTTGATCAACTTGTTTTTAATCAAATAAATTGAATAGCTCTTAATTTATTATTGGATGATTTTCATAATGCAATATCTATCGAATTTATGTCCCGATGATCATTATGATTTAGTTATTTCTAAATTAATTAATTCGATACAGTGGTAAATATTACTACAAATTTAAATTAGTTTGTATTTACGATATTATAGTGGTTAAATTTTCTTATACATGAGTCTTACCATTTTAGGCTATTGTAGAAGTTTGTTATGTTGATGTCGGATGTTTATTTTAATTAGTCTATCCCTAAAATCTCTTCCTATGATTCTACATGTTTTACGGGAAAACTTCAAATTTTTAACTATTATTTTATCTTTCATTTCCTCCATAATCGCATGCTTTCATCTTGGAAAGCTAGAGCTTCATAAATGCTTCTTAGTACTCTCTCTTTTGAAAATAAAAGCTATATAGAGTTGGGATAAACTCTCATAGATCATATATTGGGAAATCGAATACTTAACACAAGTTTTATCCCCTTTCTGAAGTGTGATGGATTATTCTTCATCTTACTCAATCTCATGATTCTCAAACTCACAATTTTACCTAAAATTGGAGTATATAGATTATTTGAATCATATAGAAATAATAGAATTAGAAACTAATAAAAACATATATTTAAGCTCATAATTATATCATAAGTCCGCATTTAAACAATTACGTATCTATTTTAACTATAAAAAGTCTCATAAAATTATAAATTCATAAAATCATATAATTAACTCATGATTTTAACAATTATACTCAACCTCTTTCCTTTCCTTCTTGTCACTTACAACCAAGTTTCCCTCATTAGACACTTCACCCTTCTTTATATCATCATGTTCAAATAACTCTAACTCTTAGGGAAAAGATTAGCTATAGTGAGGCCTCCTAATACACACCCTCAATTCAAAAATAGCCTCAACATGTGGTAGTGGCAAACATGACATTAAACTTGGCTTGAAAGTGGAGCAAAAGAAAACAAGGTTGACTTGGACTAAGGAATACGTAGAGCTAACAAAGATGAAGACAATTAGGGAATCATTCAGACACAACTAGAATTTGATGTAAAAAAACTCATGAACAAGAGTTGAAATGAAGATGATGTGTCAGTCTCTTCCCTTGAATTCTCTTTCTAGAGAAAGGGCCTATAAAACGCATGATATTTAATGAAAACAACATCAATATTAACATAAACTTTCTTTGCAAAGGGATGAAAACATCTTATGCCCCTTTTGGGATTATGAATTATGGGAATCAAATCACAAAGGTTGGCGGTGCACCCATTTAGGCCGGCCATAAAGGCCAGCAGTATAGGTCTTCAAGGCCGGTAGCTTACAATTTTAGGCCGGTTGTTTTATGTTGTTTCGAGCCAGTTGTGTAGGTCTTTAAGGCCGGTAGCCTACCCTCCCTCAAGGCCAGCGGCTTACAATTTTAGGCTACTATTTTATGTTATTTCAAACCAATTTTACTTTGTACTATAAATACCTTTTTGTAATGGAAACACGATAGAATTTGGATATTTGAGATATACAAAAGTTTAAGTTTTCTCTCATTCTTCTTATACTCTTATCAATCCTTGGATTGGGGCGAGTGATAGAATCGGGCCTGTTGTGCATCATATCAACAAATCTATGCTAAGACTATCATCTTGCTAATGCATAATTTCTGGTAAGGGTTTACGGTTTTTATCTTGTTATTATTATTTGTTTGATTATCGGAATTGATTGTTGCAAATCATTGGCTTGGTTTGCGATTGCTTGATTCTGAATTTGGAATTAAGCACATCATAATTTGGTATCAAAACATTGGTTAAGAAAAGGGATTGCAACGTGGAAATGTTGATTTTGAATTGATCAATTAGGGTTTATGCCGTGAGCTTCTTCAATTGTGTGATTGTGAATTGAAGATAGGATTATCGCATGATTTGTGCCATGATTAATTTGAGTATTGTGAATTGAAATTGGGGTTTGTGTTATGGTTTGTGTGATTGTGATTTGGGGATTGAGTGAAGGTTGTGAATTAGAGATTATGCTATGATTTGTGTGATTATAATTTGGAGATTGAGCGAAAGTTGAGAATTAGGGTTTGTGTTGTGGTTTGCATGATTGTAATTCAGCGTGTGACATGGTTATTGATAGTGAATTGAAGTTATACTATCGATTATGTTGTGGTTTGATTGGAATTGAACTGGGGATTGAGCAAAGGGTTGAAAATTAAGGATTGTGTCATTAGGGTTGTTGCGGTGTGTGATTGTGATTTGGGAATTCTTGTGCTGAGATTTTAATTCACAAAGCATGTCAAACGATAGTGTGAATGGAGGAATTGGACATAAAGCCAACAGTCAAGTTGGAGGAGGAGGTTAGGGATGTTGTGCTACAAGTGGTAAGAGAAATTTGGAAGAACAGTTACAGGATCTAACCACCATTGTTGCTAATCTAGCAATGCAGGTGGATCAAGTGACCTTACCCTAATAGCCAGTGGTAAATCCACAGGCACCCTCACATCAGGTAGTCATTAATGATGTACATAAGGAATGAGCATTAGGAGGAAATAGGGGAAGGCGAGTTAGAGGAGATTATCATGTTTAACAAGAAAGAAGAGACAATAATTTTGAAGATGAATTCTATCATAACCGTGAGTTCAGGCCACCTAAGGGTTTGAAATATCTGAAATTACAGATGTCTTCATTTGCTAGAAAGGGATCTATAGAGGATTATCTTGATTGGGAAGATAAAGTGGAGGACTTTTTGAGTGTTATGAGATCAATGACCATACTCGAGTACATTTAGCAACAATTAAGTTTACAAGGTATGCCGCCTTATGGTGGAAAAACATTGTGGCCAGTAAGAGGAGAGATGAAGATGCTGAAATATATACTTGGCAAGAGATAAAACGAGTTATGAGGAAGAGATTTGTTTCGAAGCATTATAAACATGAGCTATTCATGCACCTCCATACCTTGAGGTAGGGAAGCCAAACTATAGACGAGTATGTCCAAGAATTTGAAGTGTTGATGATTTGATGTGGGACTATTGAGCCTCTTGAACAAACGATGGAACGATTTGTGTTAAGCCTAAAGTATGAGATTGCTTGTATTGTGGAGTTGCAATGATATGACACACTCGATGAGGCCATCTAGTTGGCTTTGAAAGTTAAGAGACAGAGGCATTCTAATCCGTATAAAGCGGCGAATAATAGGTATGGATCCTTTACTAAACTATATGGGCCAAATAGCAAGCATGTTGACAAGGGGGGATATATGATAAGATTGCGAAAGAGAATGCAACTGTTATTGATGTTGGAAGGGAGAAAGAATCTTCTAGAAAGGGAAAAGCAATTGCTAAGATTGACATTAAGCAAATAGTGGCTGGGTCATCAAGTGGAAAGACTCGTCAAATCCAATGTTTCAAATGTTTGGGTTTTTGACATATGGCTGCTCAATGTCCAAACAAAAGGGTGATGACTACTATCAAGGTGGAGAGTAAGGATGATGAGGAAGAGATGCATGAGCCAACAAATTTGTCGATAGTGCTAGATAAGTACTATGGGGATGTAGATGCTGAGACACATGAAGACAAAGGGAATGATCAGTATTTAGCTATCAATTTGTTGCACAGTGTGATGATTGCTTTTCCTATTAATGAGGAAGAATAGAGAGAGAACCTATTCCATACTTCCTGTAGGGTCTGAGATAACCTTTTGTGCTCTTATTATTGATGGTGGTAGTTGCACCAATGTAGTGGCTACTTCTCTAGTTAATAAATTGAAACTAATCGCTACCCTACACCCTAAGCCATATAAACCGCACTGGTTGAGTGAACAAGGCAGTCTACATGTCACTCAAAGGACTAAGGTTCCATTCAACATAGGGGAAAAGTACCATGATGAGATTGTCTATGATATTCTTCTATGTGCGCATCACATATACTACTTGGTAGACCATGGTTATTTAATAGGAGAGTATTACATAATGGGTTTAGGAACACCTATGTGTTTCAGAAAGATGGTGAGCGAATTGTTTTGAATCCTATGTCACCAGCTGAGGTGCAAGAAGCCTAAAGACAAATCAATAAAACCACTTAAAAGAAGTCTTTATTTGTGAGGCAGAAAAAACAAGAAGAAAACTTGAGTGTAGTGGAATAGTCCCAGGAAATTCAAAAGCTTCACTAAAAGGCTTCTAAACATCTTAAGAAAACTCAAGAACAGGTATGACTTCAAGGGAACAAACATAGGCAGACCAAGATTTTCAATACAGGTGACTTGATTTGGATTTATCTCAATAAGAATAGGTTTCCTCACCAAGAATCATAGAAACTTTCACCTAAAGTAAATAGATCCTTCAGGATTTTGGAGCGCATCCACAATAATACTTACATGTTAGAATTATCCGAAGACTGCGGTGTATTTGCTACCTTCAATGTTTCAGATCTGGCACCCTATTTACCAAGAGATCTTCATAAAGACCCATCAAATTTGAGAGCAAATCTTCCACAAGCCCGAGGAGATGATGGGAATCAAATCACAAAGGTCAATGGTGCACCCTTGCGGTATAGGTATTTAGGCCTGCTATAAAGGCTGGCGATGTAAGTCTTCAAGGCCGGCAGCTTAGCCTCCCTCAAGGCTAGCGGCTTACAATTTTAGGCTAACTGTTTTATGTTGTTTTGAGCCAATTGTGTAGGTCTTTAAGGTCGAAGGCTTACAACTTTAAGCTAGCTATTTTATGTTGTTTCAAGCTAGTTTTTCTTTGTACTATAAATACCTTTTTGTAATGGAAACACTATAGAATTAAGATATTTGAGAAATATAAAAGTTTGAGTTTGCTCTCATTTTTCTTATACTCTTATTAATCCTTAGATTGTGGCGAGTGATGCTATCGAGCTTGTTGTGCGTCATATTAACAAATTCTTACTAAGACTATCCTCTTGCTAATGCGTAATATTCGATAAGGTTTTAGGGTTTTTATCTTGTTATTGTTGTTTGTTTGATTATCAAAATTGATTATTGCAAATCATCGACTTTGTTTGCGATTGCTTGATTCTAAATTTGGAATTAGGCACATCATAATTTGATATCAAAGCATCATAATTTTAGCACATCCATGAATACCCAATAAATATGCATTTAAGTGCTCTTGCATCAAGCTTACTTATATTAGGTTGATAGTTGTGGACAAGCACAATACACATAAAAATAAAAATAAAAATTAAAAAAAATTAGGAGGTAAGAAATCATAACTCTTATAAATGTGTGGTTTGTAGTTAGCTAATATGAAAGAATAAGTTACCTCTAACAAATAACAAAATTTCTTTCAAACATCCCATTTTGTTGGAGTGTGTAAGTATAAGAACTCTAGTGCAATTCTCTATACAAGGTTAAGTACGAAATGAAATCAAGTGAGAAATATTGTTGTCCACTATTAGTTTTGAGTGTTTGAGTTGATGTTTGGAACATGCAAAGGGTGTAAATGAATCATACTACTAGCAAGTTACTAAAGCTCGACTTTATATTTACTTGAGTTCAACTTAGTAATAGTCAAGTCAAGCTCAAGTTCGAGATCAATTTATTAAAATAGTTTATCAAGTTGAGTTCCAAGTTTTATAATATTTAGCTCAATTAGCTTGTGAGCTTAATCAAGCTTGAGTCAAGCTTACATGTATATTAAGCTCAAGTTGAGTTTAGATTATTTTAACTATTAAAAAAATAGATAATTGAGTCCAAACAAGACTAATCGAATCAAGCTTTTGCTCTTCAAGCTCAAGCTTAGCCCTAAGTCATCTCGACTCAACTTTTTTATAGCCCTAAAACATGTTTGTAAAAAGTTTGTGAAATTGGCAAAAGCTAAGTATTCATCAACTTTCTCTCTTAACACAACACCCAACTTACTCAAGTACGATTATCAATGAAAGTAATAAACCATCAATGATTAGAGAAACTAGAAACCTTAAATGGGCCTCATATGTCACTATGTATAAGATAGAAGGGTTTTGACGGTTTATAAGGATGCATAAGGTAGTAAATCGAGTAAATTTGGAAAGAGGACAATGTACAATAAAATTAAGTCTTTTCATTGATTTTGAATAATTAGGGATACAAATGACACAAATATGGGAAACTAAGATGGCTTAGATGTCTATGCTATAGCATTATATTAGACTCTAACATAATAGAGAAAGAGAGTTTGGACTCATGAAAGAGATTAGATGTGTTGCCTATTCTTGTTAGATAATAAAGCCCATTTCTCTACTTAGCACTTTTGAGAACCATTCCTAAAGAAGGTCTTGAAATTTATAATATCGAGAGGAAAAGATTACTCAGTAATGCATATCTCTAATAGGCTTGTTAACTAATATAGTATTATTTTCTAACTTGGGTACAAACAAAGTTGAATGAAGTTCAAAATTTGAAAATTTCATGAGCTTACACTAGCCACAATTAGTAAGCTAAACTAACTAAATCAAAATTCAAAGAGAGGCACACCATCCACACACTAAAAGTTTCTGCCTTTTTCTTCTTTTAGGCTTGCTCTTACTTGATTGAAAAGTTTTTCATCAAAACAATGAAATAAGGGTACTACCAAACAAAGAAACTAAAGGGACAAGAAGATAAATAACTTACCTCTACATTTTCTTTGTTGTAATAATGAACAGTGAAAACACCTTGGCCTTAGAGGGAAAAAGTAACCACCGAAAAGAATAAAAGGAGAGGAGAAGAGGAGAACAAATTAAATATTTTGAATTTAGGTCAGAGCAAAAATTATAAAAATGCCACTAGTTTTAAAATAATAACACATTTAAAAGAAATCTCTCTCTCTCTCTCTCTCTTTATTATTGGAAAATGTTTGATATTACAAAATCACTATAAATACTACACATCTAAGAAATTTTATTCCTTTGATTTGTTCATTAGATCCCATTGATGGTTAATTTACAGACAATAACTTTAGATGTACTCTTAATTATTTGTTTCCCCATTCAGCCTTTGTTGATCTACCTAAAAGAAAGGTAACATACTAATCATAACTAAACCTAAGTATGATGGAGAGATGCCACTATGGAGGGCAATATGAAAAAGGGTCCGTAATGTTTACAATGCGATATAACTCACAACACAAATTCTCTACCATCCTTGATTAGCTCTACATAAAATGGTAAGAAAAAACTCATGCCTTATAAGATAAGTAGCTTTATAAAGTTAAGAGCATCAACCAAATATTTCAACTAAGGGCCTGTTTGTTTCTTCTTTTCTTTTTTCTTTTTTTTTCCCATCTTTTTAGTATCTTTTTTATATTTAATTAAATCTTATGTTTGGTAAAAATAAAATATCAAAATGATGGAAATATAAATACATATATGCTCTCCCTATAAACAATGTTTCACAAATTTCCTATTTGAGTCCTAAACTTTCTTCTTCATTTTTTTTGCTTTTGAATCCTCAATGTTTCACAAACTTAGCAAAATTGGACATGTTTTAACACCACCAGTTAACCTTTAACACAAGGCCCAATATGTTTTAATTTAATTAAATAGTATAATTATATATATATATATATTGTTTAAGTAAATTAATAAAAGTAAAAAATTAGATAAATAAAAAATGAAAAAAATTCTAAAAATAAAAAAACTCATTCCAACCATCCCTTTTCCTTGGGTAGTTAGAATGGCTTCTTTTTTAAAATTTTTTTATTTCCTTTTTTTTTCTTTCTATTTTTTATTAATTTACTAAAATAATATATGTAATTATATTATTTAATTAAATTGATTTTTCATCTAATCATATTGCACCATGTGTCAAAGATTAATGGAAAAACTAACAATGCTAAAAAATGTTCAATTTTGCTAAGTTTGTGAAACATTGAGGATTCAAATGGGAAAATAAAAAAAGGTTTAAGACTCAAATTGAATAACACCGAAACATTAAAGACAAAAAACATATTTTTTTCCTAAAATTAAATATCTAATAAATTTTTATAAGGTCAAACTTATTTATCATTTATTTTATTCATTTTTACAAAAAAAAAAATACTAACTAAAACTTCATTTTCTAATATATAAAATATATTTTTAACACCTTTTGTTTTAAAAATAAAATTTCCTTTTTCTATGTATAAAATATATTTTCAAAATCTTTTGACTTAAAAATAAGTGAATTTTCACTTTTCAACTTTCATACTCTAATTATCACTTTGATCATAATTATAAAATAAAAACAGATAAAATATAAATAGCATAGTTTTCCTATCATCAAATTTCAAATGGATACAAATCTACAGATAAAAATAAGATTAAAATAAAATAATCCAAACAGAACCTAATGTTCATTCATCCAAGTTGAAGCCAAGAATCCCAAGGCTATCGAGAACTAAAAGCAAGTCTCAACAATTCCATTAATTTTATTCCATCTAAACAGATCAAGGGCACAAGTTAACAAGGCTTGACTGAGATCAGTCATCTCCATAGCTGATCATACACGATACGATAATGCCATCTCATAGTGGTCTATGAAATATGAATCAATATGGCTATCAAAGACTTTATCCAGACATAGCAATACCAATAAACTATTTTTAGCCCTTTTTCCTTTTTTGACATTGCAAAGCAACTTCTACAACAAAGAGAAACAGAAAGGTGTTATCATAGGTGAAGAATATTTAACTATTGGTAACATTGCTCAGACCGATTCATTGAATTGGATTAAACTGAATTTTTACGTGCCTAAAGACTGGTGCTGCTGCATGTAGAAATGAGCCAAAGGTGTCCTTTCGCTTTCCTCGGACTGGAGCAAGTGTGACAGAAAATTGGCCATGAGACTGCCTCAGAATGCTCAACGTGGCAAAGCTAAATTAGCAGAATATCTACAGTTCCATGAAAGGATTATACCAACCAGAGTAAATTCCATTTCATGTACATTACTTCACTTGCTCCCTACGATAACTAGCATGACCCATTTGAAAACTTGGTTTTCCTTTTCTTGCAGGGTATGCAATACATTACTTCGTCTAATGTAGTAACTTTTACATTATGGATTGTGCATTTACCACACGACAAAAGTTAATGTGCACGAAGTCAATTATTAAGCAAAATTTATGATACCAAGCCAAGTTTTTAGTTTTTACCAATCACACAAAATTAGCATGCATGAGCAGATCTGGACCATTCAAGAAAAAAAATGGCTCAGCTACCTAATGCTAGAATTGCTGCAAGTATGAGATTAGCGCTTCTCTATCATATTTGATGTCTCCACAAATTTCTAGCAGAGCTGAGTCATATTAGTAAACCTGGTGATCGACTAGTTATCATCCATGAGAATACCTCCTAATATATTGCACATCTATTACCAGCAAATCATTGTTATAAGCAACATGGGATCCCAGATAACCAATTTCAGTTAGCAGGCTTTCAATATTGAGTGTCAATTCACAAGTGGGAACTTTTGAACTACACAACCCAAACCAGAAAATGAATCTGGACCTTCATTCAGAACATGTTGAACTAGAAATTAGAACGCTTCAGATTGTGGATCGAGCATAAATTCCTACAAGATAAAAGGAAACAAGGGAAAATGGCTCCAAAATTGGTCAATCAATCATTTCTCCCAACATTATGTAAGACTTTTTATCCACAAGGTGATGGACCGATGGCATTATGGATGATAGCCCCTTTCATCAACAAAATCAATGGCATTCTGTACAGATGCTTTAGTGTAACTTGCAGCAATCCTAATAAGCCTTACAGGGAGGCAATGCTTCATTCAACATCTTCATAATATTGAGCAGGGATCTCCAGGGGTGAACTCAATGCCATGGTTGCCACACATTTAAACTGAGTTACAAAAGTAAATTTTCAAATCAGAACATGAGCCAAAAATAGATCAGCATTACAACAGTTGGTCTAAAAAAACAAGAAATACCTTATGTTGTTTGTATTTTTCTCTGATGACACACACAGAGCCTCCCCTGTGACGGAGAGAGAGGTTGTGTATCATCTGAACACAGTGTCTCAAGTCCTTTGGCTTGTAGCCTGAGTATTTTTCCAGGCTTAAACTCTGTGAAGTGGGTAAATAAGCTCAACCGTGCACAATAAACATTAAGCAAAGCATTAAAAAGGTTGTTTAAACTGAATTCCTACCCAAGGATGTGCCTTCGGCTGGATTATAAATCTTGAAAGAAACATGACTGAAGCAGCAACCAGAGATGGTAGGAATGTCAGAGCTCTGTAATCTAACAAACTTAGTTCTGCAAGGTAGCATCCCAAGAACTCCAATCGAAGATTGGATTTCTGCTCAGAAAAGGGAATGCAGGACCATTAATTACATGTCCACAAGATACCTTAAAACCAGACCAAATAGCATTACAACATAAATGAATTCTTACTTTACAATCTTCTTGAGCAATCCTATTGAATCGTCTGCAAAATAAAATACAAGGATATGCAAAGACAGCCATTAGTTAAGTATCCAAAAGATTCAGATTATGGCAAGTCTAGAAATGGATGAAAATGAAGAATGTGAATGGCTTTCTTACCTGAGGAATGTCCTAATTGTGGGACTACCCATTTCAAAATGCAAGGCCTTTAGTATTTCAGCTTCCATTTTAACCACCTTCAGCAATAAAATTAAAATCCATGCTTGTTAGGAAACTACAATAATCTCCTATGAACCGCTTGAGTATTCCATAACATGAACATGCATACCTCTTCCCTAGAATAGGTATTATCTGTTATTTCACATAACTCTTCTACATGTGGAGGCTTGATTTCTTCATACTTCCTATTAGTCAAAGAAAAATCAACAATTTGAACACACTAGACCACTTACAACCATAAGAAGCAAACAAACTGTATACCAAAATGGAATTGGACCCTTACGAGGAAATAAGCATAGCAGAAACACCAAGCAGCTGGAGTTTTTGCCGTGAGATAGGACTCAGAGACAGAAATCTGTCAACGTAGGAAATGCCAAGATACAGCGTGTCTGGTAAAAGGTCGTATTCATCTGCAACTTCCACCAACCAATCAACTAGGATTGCTCGCATACCCGGATTTATATCCTTTTGAAGCTTCTCCATGTAATTAGGCAATGGCCTTCTGCTTGGCTCCATCTGCATGTCAAATGGCATCAAACTTAGCCAATATTTGTTCAACTGAATTCTGAAATCCATTGACAAAATGACCAAATAACCAAAGGGACTTGACTATGGCTAAAGGGCCCGATAGTGTTATAAGGAACCACACATGGTTTGGATTCCATTTCTGCTAGCAAAAACAAAAGGTTTACTCCAGTGCAGGAGCTTATGTAGTGCTGATGCACCTGGAGATAGCCCGAGTAGCTACAAACTGCCCTTCCATCGCTTGGAAGGAAAAAAGTGGGATCAAGTGATTAAGTCTAATTACTAAACTAAACTGTTACTTTATGCTTAAACAAGATTTAAACTATTTCTGCAACATTCGGCGGCATGAAATACATTAACTGAAATAAACTGTGAATCTTCATGATTTTGCATTATTGTTATACCAAAAATAGATCCACACAGCAATCAGTGTACGACTCAAAGTATAACTAAAGGACACCATTACTGAACCCATAAACAATATAAACCATCAATGTACCATTTTAGTGAACGAAATCCAAATGGACATCAAATCATAACATCTGAACCCATAAATGAACAATTTTGAGAATCATGAAATTAATTGAATTTGATATTCTGTTCAGAATTTTTGTTCACATAAACACACTTTCCTCCCCAATGAACAGACACATGACAGATAATTATAGTTACAAAGAAACAAAATTAATGTGGCAAAACAAAGCTTAAATCAGCCATACGATTTGTAGTAGTACTTGAGTCTGTACATTTTTAGTACTAGCATAAAATATCCACTGATTTACGATACCATAACACGAATTACAACTCCTCATTATGAACTTTCCTGTAAAGTATAAAGCCATAAAACAAGTTGAATAGACCAAAAAAATGCACATATAAGGCAATTACTTTTACCTCTAATTTGTGAAGATAGCCATAAATATCATCAGCACAAGCAGCACACATTTGCGGGTCATCAAAAGACTCCAGCTTTTCAACTTTTTGCGCACACCCATCACCGGTAATCTTCTTGGGCTTATTGAGTTTGGTCTTCTTCTTCGGTTTCTGTTCATTTTCATTGGATTGCCTCTCCGACCCAAAAGCATTTGACAAATTGGTGATTTCTCCAAGCACTACGCGGGTGTTCTTATTCGGGGGAGTTTTTTCGGAGTTCGTAGCAGCAGTAGCTGCTGATCTCTTCTTGGACAAGCGCGCAACGCGCACGCTCTTCCCTTGCTCCGACATTATTGGCGTAGGAGGCTACTGGTGGTGGTGAGGTGAGGGCAAAAGGACATGCACAGAGAGAGAGATAGAGACGGAGAGGAAAGGAAGGACCTTTTTCACTTTTGTAGGAGGGGGGAGAGAGAGAGAGAGGAAGGATAAAGTGAGCGCCATGTTTTTATGTTTTGAATTACGTCATTTTGCCGCTTTTTGGTTTTTCCTACTGAAAAGTTGTGTAATAAGTTTTTCGTTTTTGGTGGCAAAGGTTCTTTTCACCTTTCTTTTTTTCTTTCAAATATCAATTGAAATTGAAACCTTTTTTTTTTTTTTGCCAAATTTTAAAATGAAGATTGAGGGGGTGATATTTGGAAATATTGGCGCCTGGCAGTGCTGTTTTGGTATTAGGAAAGTGGAGCATGCTTGGCAACCAAAATTTAAAAGTTTTATTTTTCAACTACTGTACATATGATTATTAATATTAATAAATGTACGTTGGTATTATATGTACAATAAAAAAGTTTTATATGTAATATTAATAAAAGAATAAAAATACAAAAAAATTAAATAATAATTTGATTATAGCAATCAATTAGTAATCGTCTAAAATTTATACCAAAAAACAAATCATATATAAAACTTTTTTTTTTTTACAACTATAGAATATTACATATTACTAATGCCTCAATTCAATCATTACAACTTAGAACAATCGATGCAAGCATATAAAAGTTCGAGTAACACTCTTAAATATAATACTTTTTAAAAAAATATTTCATAAATATAGTACTTGAAATAATTATTCCAAAAATAAATTTCGAAGGTGCAAATCCAATTTGCGCATTTATAAATTTGTATTGAAGGTCTAGACGGCATCTGTGCTTTCAGCAAATTTGTACTGAAAGTGCAGATGCCACCAGTGCCTTTAATATTTTTTTTTATTGAAAGTACGGATAGCATTTACACCTTCAAAAAAAATTTTACATCAAAAGCGTAAACCCCACCAACACCTTTAGTGTAATTTCTTTTTTGTGTTGAAAGCGTAAGTAGCGTCTACGTCTTCAATGCAAAAAAAAAAAAAGTACATTAAAAGCACAAGCGCCACTCGCACCTTTAGTAATTTTTTTTTTCGTATTAAAGACATAAACGCTCTCTATACCTTTATAACCTATTTTTTGAATAGTTTTTTAATATAATATTTGTGAAATATTTTTGAAAAAGTGTTATATTTAAGAGTGTTACTCATAAAAGCTCTCCTAAATCAAAGCAGCAATAATTGAATAGAAACTTATTTCTTACACCAATCAATCAAAAGAATCTTCACATAATTAATTATCACTTTAAAAGCATAATCAACCCTTTCAAATATATAAAAGCTTTAGCTTTTCTTCGCTTCTTTGACCTTTAAATCTTCTTCATCATCTTTTTTATTTTATTTTTTTAGAGGAATGTTCTTAAATAATACATTTTTTTTTTAAATTTACAAAATAGCATACTCAAAAAAATTATTTTAAAAATAAGTTGTAAAGGCATGGACTGTGTCCACTCTTTAGTGCAATCCGTTTGGCATTTTCATGAAGGTAGAGTGCGAAAATCATGATTTTTCGTAAACTTAGTCTCTCTCTCTCTCTCTCTCTTTATCAATCTATAACTAATAAGCTATGAAAACATAGTAATTTTACCCTCATGAAAATGCCAAACGACAACATGTTTAGTCCCAATTATAATAGATTTAAATTAGTCCCTTTTTTATATATATTATAGGTTCCATAATTTTATATAAGCAAAAAGTAATGACCCTTTAAAGTTGAAAAAGCAAATCACATAAGCATCATTTTTTTTATATACATTATAAGATAAAGCATAAAGGGTATGAAAATCATGATTTTTCATAAAAAAATATTAATGATTAAAAAAAATTGCACCTTGTCTTCAAATTTGCAAAAATTCGCAAAACTGAAGGCACGTTTTTTATCCATGCTTTCATGGCCTATTTTTGGAATAATTTTTTTGGTACACTATTTCGTGATTTGTGTTTTTAAAAATGCATTTTAAGAGCATTCCTCTTGTTTTTTTTAACCTTCTACAAAATATCATTTCCCTAATATTACTTCAAGACAACACTAGCATATGCACAAATTACTGTTTAATGATTCCAAACTAAACATAGGGGTCAGTTCAACTCATCCCAAATCAGTTTAGACCTATTGGCTCTTAGGTCCAAAAAAATGAATTGGAATCGACTTAGGGTTTGTAGGTTTTACGAATTGGCCATAATTTTTTTTTTGCCCTGATTTGGTTAGGTAAACCTATTAAACCGACAAATTCGCATACAAATCATTTTAGATGCACCAATTTAAACTGACCATCCTAAACCAGCTTGGGTTAGATTGCCAATTCAATACAACCCAAAACCTATGTTTACTCTAAATAATTTTGGATATCTCATATTGGTGGAAAATATTGACATAAAATTTAGCCAAAAAAATGGAAAAGAAAAATTAATTTAGCATTATTTTAACTAAAATTGAAGAGGATATATTAATTCTCATAATTGATCTTTGGTCTATAATAATAACTGTACTTAATATGCATATGTGAGATTTGATTTTTGAAATTGATCCAATTTGATAGAAAATCGAACTTCAATTCTACTCTGTTTAGTTAGTTCAAAACTTAACTTTTGCTTAACGATACTATTATTATGTTGTTCATATCCAAGAGTCGTATTTTTCGTACTGTTTTTAACCCTCCTTTGTGAACTTTTTTTTAGTTTACAAGAAAATTGGTCGATTTGCCCCTTGTGCGTAAAGAAAATTTTTAAATAGGGACTCAACCAAAATAATTCATGTATCATTGTAAAATCACATGTTTAATATGTAATTTAGTTTCCAATTATTGAGGCACAAGATTCTCAAAGAAATTGCAAGATGAACATGCGATTTATAAGTCACATGTCACATGATTCCACCTTTTTAATTAAACAATGCATTTTGACCCTAAAAATCTCATGCCTAATCTACAATTTATTTGGGCTATATACTTTCAACCTCTTTCTTCATCTTCAAATGCACGTATCAACTCTCTCTCTCTCTCTTTAATAGGACGAATTCTTCCACTCCCCCCATCCCAAAATCTTAATTCCACAATTCTAACTCATAGCTTTAGTATATGTTAAGTATTAACTAATGCATTTGTTATTTTATCCTATTTCTAACTTACTTTCTTGTATTCTTCTATCATCTTGTTCTTACTTGTCTCTCTAAATGTAAGATGCATTGTTATTGTTGTGGCAATTAAATTTTCAAGTTAAAAGTGTAGATTGGCTTGCACATCAATTAACAAAACAATAATTGGTTGAGGTCAATTTATTACTTTGCCCTAATTTTTACTATTTGCTTTAATGGCATGATAAACTATTAAAAGATGATTTTTTTTTCAGCATGAATCAATGTATATTTTCAGCATAAATATGTAATGGTTGATGAAATTAAGTTTGCTAAGTAGAGTACTATTATGAATTATTGGTGATATTAAACTGTTATTAAGTTTAAAGTAAGGATTTAGAAATTCTTGTGATATATTTAGCATTAAAAATGAGGTAAAGTAGACCTAAATCATATCTAGTTTTGGCTTATTTGTTTTTTGATGTTTCTATTAGTTAGTGGTAAAAATGGAGAATCTTGTGAAATTTGCAATATTTGCCTATGGGAATATTATACATAGTCAAGACATAGTATATTATGATGAGGGGCCACTTAAGAAAATTAAAGTGAAGACATGTGGGGTATACAAAATTGTTAAACAAGATATGTGCAACCATTGGAATCGATCCTACCAAGGTGTTTCACAAGCAACCCACAACTTTTAACTCAGGTTCTATCCACCCACAATGTTCTTTGTTCCTTATCATTGATAATAATGATGTAGAGGCTCTTATTAAATTTGATCAAGAAATGGATCAGTTGTTCATTCATGATCTATTTGTTAAATTACAAGATAGCTCTTCATTGGCTTAAGAGGAAATTGTACTTAATGAAATTCTCGTGCCTACCTCCCACAAGGTCAATAGTCCATGGATGCTTTGGCTACATTTAAACAAAATGATCACTTTCCTTAGACTTATACACAAGATATGGACATGGATTTACCTATTGAAAATGCTCTTATGAGGAAGATCGAAGAGGTCCACCTTAATGTGTATGTTGATTTTGAAGAATACGCAGTAAACGAGGAAGATGCAACTAGTGGTCACTAAACAAATTTTGAGATCAATACTTTCGATGATCATTTGCCTCTAATGTCTCCAAAAACTATTTTAGGAGACACTATAGTGCCTAGCTCTCCCATGATTGATCCTATAGCCCTATCATTTGAGCATCCCATTACATTCTTTAATAGAAGAGATAGTGGTAATGGTTGTATAGCATTTAAAAAGAATACAATATCTTCAAATGATTTGAGTTTTGGTGATAAGTTGAAAAAAAAAAAAAGATGCAGTTTGCTAAAAGTTTAATTTGATATACATAATGAAGTCACACCACATCAAGCGTCACCATAACTATCATGTTAACAAGTTGGACTGAAGGGTGTGGTCTATTGCATGAATAGAGATGAATAAAAGGGTGTAACTAGCAACTCCATGCATAACAAAAACGCATGGATATAGATTTTGTTATTACCATTGTTAAAAGCTTCACACATGTATTAATCCCATCTTAAATCAAGATCATATAGCTAGACTCAAGCTTCATAGCGCAATGTTTCTAGGGTCAAGTTAGCAATGAACTTGATGTGAAGGTTTATATGCTTAGAGAAAATATCATCGATGCGTTTGAGTATTTAGTAATAAGGAGATGAGTATAGGATGGAAAGAGGAAAGTGATTGAAGCTATTTATACTGATTGGGATAAATCATACATGGAATTGCTTAAACTGTTGAATGCTATTTAGATGAGTAACCTAGGTTCATATCTCCATTGGAGTGGTTAGCCAACCTTGAAAAGAAGCAATCTTCCAAGGTGTGTTTTAGACATTTGGTCCATACATCTAGACATTTCAATATTATAGGCTAGTTGTCAACATCGATAAAACCTTTTTGTATGGAAAATATGACCACAAATTGTTAATTACATATAACATGGATGGTACTAACCATATAGTTCCTTTGGCGTTTACATTAGTGGATAAATAATTGTTTGCTTCCTGGTTATGGTTTTTAATGTTGTTAAAGGAATGCGTTGTCTACTCTCGTCGTGATCAAGAAATGATATGTCTCATCTCAAACCAACATATAAGAATAGTTGAAGCGGTTAGGCATCTTGACGTTAGATGGTAGCCCCCCTTTGCACAGTAGCAGTTTTGTATTCAACATATAGCTAGAAATTTTAATATGAAGTATAAAAATATCCCATAAAAAAAGCTTGTCACTTTAGCCGATTTGAAACCACAAAAGAATATAGGAACCAAGAAAAAAAAAATGAATCTACACTTAACTATTTTATAGACATCCTTAAAGAGAGGTAGACTTAAGCATATGACTAGAGGTTTATATAAGGGGTTTATGACTATGAACCTCGGTGAGAGCTATAAGGCCATGTTAAAGTTTGCAAGGTGCTTACTCATGTCAACCTTACTTTTGAAAATCTTTTATAATTACATGGGGTATTTCCAAGAGCAACATGATGAAGCAATTGAAAGGTTTGGTAAAGGGGAAGTATTTACACTATGGGCCACTAAGAAAAAACACAAATGGTGGCAGGCTGCCAGTCGCCACAAGGTAATCACCTTTATTAGAATGAATAGGATCTTTGAGGTTGTCACGGGTATAAGAAGGATGGGATATGGTATTAAAGGTGGCAACAACCACACGGTGAACATAGTGAGGGATAAATGTATTTATAACAAACAATAGACTGACAAGATATCTTGTTCACGTGCTTTTGCTGCCATGGCAAATGTTTAAATGGATGGTATACAATGTGTGACCATCCTCTTGGAGACAAGAGTAAGTGGCTAGATATGTAGACTTCATTTATTCATCTAAATGTTCATCTTATTTGAGGCAAAAATAGACCTCAATCTAAGCAGTACCATAATGAAATGGAACTTAGGGAGTCAGCTTCTAAGAATTCATGTGGTTTTTATAGGAAAGAGGAGCACAATAGAAGAATTCATGTGTAATCTATGTTTGGTAATTAAAATTAATTGTTTCATTTGGTAGCAATCACTATTTACATTACTTAATTATTTATTAAATGTTATGTGATGTTTGGTCTTGCATGGTTCATATTATTACATTTCATTGCATACATGACTTAACTTTTCATTGTTTCTTATCTAAATGGATCCAAGTCTAGGTGATAGATTGCTCTCACATTGGAAGATACCCATTGCTTAGAGGCTATTTAGGTGAGACAGGCATATGATTGGTTTTCACTTTCATTCATTGCATACTCATGAATCACATGCTCAATTAAATCTTTCTTTATTTTTAGGAGGATGCTTGGTTGGTACACTGACACTAGAAGGCCTCTCATAAGACCTTCCAGGAGAGATTACACTTTGACTGGTGCCTCATGCCTTATCTATAATGGGCTAGCTTCCATGGGTTATCCTAGCTTACATTCATACAATTAGATTTTAACATCTCATTACAACTTTTGTTAAGAGGTGAAGATTAAAGATGCACATTCCATATACCACATGGAGAGGTTACACTGGCTTTACAAAATGTAGCCTTACAGTTTAGTTTACCCATTAATGAGTATATAGTCACTAATATCACTAGCTTAGCGAGGGCAAACAAGTGTGAGTACCTACCTAATGTCAAGTTGGGTGACGATAATATCTTTGGGGGGTGAGTTAATATGTTTTGGTTAAAGAGATCATTCAAGAGGTTATTAGTTGAGGTTGACGACATATTCATCATGTGTTATGCACGTGCTTGCATCTTACAGTTGATAGATGGGATTGTCTTCGTAGATAAATCTGCCAACCTAAGCTACTTGGCATTTCTTCCACTTTTAAAGGATTTTGAGGTAGTAGGGTGATATAGTTGAGAGTGGTATGCTTAGCTTGGTTTTATAGATTCCATGCTATGTTGCTGATGCCTCCACACAAGAGTTTAAAAGAACTGTGATTCTTCTTCAAATCTAGGCTTAAGATCGATTTCCACATATCTCTCTAATCTGATGCTAGATCTATCCTCCCTATGGTGCACCCTTAGCATGCCATTAGCATGCTATGTTTGATGTGACATAGGTCGCCATATACATTCTTGTGTAGTATCAGGATACTCTTAATTAACAAATGCCTAAGCATGTATACTAAATTGGTTAATTTAATATTACCAACTTGATGTATTTCTTGTTTACTAATATAACTTTATTTCTTGCAAAGTTATTGGATGTCATATGCACATGGTATCCTAATGAGCTTTCCTTTACTTGTTAGGAAAGGAGTGATATTTGGCATATACAAGTGCCTTTCATTTGCTTTCACATTGTGGAGCGGCACTATCTTAATCAGGTAATGTGGTAGTTTGGTCTTGCAATTTCTTTGTTGGTAGTGACAGAAGCAAAATTGCAGCTTGTAGTTGTAATTTTGGAATAGCATTTAGCAAATTAGTTTTGCCAGTGCCATATTTTAAATAAAAAAAGTTTGCCCCTTCCATTTCTCTTAGTTTTATGTGTAAATTGTTTCATATTTATTTTTATATATTGTACCTTTACATTTTTTATATATCTTATCTTTCATTGCTTAATTGATATCTTTATGAAGATAGATAGTTCATTGTTTCTAGGAAAAAGAATGAAGAAAAGGGAAAATAAAATAGAAGAAAGAAGACTAAAAACAAGAGAAAATATAAAAGGAGAAAGAAGACTAAATCGGTGATTTATAGTAAATTACAAACATTTATGTACGCCAATTGTATATTAGTTGTAATTATATTTTAAATAAGTAGTTTTCTAATTTTTTTTGTTACTTTTTATTTTTTTGTGTGTAAATTTTCATTGCAATTAGATTTTGTAAATATGTGTATAGTGTTTATTTACTTAATTTTCTAAATATTTATATGATTTTGTCCCCATACTTAAAGTTAAAATTGTTCGATATATTTATATATAATTTAAATGTTAAAAGTTATTATATATAGATATATATAATGCTATTATAAAATGTAACCCATCAAACAGGTTTAAACCAAATGAAGAATTTTGAATTTAATTTGAGATCAAATTTTCAAATATGTAGATAGCATCATCTATATATCTATCTATACTATTAAACATAAGAAAAGACTTTTAGTGTCTTTTTCAATTTGCTTGAATTACCCTTTTATAACATTTATATTTCATATAATTTACTATTTGTAATTTTATAATACATTCTTGTTGTGTTTTTTTTTTTTATTAAGGGTATAAATGTCAATAACTTCAATTCACTCTTTACACCAGTGTCAAAATGAATCCCGATTCTTTCTAATTTTTCCCATAACATGTGTTATTAATAATACATTTCAATTTTCATTAATATCAATTGCTATCTATAATTCAAATTTTAAATCATTCATTTATAATGTCATTACATTTACCATTAATAATTGAAACTATAAATCAAAATAAATCCCTATTCATTAGTTCATAGATATGAATGAATTTTCAACGGGAAGATCATAAACAACATAATTTTATCATCTAATACTTTGATATATATGAGATGATGCATTTCTCCTATTCATATTTTAGTTTTAGGACATAATTATGTTATCCATTTATCATAATTCATAATCGAGTATTTTTTTTAGTAATTTCTACATTATATGAAAATTTTTATGTTCATTAAATATTTTATTATTTTAATATATTTTACTATTCAAAATCACAATAGATTTGTTACTAATGTTTAACAACCACTATTATATTTATGTATATAATTGGGACTATCAATTAATACTAATTTTCCTTTCTAATTTATGTTTTCTTATTTAGTACAATGTTTTAAATCTCAAGCATTAGGCGAATAATATAATTATATGCATATGCTAGGTGGTTTGATTAGTTTAGTTTTATAATTGATATGATGTGATTGGAACATCAATATTTAATTTGAGCACACACATCACAGTTATGTCGTCAACTAGTAACTATTGATATAATGTACGATGATTTTGTAATACTTAGGGTGGCCATAATTAATGGGATTTCATTGAAAAGACTAATTTCTAAAGAAAATACTTATATAGTTATTTTGATTCAATAATAGCAATGGTTTAAGGGTGTTCTTGTTATATAGAAAGCCTTTTTATAGGCTAAAATACTCTTTATTAACTCTAAAAAACATGAAATTAGAGAGATAAAACAAATATGAAAGGGAATGGTGAAGGGGCGGTTGACCTTGCCCTTAAGTGGGGGCTGGTCAACCTTAGCCGAACTAAAGTTAGTTGACCTTGATCCATAGAGGCTTAGTTAACCTTGATGTAATGATCCACCTTCTAGGTTGTTGCCTAAGCTAATAATTAACTTGCACAACCAACCTTAGTACCTCTAAGAAGAATCATTACGCCATCTTTGAATTAAAGATGAGGCTAAATATATATAATATATATAATATATATATATATATATATATCATGTATTATTTGATGAAATCATTTAAAACATTAGCTAGTTTAACTCTTCCAATCCTACTCATTTCAATAAACCTATCTATAATAGTCTCAAAGTTAGCTTAGCCCTACTTCATAACCCATATAATAGCTTTTCTTATAAAATCTACTTTATAGTCATATAAGCATAACCCTAATTATACAAACTTTACAAGTTTACCCTCCAGTACATGTAGGGCATTTACATAACATTCATTTGTACATATATGTGATATCTAAAGATACATGATAGGTTTACTTAAAAAAAAAAAATCTAGCACACTCTATCCTTAAATGCATGTTCTAAATTAGCCTTTAACCTTTACAACGTGGTGCTAAGCTTATATATTATAAATCACTAAGAAATAAAATCTTTAATTATGTAAATGCAGTTGGTGTTAATGTAGCTATAATAAAGTGCACATGCGCGCATCTAAGCCATTTGAAAGGCTTATTTTATGCCCAAACCCTTTTGACTTTGTCCGAAGGACTTTGGTCAAAAGGCAAAATGTAGAAGGTCATATCTAATTAGGAACTATAAACCTAGTATTTAAATGGATTTGATTCTTTGGGTTAAGGTAACAAGGTCCATAGAGTTAAGCTCATATATTTTGGGATAATTATGAGAGATTTGACATGGTGGGCTTGGAGTAAGGTCCGTTAGATTGATTGATCCAATCTAACCTTTCTCATTATGGCTCGTACACTATAAAAGGCCCTTAATGAGCATAAGCTCAGAAGAAGCCCATGTGATGATCCATACATTTATAACTATCAATTGGCATCACCATCTGACGGATGAGGTTCATGACCAAATTTTATAAGTACTCAAAACATCTTCAGAGAACTTTTGGGAGAAACATTGTTACTTTAACAAATTACGCTCTTAAAAGATCAAATCACAATTTGGTAAAGAACATTCACTTATCACAAAGCACTTGAGTCTAATTGAGATTACCTATTCCTCTTGCCCATTCTATTTGCTTTTGATTATCCCTATATGTGCCACTTCTCTTATTGGACTATATGTAGCGCACTTGCACACAACACATATGTAACCAATCTTCAATACTTGAGGTTAAGAAACTAAACCCTTAGATCATATTGTAAGCTAAGTGAGTATAATTAAAGATAAAATAATAATAAAACAACCAAGGAAACCAATTACAAATATAAAATCATAATCATAATCCAAGCATAAACTTAACATTTATGCAGCATAAAATGCCAAAATAATGCACGTGCTATAAACTAGCTAGTGTATTAGATGGGCAGCAATCGGCTACTCAAATTGAGCATGAATTAAGCAATAAAAAAGTAGCCCTAGGTAGCTCTAGTTAAGTGTTAAACTGAGCAAGTGTAAGCTATATACTACAAAAATCAATTCAATAAACTTAGCACTTTCTTTAATTAAGAATCAAGCTTTGAAAATTGATCCTTAGGTATTTTATGTCATGCTAGAAATGCAACACACCAAATCGAAGCATATATTCACACAAATTAACAACCAAGAGATATTGCTTAATTGGGATAACAAATGATAAAATATTGGTAACCAAATAAACATACGTATAATTACGAATGTTGAATAAGAATCTTATTAGGAGTTCACTTAAGTTAAATCTATTAAGGGTAGAACATCAAAGAAACCATTGTCACGTATTAATACCTAATCTCTTCAATCTTCATTACCAACACCAATCATCCATCTTTATTACTCATTCAATAGTAAGAATAGAACTTTAGAAATAACCCTTCTCAACAACATAGTAAAACAACTAAAGATATCAATGTATAGAAAGTCCTAAATACTCAGTTGGTTAAGTGAAAGTTTCATAAAAGATAGGTAAATAGTGCAAGTATTAATTCCTATACCCATGATTATCCAACTACACATTAATAAATTAGGAAAATATAAATATCAAACATACAGTAAAGCTTAACACCTTTCACAATTTGCTTCTATATTGCTAGCTCATAATATTCATAATATGTTCATTTCTTATCTATTCTTAATAAACTTTATATTGTAATGATTAGTATTTCGAGAAGTACTTATACAGGTTATGATATAGAATTATCATTACAATAAGTATTTTGAGAAGTACTTATATAGTTTATGATATAGAATTGATTGCCTTGTTTAAATTACCAAAAACTTTCTTTTTATCATTGGTTCCATTATGCAATATCACAACTTCATGATTAATTTGAAGTGTGCTTCAATCCAATCAATTATCATTAATACATGCTAAAACTAAACCAATCAACAAACTAACAAGTTTCACCTATCCATTTAAGAGTGTATCATTACAAGGGTATTACCAAGTCATTCATTAACCATTCATTTAAGCTACTATATAATTAAGTATTAGGTATTTGTTTAATAAATTTCACTCAAATCCAAGCAATTACCATGATTTTTCACAAAACGGTATTGATCATCACATGTTTGCTATATAAACAACAAATGTCAATCATGTAAAGATCACAAATATTGACAATTTACTTACTATTTATCAATTAATTCAATATATATTACTATATACTAGCTATTTACATAATAAATAATAAATGAATCTAAATAATTCCTCAAAAATCATTGTGATCCTATAAAATTAGATGTAATTAAGTTATTTTATATCACGGATCAGATAATGACAACTTGATTATATTCTAAAATCATAAGTTACTTGTTGAATTTGAGATTTATTAACCAAATTGCCCCAATTACATTTAATACTTGATTTGCACCTTCTTAACATCTTATCACAACTCCAAATTCACTAACAGATCAATACTCTCAAACGATTGTATAAGGACCAATCAATTTAATTTAAACAAAATCTTCTAGAAAATGGGTTATTTTCATGGGAAATTTCACAATAAATACTAAATATGTTGTTTAATCAAAATTCTTGGTATGTAAATTAAATATGACATGTTAAGAGTCTACTAACCAAGAATGGACTAGAAAATACATCACTTAGGCCATAAAAAATGCAATCAAAATCACATCCAGAGCAAAGCATTCTTGAAGGATCATATATTAGCATTGCTAATTATATATATATATATAATACAATGTGACATCCCTCAAATAAAAAAACAACAAAGTTCTAATCATTAAGACCCCTTTTGATATGGTGGTTTGAAATTCGTTGGAACTTTGAGATTAAGCATGCTTGGCCTAAAGCACTCTCAAGATAGGCGATCCCCTAAGAAATAGTTACAATAAAGGATAAAACCGTGAGGTATACCAAGCTAAAATATGGTCTTAAACTTGTGTAGAAAATTGATGAGGGAATTAATTCTGTAAATAGGGGATATGGTGAGGGGAATATACTTAAATAATATGTATATATATTTTTAAATCTTTGAAATAGTGTACCTGCAAATATTATTCCAAAAATGGATTTTAAAGTTGTAGCCTCCATCCATGTCTTTAATGTAATTTTTTAAAAAGGGAAAATCATTTAAAGAAAATGGAAATTTTTTTCTTATAATTTTTTTTTAAGTTTACCTAAAGAATAATTGAAAAAAAGAAGAAGTAATGTTCATAAATTTAAAAATTATAAAATAGGTAATTATTATAAGACAAAATAAACCATTACTTCAATGGTATATAAATTTATAAACTTCAATTAGTTGCTTACATTACTTAAAAAAAAATGAAAAAAGACATACATATCAAATAAATAAGGAAAAATTGAATCCTATCTCCTAATTATTCCCTCTTCTTTGGAAATGTCTAGCTAACCATGCAAATGTGTTCATTGGCTCCCTTGACAGCCTAGAATGTGGAGCTAGAGAAGCCTGTGACTTTAGTGTTGAATGGTGCTAGGGGGTTTTGTTAAATTCTCGGGAAGGCACTGGACTCCACTTTGTAGCTCGATGCAAATATTTACCCTAATACATAGTTATTTACCAGAGTGTCTCTTATGTAGGGCATGTGGTGTTGGGACAAGACCATTAATGGAATGATGGTGTAATGTAACAAATGTGCTTGGTAGTTATGTCAACCTGTCGTACATTACACTAAAATCCGGTTGGAATTGTTGCTCTTATATGTTAGAAAATTCTTGTGCCTTTGCCTAATTCCGTGGTCATCGACGTCTCGTAGTCCTACAGTGCGCATGAATCTATTGTTGTTACCATAAGTTAACAGGCTGTGCCTCAGCCTCATCATATACGCTATGTTGCTGTTGAGCCTACGGGTATAGTGTTACCCTCTCATGGTCATATAAGAATTCGAGACTATGACTAACTATACTAATAGCCTCGTCATGATCCAAGGATAGGTAAATTTGTCTTAAAATATCAACCTAAATGTTAGAACACATCATGTTACACCCCACTTTAAGGGCTCCTCGTGATAACCCGCCACGATCGCTTAACCCCTTGTTAAGCAACCGCAAAACGTCTTATCTTCAACATTGTAACTATTAATCAAAGTAATAACATTCCCTGCTCACAAGATAATTAGTTACAAAAAATTATCACTAAGCCTTAGATGGGTCCCATTACATCGCCATAGGTACACCCAAGATCCTATCAAGTTGCTCAATTACATTTTCATCAATTACAAAACCCATTCTAAAGATGTCTACCTCGATCTAAGCCTTACATCCTTTCCGTAACCATGCCCACTAGTAATGCGATGAGTACTTACCTTGGTTCGTCGATTCATCAAGAAGTTTAGGTAGTTTCGACCTACAAGGCAAAATCTATAGGAGGATAAGCCAAGGCTTAGTGAGGTAGGGTGTAATCTCTCACTGTTGCAATAAACACAAACAAATTCAAGCAAGTTATCAAACAAGTGATATGCATGAACAATCACATGAATACAACATCTCATGTGGTCTTTCAGTAATCGACGTGAAGTCTAAGGTTTACGCCCCCTTGACCTTGAGTTGGGGATTTCAAAGCCACCATCAAAGCCTGGGTCTTACACACAATTTAATTACTCTTATCGCTTTATTATATTTATGTCTTAACTTTAATGATCTAGGCTCAGGTGCCTTAATACATCG
The DNA here is from genome assembly GCA_037954665.1 of Laguncularia racemosa. Classification (NCBI taxonomy): domain Eukaryota; kingdom Viridiplantae; phylum Streptophyta; class Magnoliopsida; order Myrtales; family Combretaceae; genus Laguncularia; species Laguncularia racemosa. The sequence continues at coordinate 8,722,297 of JBBMOL010000004.1, forward strand.
AGCATTTACACCCTCAAGAGACAGGCTGGACTTAGAACCGTCAAGGCACGACAATCCCCTATTTACTTAGTTCGCACTTGGCGAAACGGTGATCCTTTTATCACTTCTGACGCATCCTGTAGTTGTGATGGCCTTGAACAATACAATGTTCGTGCAATGCACACTAGGTTATTAATTAAATCTCATAATTAGTTAAAGTTTTAAGAGTGATCATCCAAGGTCAAATATATGTGCAATCATCAATCATGTAGACAATCAATTCATAACACATGGAATCATTCTAAGGAGCAAGGCACAACTTAACACAAATAAGAAGACAACATACCTGCGGTTAAAGCAATGGATCGTTAAGCAAGGGAGTACTAATACAACTTCTATCGTTGCACTCCTCTTTCCTCACTCACCCCCATATCTTACGTTCATAACTATAACTACATGGAGGTTGAATTAGGCTCCCATACCTCTTTTGGCCATATACACCTCATATGGATATATGCATGTTGTTTTTATGGTCATGTAAGACCACCCTTCCCACCTTACTTCTATATAACCAACATAACCATAACATATGTTACATGCAACATCTTATCTTTCAATCTCACTTGCAACATACATGCCATAGTAATTTCCTTTCCTACCACTTGTAAATTCACACCTACTCTCGTTAAGGGAATAGACCCCACCTTTATATAATCCCACATGTTGTCTCATAATCTCATTCATGGATTTTCTCCCTTATTCCCATTCCTCAACACATGGACTCACAAGAACTAACGCCCATATAATCCCAACTCCTAGCTCCGTTCCATTTAAAGCCCGCATCCTCAAGTTAGCCTTTCAACTCCACATCCATCATACTACTTACATACACACCCACGTTCACTCGCAGCGTATGGAAGGAAGTTTTTTCTCTAAATTAGGCCAACAACCACGCATAGGATACATATATATATATACATACCTAAACACTACTTGCAATAGGAACATCACGCCATGTTAAGGAACAATAGGGGTCAAGGAAGAAGGAAAAAAAAAAGTCCAACACTCCAGCCAAGATACATATATGTATATATAGACACTATTTGTAGCAAGAACATCACGCCTACGTCAAGGGACAACCAAGGAACAAGAAGAGAAAATGTCCAGCACCCCAGCCTTAGTTACATATATATATACCTATACGAAGATACTACTTCCGGCAGGGGAGGACGTCAACGTAAGGAACAACTACGGAACAAGAGGAACAAAACTGTCCTGCACACCTTGGCTAAACCACACACACACACACACACATATATATATATATATATATAAGTCAAGTTTGGTATACTCGGGGACTTCTCCTACGCACCGTGGAGGAAGAGAAAAACAAAATTTACTTTGTCCCCAGCAAGTAATATAACATGAAGACAAGGACTAGCAGCCACACTTTTACATATATATATATATATAATTACATGACAACACTTTATAATGAGGTATCATAACACAGCACATATACACATAATACAAAGTCTTACTCACCTCAGTCTCATTTTATCGAGATTTACTTGAAATAGTCTTCAGGTATCTTCAAATCAAAACCTTCTTTACCTAGAAAATTGGGGAAGAATACATTATTTCACTATATATATAGTTTAGATCATTTTATCTAGTGTTTTCTTAGCTAATCAATTTTAAGTAAAATACTAATTTTTATACCTATTTATTATTTATACATAACTTTTAGAAACTAAATCCGTTTCGCGAAAAGTTAATCTAGTTGAGTTGCACTCACTTTAAGGAACACGTTGGTAGTCTCGGATTGTCGATCGGAGGTCGTACATGCGAGATATGATTTTTTTTTGTTCACTCTCCCCTCTTTTCTTCCCTCTTGTTCTTGTAGTGTCATCTTCTTCTTTTCCCTTTCAATTTTGTTCTGGTGTGTGTGTGGAATGTAGCTGTGGGTCCTCACGCATGCCGCCCCATATATGTATTATTATTATTATTATTATTATTATCATCATCATTATTATTATAGGGTTTTAAAAAAAATTCTAGTGTATTTTCACGCACGCGACGGTCTCGATAAAATTTAAGATTTTAACATTTTATTACGAAATTTTATGTTTAAGGTAATTTGATTATTCCAAGCATGAATATCCACTCAAAAATCCTATTTAACAATCATAAGTCTATAATTTTAATATATTCCATCGTTTAACAAAAAATTTCTTATGGTTTTCCTTTAGTGAGATTATTTCTTTTATTATGACTTTATACGGAGTGTATTTAAAGCTTTTAATACAATCTTTTTAATTATTTTGCTATTATATGCAATTAAAATTTCGCAGATTTTACATATTGTACAATTTATTAACCAACAGACATGCAATGAAATGACGAGAACATGTTGATATTATACTTACTGGATATCCAATAACTAACCCCGTGGTCCTATATATCTACGGTTGATGGATCTATACCACCGCTTGTATGACTCATGTACACCTTGAGGGCCCTGTATGTATGCCACTCGAGACAATCTTCCTTCTCACATGGATATGTATGTTGAATGCTGCATTGGCCAATCGACATCAACCTTCCAACGTGGGTTAATTTGATGGAGCTCAGGCTGCATGTTAACATCCTATGGAATCCATTGATACCCCCTAAACTACCTTACAACATAGTCGGGGTAATGTTAATCCACTATGTGGAAACATATAAGTGGCACCTATACGATCCCAATGTGTATACCGCTTCTGCAAAAAGCTGATAGGATGTAAATCAGAGTTCCAACATACAACTCCTATTCGACCTAAAGAGCATTAAGTTAGCAACCATTGTTAACGAACCATATGATAAAATGGAGTAAAAAAAAAATTGGTTACCAATATACTTCGTTATCATTCTACTTATCGAATGCATCTTGATATGCGCCAATCACATGGTCGGGTGATGCTAAGTGTCTTTCTACGTGTTTTAACGTGAGGCCAATAGCGATCTAGCCTCTATAACTAGACCATGTCGGCTAAGGGGGGCAATGTATAGGAATTTATCCCATGCCCAAACGTGTAGTAGTATCCTAACCCCTCCTATCTCATGAGCCGTTAAGCATGATGCGACACACAACTGGTGATATAATCATGCCAGACACACGGGTCCTTAGTTGTACGTCTCTATAATGGTGAAATGCTCTAGTAAAAGTAAAAACATCGTGTGGATGAGCGAATTAGCTTTATCGGCAAAGATAAATCCCCTCAACAACTGCAATATATATACACAAGTGTGGCGCTGCACTTGCTCTCCATCAATGTAGGTTGGAAGAACCTAAAACAAGTCACAAAGCTACATCATCTTAAAGTGGCCACCCCTACTACTGAACCCCAACCTCACCCCCAGCAATCTTTCACATGTTGCACCCCATTCCGGCCAATTGTAAGAATGTTTTCGTTTGAGGATCATTGGGGATGATGTTCTTATTGCGATGAAGTGATAACTTGCGTCATCAAACAGCAAGCCATGACTCATCCTACATTAAAAAAGGTGGAATGTTAGTCTATTATTAATGGACATATATTTAACAACAAGGTAAATGTCGTTTACCTCTCCATCCTAAACAACCTGTGATCGATGTCTTTCTTGTTGCATCAAAACTGAAGAATCGAAAGGTTTAAGCTCCATCTATTATGAAAAAAAAAAGTTCGCATTAATATCCATGAGTTTATGATAATTACAATAACAATTCAAGATATTACAATTGTAATCAATACAAATGTTTCTACTAACTAATTTTTTAACTAACAATTAATCATATATTAATGACTAATTAATGACTAATTAACCATTAAATAATAAGAAATTAATTTTACTACGATTTTTACACTAATAAACCAAGCAAATACATTTACAGTCGATACGAATTTTTCTACTAATTAATTTGCTAACTAATAATTAATTACGTATAAAAAATTAATTAATGACTAATTAACCATTAGATAACAAGAAATTAATTTTACTATGATTTTTACACTAATAAACCAAGTAGATACATTTACAGTCGATACAAAATTTTTCACTAATTATTTTTTAAATTTCAAACAATGACATATTAGTGACTAATTAATGACAAGTTAACCATTAATTATGAACAATACCTATTACTTTGATAAAAACAGTGCATTACGAATAATTGCTTTTAATTAAATGTGGATTTACAAAAAGTAATATAATAAGGAAAAAAAATTATGGGAAAAAACATATCGAAAATATTTGTTCTAATCATGCTTTCTTGCCGAACAATTTGAATAAAGCTCATCTTGATATTCCCAAGTTCCAAATATACAAGCTAAATCTACATAAAATGAAAATTAAGAAAACATAAATTAAGAATTGCAGAAGATAAAAGGAATGGAAGAAGAAATGTAGCTGTGTGCAAACTAAATCAAAGAACTGAGGATTTGTATTTATGATATAAACTGTCAGGGGAATTTTTTTTTATTACATTTAGATTCACATGTTATAATACTGTGTAAATTTATAGTGTCATTTTGTAATAATTTTTATAGGTTTGCAGTATTTGATGAAATTATTGGATAGTGGAGGACGATGTCAAACAAAAAATAAATAAATTCAAACGAATTTATCGAAGACATACACATATAGTATAAATTGTACTGAAAGCAATGATAAAATCTACAACTTTAAAATCTATTTTTGGAATAATTTTTTAGATTTAAAAAATATATATTATTTAAATATATTCCTCGATAAGGTGACATCCTCAAATAAAAATGTAATGCAACTCTAATCATCAAGGCACCTTTGGTATCATTGAAACTCCAAAATTAAGTGTGCTTGACAAAAAGCAATCCCAAGATGAGCGACCCTATGGGAAGTAGCTGCACCAAGGAACAAAACTGTGAAGTACTATGCCAAAATGAACAATACTTCAATGCAAGGAATTCTGGTTGAAGCAGTACATACTACATCAAACTATACATAAAATAGTCCCAAAATAACAAGTTGCATAATTTTCTATGAATTTTTGATATTTTTTATGATTTTAAGAAATCATACAAAAACAAGGTGGAATTCTCACTTTAGCTGTTGACCGATCTCCGGCCACATAACTTCAGTGAGATCTTGTTGGCTGGACTCCCCTAGCTGCCTCCCTTCGGCCGACTCTAGAGTAGAAACACCCAACACTCCTTTTTTTTTTTTTTAATCCCACTTAATTCTTGCCTGCATTAGCTAGTTGGTGATTTCATGTTTAGTTTCTTCTAGAAATTTTTACGAGGAAGCATCGGTGGTGTGGAGGGAACTTTTGGGGCGATATTGCCTATGAAATCATTGAGTGATACATTACACATGATGTTGTCTATGCAAACCGAACTTGTGAACCATCATGGTATCATAATTCTAATTATTTTATTAGTTGGTTTGTACATATTATTCTATCACAGATAATTTTATTTTGTCTTATTTCATTATATGTTTTTTTTTTTTTTATCAATTATGAGTTTGCTTACCTAATTACAATTTAACAACATTGCGTATATGTATTCTTAGGGGTCATGGCGTCTGCTCATGTTAATACTGTACTCTAAACCGCATTTTTCATTTATAAGTATTGTCTTAAAGTGCTAATTTATCTATCTTTAACTTCTCATTATAAATACATATGTATAAAATGACTTGCTAGAATTAGTTATTTTATATTCCTTACATCATGAAACAAATTTTACGAGGACACTTCGACTAATATTCATAACCACATTTTAAACTTAGCTTACATTAGAGAATATCAATCCGAGTCTTGATTTGGTTGGTCAAAATCAATAGGCATCATGCTTGATTTCTAAGTCTCTTTATTCTTATTTCTATTTTGCCCTCATAGTGAATTACCATTGTGATACCTATTTTAGTCTTACATGGATTATGGAAAAGAATTAATATTGATTTATATTAATTAACTACTTTTGACTTAAAGCATTATAACCTTAATTTTTGTTTTTGCCCTTAAACCAAAATCTCAAAACTTGATCCTATCACAAAGGTTACAAGGCTACTTTTGAGCACAACAAGTGTATCAATTTTGATAAAACTTCAAACAAAAAGATTTTTGAAAGAATGAGACAAGGAAATATTTATCTCATAAAAGCATTAGAAGTCAAAACTAATAATTGTGCAATCTCTTTCTAAACAATAATATTTTCGTCTAATGCAAGAAACTCTAACATGTAAATTTCCCGTAGTTAGAAAAACTTTCTAAAAATATTTTGGTCAAAGCTTTACCGCCTTTGAATATAGAGATGATTATCATTGCTCTTATTCAAAGAATAAATTTAGTTAATAGTTCTTTCTAAAGCAAAGATGTGATTTCTATAAACAAACCTTAGGAACTTCTACGTGTGGACTTATTTACTTTAATTAAGATTTTAAATCTTAGTGGCAATTGATGTGGTCTAGCCATTATAAATGATTTCTTAAGATTTACATGGATTTTACTTTTACATAATAAAATTCAAGCTTTTGATTCCTTTGAAATGTTGTCGTGAAGGCTCTAAATAAAAGAGTTTTTCAATTATAAGCTTAAGAACTAATCATAGCAAAGAGTTTGAAAGCAAAGTATTGCGGTGATGAAGGTATAAGTCATATTTTTTTTTTTTTTTACTTTTTATACTTCTCAACAAATGGATTTGTGGAGCGTAAAAATTGTACTATAGAAGAAGTAACATAAAGCTTCAGTTTGCATTTAAATATCATTTATTGGATGTATTGATTTGGCTTCTCTTTTTGTCATTTTTTCCCTTTTCCTATCAAAATAAAAATTTTATTACCCAATGAAACGAGTTATAACATCTAGGAATAGATGAAGTTATTTTTCAGCCTATGAAAATTGAACCTCTCCAAAATTGATCTAGAATGAAAATTATTGTGAAAAAAGAAAACTTTAATTATTCATTCAAGAGCTATTTGCTAAATAATCCCTAGGCTTGTTGGCTTTTGTGAAAACATAAGAGGCTTTAGCTTCAATCTTTTTTCGTGAGGTGATGAAATATTACAACTTTTTGTCTTTTTGACTTTAAATATATATCACGTATTTATTTATTTTAAGGTTTGAGGTATTTATAGATATGGATAAATTGTTTATAAATTTATTTTTTTCAATTGAGTGAGATATGAATGAAAAAAGTTTGAAAGTTCGAGTTTAATAAAAAAAAAAAGAAAAAGAAAAAGAATGGTCTACTTACCACTTTCATCTAACTAATTTCCGGTTTTGTTTTCCACATGTTCCAGACTGATGAAAGAGTTGGCAAAGGCAAACTCATGGGAATAAAAGATAGAAGGAAAAAATGGGAAAAACAAGGAATAACCGATGAGTCGAGGTCGAGGGCATCAAGAAGCAACCCGTAACTGTTGACATACGTTGGAAGTCAAAGTCCGATGCCAAGGAGACACCTACCGTTCACGGACTTGCCATTCAATAACACCCCGCCAGCACCAACGGTTAGTTAAAATCTCATTCCACTTTCAAAACCCCCCAACTCATGCACTCACAATATATCTAAGCTACTGGTCTTCCATTGCTCTCCTCATTGGACTAGTAGCTATTTCTCTTCTCCTTCCTCTTCTCCCTGTCCTAAGAGGAGAGAAAGATAGACCCATCACAATCCCATCATTCAGGGGCCATGTACAGATCAGTTCTGATGCATCATCCTAGCCACCATGGATATTACTCCCACCGGTGGCAAGAAAATTGGGCTCGTTTGCTCGTTCCCTTTACTCTTTGGATATGTGGCATGTAATTCTTCACTTGTTTTGCCGTTGCCCTTTTCTTCAAACAATCATATTGACATTAGTTCTTTTTTTTTCCCCCTTTTTTTTAAAATTTGGTTGCAGTTTCGGTGAGTTTAAGGTACGGTTTCTATGGGGATCATCGGATGCTTCTGGGACCGAACTCTTCGAGGTTGGTGGCCGCAAGTTCAATCTTTGTAGATCAAGTTGCAGTGAGGGAAGATGGTAGGAAGGAGGTTGTTCTTTATGGTTTTGATGAGAAGCCTGAATTGAGTCATGAAACAAACTGGACACTGTCCAATCACTTGATTGTGGGATCATACGGTAGAAAGGTAAAAGCATCTAGTAATTGGATTTAAATTATTTATTTCTCGCGATAATTACATCAGAAGTCTTCTATGCTAGGGTCATATCAAAGAAGCATTGTATGTTTTGGTAAGTCAAAATAAATTCTCAAGATTTATGAAAGTTCTTTTAATAAGACATTTTAGTAGGTCAAATAAGTCCTTCATGTACGAAATTGTGTCAATGGGGTCACTCGACTAATTATTTGACTCGCTAAAAGTATAAAGGATTAAACGGAATTCAACTCTAATAGGAGCTAAAGCTTAAATTATCTATTCTTTTGAGGTTGTCAAATAATAAATATAAAAGCCTACACTACATCAGTAAGGATAAACTTTTAGATCAAATGTCTATGCAGCTAAATTATCAGAATGGTTCTAGGATTTAAGTTTGATGAGTCCATGATTATGCTTGCAATTTCATTGAGCAGGGATTTACCTTATGGTTGAATAAAGGGTCGAGAATTCGTGTGCGTTGGGAAGCTCACACTAGCCACTTAAATCATCTGGAGTTGTATATGATTAAAGGTTATCTTCAGAACTAGCTTCTAATTTTCTTCTGCTAGTTTCCTCTATTTGACCTGAAACTGTGAGGTATTTCCTCTAACAAACTTTGTTACCATGTTCTTTTACAGGAGAAAGAAACTATGAAACAGTAACACCAAGTTTCACAAGTTTGGCTGAGACTGAGCTTCTGGAAGAATCAATTAACGGTGAGAAATAGCTCAAAACAACACATGATTACTCCTGTCAATACAATTGACTTCAGAATCATCCCTTGTTATAATGACACTTGAGAGTTCTGGCATATAAAAGTTTTATGTGGTGAAGAACTGATGAAAGCAGTTACGTTACTAGACATTAGGTCAACTAGACTAGGGATAGGTCACTAGGTACAATGTGAGCTGTGGTAATATGAGAGTATCGGTTCTGTTTATTATTTAGCATTAAGATGTTAGGATGGCAAGAATATGCATTTGGGGTATGAAGATTGCAAGTAGATGTTTCACTTATTGACGTGAACATAATAGCAGAGTGTTGGCATTTGCCAAGAAAATGATGGAAATGCACCTTGAACTTGTGAGTTTTGAGGTCTTATGCCAAAAAATCATTTATCAAAAACTTCATCGTTACTTCCTGGGCATAATGGATGGTGGGCACCAAATATGCAACCAAATATCACCTATCTACAGTCTGCTTTAGGAGGATTAGGAATCTGGAGTTCCTAGATGGTGTTGCATATACACATTTAGAAAGCAGGAATCAATTTGAGCTTGTCTAGAGAAATCAGAGTTCAAATGTGAGGATAACAGTGGATAACGTTTGCCTAAAGATAGAAGTTTAAAGGCTGTGTGAGATGGGACCATACACATACATAGCAGTAGTCAATGGACAAACTAACAGATGACTAACAGGCCATTTTAATCTATTTGAGTCAAAAGTTCCAAACTAGTGTTGACTTGATATTCACGTCTATGGCCTTACAAATCACTCTCACTTCTCACCTGCAATCCACATCAATTTACAATAACTCGAGATATCACGCAGCATGTCTTAAAAACCTGGTGGATAAAAACGAAACATATACTTTCTGCTCAATAAGAGTTTTATTTGGTGGTCTAGCTATAAACAATATAGCATTTAGTGAAAATAGATCAAAAAATTCATCTGTAAAATGGCAGGACCATTTGCATACAGATGACCTATTGGTTAATGTTCAGGTAAAGAGGCTGAATACACGAGCGAGGAAGACAATAAGTATTATGTTGGGTTCGTGAACACAAACTCTAGAAGCATAATAATGTCCGTAAGTGTAAATGTCTCATCAAAGACATATGACCTAACCAAAGCAAGGAAGTCATGTTCAACATCTAGTGGCTCCTGTCGGCTCAAGCTTTCATTCCCTAATACTCACTACGTCCTCCTAACAACACCAGATCATGTAAGGCATCCTTCAATTCTTACAGAATCCTTCCAATTTGATCCATGAATTGCACTTATTTCATTTTTTTAGCGCTTATTATATGCAGGTTAATCTAGGGGATGATTGGGATGTTGAGCTTTCTTTTATTGCCCGCATTATAACCTACATTGCAATTTTAGGTACACCGTTATAACCTGCTACTGTTGCATTTTTATCTCTGTGGATTAATTTAACATATGAGGGTTGGCAGGATTCATTGTGATTATCATATTCTTGGTACTGAAGTACCTTGGGGTATGTGATGGTGAAAATGAGAGTCTTGTAGAGGACCCATATGATCCTCCACCAATGCAATCGGTTCGACAGCCAACTGAAACACAGCCCATAATGGCAGAGAAATCGGCTAGCAAAACATATGGAACAAATGACGAGGACGATGATGGAGCCTCTAGTAGCTCTTCTGAAGATCTATATGATGCAAAACTGTGTGTTATCTGTTATGATGACCAGAGAAATTGCTTCTTCGTTCCATGTGGGCATTGTGCCACTTGCTATGAGTGTGCTCAAAGGTATTATTTTCACATCTATGCATTGCACTCTGGAGTTTAAAATTTCTGATACTTACACGATGATCGATTTAATCTGCAGGATTATGGAAGGGGAGAGCAAAGTATGCCCAATATGCCGAAGACTAGTACATAAAGTGAGAAGATTGTTTAGGCCTTAGAACAGAGAGCTGAATTAGCACATTTGTGTCATTATGTATGGCAGAAAATTTACTTCTAGAAAGAGTGAGGATCATTCCATTTTTGCATACGGCCTCCCTCTTAATCAAAATGTGATTGATTGATGTTCTTCTTTCCTCTGCGGTCCTAATCCATTGTGTTCATTTACGAGAAGTTTTGATTCAATGAAAGAAGTGTACAGACAATTGACTTCATTCGTTTGTTCAATGAAGGATGAGTCTTCAGGGGAATTTTGAGTGCACAGTCAATAAGCACTCTTAAATATAGCACAAAGGTATTGTTACCCTGTCGATTTGATTAACAGAAAAAACTTCCAATGATAGAATTGACAACATTATGAGAACAGTAACAAAAAATATGCAAATTTCTGTCACTGAAGACAAGAAAAGCTTGTAAATATGTTTTGATTGAAGCAATCGCTGTGGTTGTGGAAATTGAGGCTACTGTCTTCAGGGTATGCCAATTATGGATTCAACCCTGTTATGTTGATTTCAGATTTCACCTGTCATATTGGAGAACCGGCTTGGACCCAAAACTGATCGATTCCATGTCGGTTCCCAAGTAGAACTAGGAACCTGTTGATCCCATGAGCTCTTGGTTTAGCTCACAAATAATGAAAGTGAAAAGGAAAAAGCGATGAGAAATCTTAAACTTCAATGATTTTGTTTGGTTATTTACATTGATTAGGGTTCTGCAGAATCCAATTTGCTCTTATTTTTATTGAGAGCTCAGTGAGGATGCGGGGATAGGGTTGTTTCCAATTCTTTGGAATCCCATTAATGCATAAAAGAGAGGAATAGGATTCTATGGAGTCGGGAGCAATTGCTGATCATTTTTCTGTTCTGCGTCTAACAGTAAATTTGCGTACTACCGAATCTTATTTTTTGAAATTAACCAAATAAAACCTGTAAGTTTTGTTTATGAATGCAAAACCCATACGTGGATGCATTTGATTCCCAAACCCCATCCTTTTTAACACCTACCGTGGAAGCATGGATGCATTCAATTCCGAAATCCCAACCTTCCATGAAAGCACAAATGCTAGCGCTGTCAGTCCTCTGCAGTAAAAGGTTGCACAATAGCATTTTTTAAATATTTCCTACAGTTCAAGTCAACCTACTTGTTGGACGTCAAATCCAGCTAAGATAATGAGACAAAAAGGACAATCGTACGTTCAAGTCGCGATTTCAAATGAAGTATCAATTTCAGTGCAACCCTCTTGACCGTTGCCTCAAAGTATCATTAATCTCAAAACACATCGCTCACCCATGATCTTTTCCTTTCAGTTGGATTCCTTATCGTCATCATAAGTGCTAGAACAAGATCAAACATGCAAGACCCCATGATTACCTTTTCATGTGAGGTCTTCACTATATAATCCACTGTTGTTACCTCTTTTGCTCTTCAATTAAAGTTTAGCTTGATTTAGTGAATGAATTGAGAAGAATAAGATTTGCAAAAGAGCAAATGTGAACCATTGAAGATGCCGGAGTTATCTTTGGCCTTCTTAAAAATAATGTCTACAAAGTTGCCATTATCTACTAATATTTTGTGGACACCAAAGTCTATGATCCACGCTTTGATCATTAGGGCATCATCGTGGAGGGTGATGGCTCCTTTCAAATCTTCTTTAGAGAATGAGATAATGGTATATATTCTTGGTTTCTTGTTTTGCAAATTCAAGACATTCTAGTAGTTCCTTGAATGGGTATAGGCCTTGCTTTGAGAGCTTGATTATCCTCTTGCTATTGGGCCACCCATAATAGTATTTATTATGCCATGAGTTGATTTGGCATTAGCTGCTTGATCTTGATCATCATCATCCTGGTAAGCTCACTTTCAAGGTCGATCAGCCTCTGATATGTATTCTACGAGGTGGCTTTGTTAGATTGAGTCTTGCAAGACGTTTGAGCTGAATATAATTTTTAGTTGTATGGCCATTGCCTTGGTGGAACTCATAATATTTTTCAAACTTCTTCCTAGATAAATTGTGTCTCATGCATTTAAGCCACGTCAAAATATCTCTATTTTTTTATTTTAATAAATATGTCAACTAGTGATTTATTTAATTAGGTGTGCTGCTCATAGAAAGGGATAATGCGTTTCTTTAATGAAACATTGTTATTACTATTTTGAGTAGACCCACTATTGTCAACTTTTAGTTTGAGCCTATCCTTAGCTAATGGTCAGTCTTTAACCCCCTCCCCTTTTTCTTATCTTGCTCGCATGTCTTCTTAGGCAATACAAGTATTTGCTTGTTCTTGGAAGTCTTTGAAGTTCTTAAGTTTCTTTTTTTGTGGGGGAATAAAAGAATTGACAGTGATTCTTTACCTCATTGATGGTAGCATTCAAGGCTATGGTCATGTTCACATTGGGAATCTCAAGCATGACCTTATTGAATATGGAGATATACTCTCGGAGTGTCTCATCCTGATGTTGACAAATAAGGTTGAGTGTTAGGAAATATTGATAGATTTGCATTCCAAGCTCTTTAAAACTGGAAATGGAGTTTGGTTCCAAGCCTCTAAACTAAGTATGAGCTGTTTTTTTCAATGTACTAGAGAAGTTCTTATGTGTTACCGCATTAGTAATTCCTAAGAGGTTCATCTAAGCTATTTAATAACTTGATGCTTTGATAGGTGAATGTGCCCATCACAAAACTTCATTTGTGGGATGCGAACATGGGAAGGGAATTGCTCACCTTAGATCTCCTTTATAAAGGGAGATTGTAAACATATCCCTAGGATCACTTTTCTTTGTCTCTTTTAGGTTGTTAAGGTGCTTGATCTTGTCATTAATCTCGTCAATGAGTTGATTGGCCAAAGATCGAGTTGACTTGGTATCAAATTGATTGTTTTAGTTAGTAGTTTAGTTTACTTCACTATGTGAAGCTGAAGCATGGTTTTGCTATTGTGGTGTGTTTGGTTGATGATGCAAAGTGTGATCATCTTAGTGTTCACTATTGGGTATGCACATGAATAGCATTCACTTGGTCCTTAAGGCGGTGATTTTCAGTGAGCAATTCACCCATCTATTGTTCGAGATGCATAACCTTATTATCATTCGCCTACTACAACACTTGTAGTGGTAGTGGTGGTGGCTAGTAGGTAGTTCATTGAATCCACAAGGGGGTTGGGGTTGTTGTTAATAATGTTTTCTCCTGATTTTCTTTTCTTTTCCAACCGTCGTAGATTCTTAGCTGTGAATGGTGGATGTTAATTATTGTTACCACTTTTTTTTCAATTAAAGTTTAGCTTAATTTAACAAATGAATTGAGAGGAATAAGACCTTCAAAAGAGCAAACATAAACTATTAAAGGAACTAAAGTTGTCTCTGGCGCTTGGACTCTAAGGCTTAAGTCAGACAAATGCTAAAGAATTGTAGTAATAGCAAGAGAGAGAAGTGAATGAAGAGTATTCGATCCCTTACCTTGGAATATGGATTATGTATTTATAGTAGTGAGGTTATAAGATATTTATAACAAGTATATCTTCTTTGAAGATATCCATATTTATCATGTAAAGATATAATAGAGTGTATCTCATAGATTTGATTTACTTTCCATATTTATCTCAACTGCCTCTGTGTAAACTTTTCTAACTCCCTAGTGAGCTTGTTGATTTGAGCTTTAAGGCCCACTGCTAAAAGGCCTAACAACATCTACAAAATTGGTATGATAATTATACTCTGTTGCTTTAACTATCTCCATCATTGGTTTTATAGTTAATCAACATGGTTCAAGCTTCTTTGATGCTTTATGGACTGTTAAGCCTAAATTTCAATTTTTTTTTACCCAATTCATATTAAACCTTATTCCTACTTAATATGAACCCTCAACTAAAGATTTAGAAAAACTTTAGTTTTTCATAATTAAAAAAAAAAATTGAAGTCACGACCTAATAATATCGGAAAAGAAAATGATGAGTCAAGGTCAATTAGGTAGATCGATTCTAACTTAGTTACTGGTTTGCACGAAAACTTTTTTGAAAAACTAAAGTTTTAAATTCAGGGGCTAACTTATTAAAACCTAATTGTTATCACCTAAACCTTCTAAATTTAGAGTTTTATTTCTCAAAATACTCTTTTTTATTTAGAAATAGCCTTAATCTTAAAATTAGACATTAAATGGAATTTATTTATTTATTTACAAGAAGAGGGAAAAAAAAAATCTTAACTGAGATCACCTCATAAGTGCCTATGTGTTGACTAATTGAGATCAGACCTATTGTAGTTTGCTTATTTTAAAATTCTAATGAGGTGGTTTAGGTTATTATCTATTAAGGAAGAGGTCTTAACTTTTGAAGTAAAACCTAAATTATCTTATTTTTGGAAAATGTCCAATTTATTATGTTTATTTATGAAAATAAGTTCTAGTGCCCTTTTTATTTTTATTATTCATTTTTTTTATATTTATTTTAATTTATTTTATTTCTTTCTTAAGATTCTTAAGAAGAGTATTTTAATCATCTACAACTTATTTACATGCACATATATCTTTTTTTATGTTTTTTCTCTTTTTCTTAACTATTTTATTTATTTTTAATTAAAATAAATAAATAAATAAAAGAATTTTTTTTAAAGAAAATGGATAGAAAATAAGGTACGACTCATTTACTTCATTGAATGAAATAAGACTGTAATGGAATTAGAATTATCATTGAATGGAATAGAGTTGTAATTCGTATTACCGTGTTCACTTTATTGTCATTGAATTAATATTATTGTATTTAGTTAGATGGATTAAAAATTGAATGGGTCTTCCTTAGCTAATGAAAAGACAAAAATGCCCCTTACATTAAAATGCAAAAAAAAAAAGAAAAAAATCTGTAGCTGACGATCCGCATGAAATCCCTCGACTCAAGTTGATGAAAGACACGGAGATCTAGCACGAAGGTGGTGAGCTTGTGATGACGGAGATCCAACAAGGGTGGTGAGGTTGCGACGACGGAGATCTAGCAACAACAACGAGGTGGCTAGAACTGGTGAAGTTGCATGTAAGGTTGTCTTCGTGGACCAAGCTAGTTAGAATTAGATAGATGACATGATTGCAAGGTAGTTGAAGTGAAAAATCCGGTAAGGGAATTAATTTCAAAATTTTAATTAAATTTTTACATTTTTTTATCATAAACTTGTCCATAATCTAAAATAACCAAAAATTTGCTTTATTAACAACAAACTAGAGATTTGATATTTAAAAAAAAAAAATTCTAAAGATTTGTGTTTTTTCTCCATTATCGGTCAAGTGAGATTCAACCTTATCCCGAGCTTCAAATTTGATTATAATCACACCAATATAAATAGAAGAGCTTAGTAAACATTTAAAAGGAGGAATGTCACTAAAAAACTATTAGAACTAGTAAAGCTTCCACTTTCTCTCTCTAAACTCTAGTGACCCATGCCCAAACTTCTCTCTACAATTTATTGTTCCCTGGTAAACACTGAAACATGATATTGGTTGCAACAGAGTCTGAGGGTCTCAATCCATCATAAAAAGCAAAGCTTTAGCTTTGAATAATAAAAATCCAATCCGATTGAAGAACCATAATTAGCCCTTTTTGAGCTCTGCCAACCACCATGGACTAGTGCAATTGGTTACAAACCAGTGACCATACAACAACCACTGCTATATGTTGAAGCCATCCAATATCCCCTTTGCCATTAGTGACCACGAGGGGCCCTTTGATGATTGTTGCTCATCACTGGCAAGCTTACAATGACGGGGATCCAAAAATGGTGATGACATGGCAAGCTTGCAACGACGAAGATCCAGCAATGGTGGCAACAAATTCAGCATGCACAAACGGACGTCAACCTTCAGTTCCCAGCAACAAGATGCAGTTGAAGATGTAGTTGAAGATGTGAGGCAAATTTTGGAAGAAAAAATCTATAGTACCTATGTAATTGCAATTTCGAGGTCTTCAAATGAAATTGCAATTCATCATTTCAATACATTCTAATTCCTCACAAAATGAGTATTCAATGATGAAGAACAACTAAACATCGTAATTCCTATTTCGCATTTGAATAAGATTATAATAGAATTGCCATTACGGTGAACTAAACATGACCATAGTGTAAGGTAAGCAAGATGCATAGAGATTGGTCTTTGGATCAAAGCAGGTTGATGGGTAGAGGAGGTTACTCAATGTATCTAGGAGGTCATTAGATGGAGAAGAAGCATTTGATAGAAGTTTTAAGGGGCAATGAAAGTGATGATGGTGGTGGGTTCGTAGCACTTGTGGTGGAGGTGGTTGGTTTACAATGTTCAAGTCTAACAGTTAGGGTTAGCCAAAAGTGTTTCAAGAGAAAAAGGAATCATCTTTCAAGTGCTCACAATGTTGGGAATTTGTTATATTAGTGTTTTGCTTCAAAAGTGTCTGTGTGTAGAGGATTTCTAGAGAGAAGGTGGTAGTTGCAAGTATGGCTACTAGAGAGAGAAATAGAAGATTGAAGTAGAAATGGATGTGTTTGAGTGTTTTTCCGATGTCCCAAATGAATTCTCAAACCCCTTTTTATAGTGTTCGAAGCTTGATTACAAATGGGAAGGTTAGAAAATGGATTATATCCGAAGATTTGAATAAATGGGTTTTGATTGCATTTGATTCAAAATCATTGAATTTTGATTCGATTATATGAAAAACAATAGTCCAAATGTGTTCCTTGACTCCCATTCTTACTATAAAACATCAATGGAAGCTTCAATTTGCATTGATGATGGCTTGAATCAAACAATTGAAGGTTAGAGTAAAAAGCAAAAATTTGATTTTTTTTTTCCAAATTTTCAAAATAAAATTTAACCCATCTAAACTTTGAATTTAGACTTTTTTTTTTTTTTTTTGTTTGACAGAGGTAGAAGATAATGAATACTACCATGGTCAACTAATTAAAGGTTAACACATGGCACTATTAAAAACAAAAGTGCATGTGCACTTGGGTAGAATTAGACTCTTAACCTTCCGCAAATACACGCACACCCCAACTAGCTAGATAACTAATGCCATTGCATCATCTAATGCACGGAAAATGTTCTTAAACCTTATGTTGGTTTAAGCTAGTTTTAAACATGAAATCTAGTTTAGACTAAATTAAAAGCCTAATTAATTGATTCTCTAGAAATTGAAGATGCAATATTCTCTAAGAAGAAGTCTAGTACATATATGTTAGAAATAATTTTTAAATTGAGTTCAATTTAATGGTTTTATAGGCTTTGGTTCATTACTTATCCAATTCATTCAATTCTTGTTTTTCTCGTAAATCGGCTAATTTAAGTCTAATCGAAGAGTCGTTTGAAGCTACGGTTAACTTAAATTGACTCCTATTTTTATGATATAAAAATAATTTACTTCAACTATGGTCCAAATATTTTTTTTTTTAAAAAAAAACTTAACATTCTCATTTAAAGCTCAAAAACCGTCAAATCGCATGTGTATTTTGATTTCTTTTGACCCTTAAAAATGATTAGATCCTTAAGATGAAACCTAGTGACCATCAATTGACCCGTGACTTTTATTTTTCCTAATTTCCTATTTTTCTACTTTTTTGTATTTTTCAATTTTTCCTTTTCTTGTATTTTTTCCTTTTTTTATATGTTTTGTTTTTTGTTTCTAATTAGGACCTTTTGCTAAAAAATAAGAGAGGAAAAAATGGGGTGTCTACATAGACTAAATAGTTTGGCAAATTCACTACTGCTTTTTTTTTTTTAAAAAAAAATATATATATATATCCTCACATTCTTTTGTGATACCTAAAATCCCTTTATCTACAAATCAAGTGCCATAACCATTAATTCAAGAGTAAATTGCAAAGACACCTTAATGTGTGGCCATTACCAATGCTATGCTCTTTCCATCAAATTACATTCGATGCAAATATGACTCAAAATATCTATTTTAACCCTTTCTTCTTCATCTAAGTAAACACATAGAAAGTATAGATATACATACCCCACCCACATGATAACATGAAGATAACTTGAACTCTTACATTAGATCATAGCTTTGGACTTAGAAGGAAATCATAGACAAGGTAAAAGAATAAAGTTTCAAGGAAGTTGTTTGAGAATTTTGAAGCAAAACAATTTATCTGCTAGTTTAAAACCATTGTGCAATATCTCTATATTCACCTTCTCCTTATTTTTGTTTACGTTAATCATGGAGGACAAAATCTCAAGAAGACAAAATAATTTTTATTGCATTAGAACATGACAACTCTCCAAGTTCTTCAAGTACTTACATGTATTCTCATTCATGAAATGGCTAACCCATGGACTTAAAGGATAACAACAACTAAGCATTTTTAACTCATTATGAGTTACCTAACATATATTCCCTTTTTTTATTATCACTCTTAGATTGAATTCACTCTATGCAAAAAAATCAACAATTTTTTGAGATAAGAATTACCTAATGGACATTTTTTCTTAAAAATTATGCATATTTTATAGCAAGATATTGAGAAGGTAATTAATAAATTAAAGAGTAAGAAATAAATTTACTAAAGAAAGGTTTACTTAAATAAAATAATTAAATGAATTGATTGATTATTTGTTGCATTAGCATGTAGGTCTATTTAACATTTGTGTATATATTTGTGTTACTATATATTGGGCCCTTGTCACTCACTTATCATTTCCTTTTCAAGTAAGGATTTTATTGATCCCTTATACAATTCAATGGGGGTCGGCTCTTAGGAGATTTATGAGGACGAGTGTGTGGACATAGATTACATGAATTACAACTTATTCTGAGTTTTTTTTTTCTCTAGACCTAGTTATTTGTTTGGTTATGTACTTAGACTTTATTGAGAGTTGCCTATAGCTCTATGGCCTATTTTTTATGTTTGTATTTTGTGGACCCCTTAGGCTGTAAGACTTAAACTATTCTCTATGCTTATCTTTGTGTTTTCCTAAAACAAAGCATAAGACGTTTTTCAAAGATCCAATGAATCATAATTTTTTTTTCAAATTTTAATTAACGATTTCATGATCCTAAAATTGGATAGAAACCCATATAATAATTGTAACCTTATGTATTCTATTTAAGTAGGTTACATATCGAATTGTCATCATCATAGTGTATTAGGGGCATGACACACTAGACAACTTCTTGCAGAAGCATCACTGGCTATCCCAAAGATGTCTAATTTGCATCGCTAGCACTAGCTCTCCTCCACTCATAGCCTCCTTTACTTCACACGTACTCATCAATCACAAGGCCTCTTTCTTTTATCTAACAAAGTGATATGATTAGTCCCAGCTTAACTAGGATCTATATATAACAGTAAGACTTGCTTCTCGTCTTTTTAAAGCATCTTTCTTAACATAAGAATAGTGCACACAAATTATGAAATCTCATAAAACTTTTGCTTGACATTCTCAATACACCTCTTGACTTCTTTATACATTCCATCACATAGTTATTAACACATTCATTCAATATCTTCTTAAACTTCTAGAACATAACAATAACCTCACACCACTTAAACAAAGTACCCCAAAGTTGTCAAAAGCACCCAACAATTGCAAAACTATGCCCCACAAATGTAATCACACACCATAAACTTCACATGAATTTTTTGCACTTCTCTTCTTAGGTTTTTTTTTTTTTTTTTGTAGAAGTCCCAATCACAACGTGCCCCATACATGCTTACACTTTAATACCAAATATGATGCATCTAAGATCAAAATCAATACTAAACACAATAAACCAAGAATTTGATCGAGTTAAATCTATAGTTTTTGGATTAAAATGGGAATGAACAATCTTTTAGGATATGACACACCAAAAAATTGAACCAAAGCATTCTTAATTTGATATGACACATAAATCAAGATCGCTGGGTGTTCGTCACAATCAATAGATTAATAAGAACAAGAATTAAAAAGAGTAAAACTCAATCAAGGGTTTTATTGAAAAGTGTAGTGATGTCTCTCAAATTGTAAATACCTGAGTAATGTTATATATATATATATGTGTGTGTGTGTGTGTGTGTGTAATTAACAATAATAAAAATTTGCCAAGGATAATATGGGAAATAAGATTTATGGTTGGGGACAAGATGGTCATTTTGTAACATAGGTATATAAGCTTCCTTTTATCTAAGGTTAATTCTTTTTTGCACTTTTCAATCCAGAACTCTAATTACACGCCAAAGAGACTCTCTCAAAACCTATGGTATAATATAAAGAAAATCTAATTGAAGAACATTGGAGACAAGCCAATTACAACCTAGTAAGAATTTAAGTCTATTGTTACATGTATATAGTTATGGAGGTTTGAATTGAAGATTTTTTATAATGTATAATTAGGATTTGAGTCAAAAGTGAGGTGATAAGTGCATAGGAACGGCCAATTCGAGAGGCTATATCACATATTTTAACAAGTAAGTACCATAATTCATTTCAATATAATAGAATTAGTAATTTCTGTGGGAAAATAATGCATAATGAGGATTAGGATTGTTAGAATTAGGTTAGGGTTAGAAAGGTTTAGGAGTTTCAAAATTTAGAAAGTGTACTCGTAGTGAATAGAGAAATACATGGCCTCTCAACATGATCGTGTTGTAATCGTGTTAAAAACCTAAAGTAGATCGAGAGATACACGGCCTCGCAACACGACTGTGCTCTATCCGTGTTAAAAACCCAACGTGAACAGTAAGATACATAATCCCTCAACATGACCATGTCTTGCTTGTGTTGAGTTCAAAGAGTCATAGAAATGTACATGGCCTTTAGCACGACCGTGTACTACCCCATGTTCACCAACACGACCTCCAACATAGCCGTGTTGAGTTGAAAAGTTTCCCTTTCCATTTTATTCCATTGAAATAAAATTTTAAAAGCATGTAATTAGGATTGTGTATAGGTTTTGAGGATTTTGTAAGGTTATAAGAAGTGTGAAGGATCAAGTATTACGATTCAAGTATGTATATACTATGTTTGTTGCTTGTGCTTGATAAATTAGATTTTTGCGTATGGATTTAATAATATTGTAAATGAACTTGATTAAGTGTGCATGTGATTGTGAATTACTGAGTCTAAGAAATCGAGTGTAGGTCGGTGTTCTTAGGGTGACACCTCGATGATTGGTATGTGACGTTATACCCAGTGGAGTTGTGTACCGAAATGATCCGGGTCTTATGTAGAAGGTTGATGTATGAAGACTCATGAACTCATAGACAGTGGGAAGTACCCACTATCATATATATATATATATATTTTATTATTACGTATGGTTGTGGAAGGTTGATGTGTGAGGACTTATGGATAATGGGGAGTATCCACTATCATATATATATTATTATCATTTATGGTAATAGACTCATGGATAAAGATGAATACTTTTGTCATATATATATATTACTTGTGGATGAATTGTGAAAGGATGTTTATGATGTGATTGTGTATCGGCTAAAAATTGTGAAAAATAAATAAAATTGTATATGAATATTATGGTGCATCTTGCATGTGTTATTGCTTTTAGCATGGCATGTGTGTGTGTATATAGGTATGCACTATATTGGGTGTTAGCTCACCCCTTGTGGGAATTTTTTTTTAGTTGAGGATACTATATGAGAGATTGTAAGGTATGATAAAACCCTAGTAGAAAAGAATCAAGATATGGAGGAGAATGTGGAGTACGTGTATTATGACAAGTAGGATCCCGATGAGGAGAAAGGAGAATATGGAATAATTTGTAATTGTGTTTTAGATTATCATGTTATTTAAATTGTTAAAGGCTTCTGTTGTATTTAAATTGAGGAAATTGAACAAGAATTTTGTTTGGTAGGATATACATTTCTTTCAAAAATTGTGGTATTGTTAGAGCTTATGAATGCTTTCGATTGTAATAATTTAAGAGGCTCATTTATTATATTGAATAATTGAAAGATAATGCTTGGAGAATTGTAGCAATTAAGCCTTTGTGTGTTTTCTAGTATTGAGGACACGTGGTGGGCCGTAGCGTAATCATGTTTTGGGGCGTTACAACTTAGGTGGTATCAGAGCACAAGTTAATGATCCTTAGAAGCTTAGGCTTTGATAAAAATAATGCAGGTTTGTGATCTTCAATAGGTTTAATGATCTTTAGAATTAAGTGAGGATCAATAGTACAAGTTCAAACAATAGAAAAGGAAGTCATGATCTTTGGATGAATTAGGTATTGGATTTGTAGAATAAAGATATATACCGAGAGTGGTTAGAAAATGGGACTAATATTACTGATTTGTGAACTCCTTAAGTAATATTGAAAATGTCATGTTTAAATTTTTCATACTTTATGGAATGTATATATATTCTTATATCATTCCTTACTATTGTATTTTGTTTTGTAGAATGCCTAGGAGAATTTCAGGATCAAGATCATCTTCAGGTGCCAGAGTTGATGCTCCTAATAATAGAATGCCCCCTAAAGCTCCTCATCAGGACAAGGAGGGAATGAAGTGAATCTTGCACAAATGCTAGAGGCTATCAATACTCTAGCAGGAGTAATGGCATAGTAGCAATAATAGATACAAGACATGCAGTGCTAAACATGAGACAAGCCTAGATGATGGGATAGATTAGAGAGAGGCCAGCTGGAGAAATGGGCCTGAACCATTTTGTTAGAATGGTTAGGGAATTCAAGCCTAAGTTTGATGATCCATTGGATGCCAAACAATGGATCGATGAACTAGAAAAGACTTTTGAAGCACTAGGGACACCTGAAGATAAGAAGGTGAAATATGCAATGTATTTATTGAGAGATTCAACTTCTGAATGGTGTTGAGGGTTTCCAGACTCTCCATGGGGGTGATCACTTGGGATAAGTTGAAAGAGATGTTGTATGAGTAGTATTTCCTAAACACCATTAGGGACAGAATGTAGGCATCATACTATAGTTGTTGCTAGGGGAAGAGATTAGTAGATGAATATGGGACGGAACTCAATTGTCTAATGAAGTTTATGCCACCTGCATTCAGGGTTGATGAGAAGTCCATGGCACATCGATTTATATTGGGATTGAAGCCCACACTACAACATGAGGTAGTTACCTTCCAATCAAAAACCTACTCGAAAGTTGTAAACAAGGCAAAACTTTTAAACAAATTCACAAGAGAACTGATGAGATGAGAACTTTGGGAACAAAAGTGGTACTAGGGAAAAGACCCATTCAAAATATTATGACTCAAGATAAGAGCAAAAGGCCTCACAAAGTGCAAACTAAATCTGTGGTCATAGTAGCTCCATTATCCTAAGTGAAAACCTTATATGTAGGGTAGAGTAACAAGTGTGTTAGATGTTACAAGCCACACAAGCTAAACAAATGCAAATGGCTAGAGAGTGCTTGTTTTTCATGTGGAAAGATGGGACACAGTCAGCAAAATCTATTGGGAGAGGTCAATCCCATTGACATTTTGCTTCTCTTGTAAATAAAGGGGTCATAAGATGGTGGACTGCCTAGAAAATAGAAAATAGAATGTATAGCTAACACCAGTAGCAAGAAACCAAATTGGAACTAACAATGGTAGACCTTAATAGGTAGGGCCAAGGCAAAGGGCACCAGCACGAGTGTTTGCACTATAGAGGAAGGACACTCCAATTATAGAGACATTTGCATGTACATTATTAGTGAATTCTGTTGAAGCATATGTATTGTTTAACACTGGTGTATCACATTCATGTATATCTGATGCATTTAGAAGTAAATATAATGTATGTAAAGAAGTGTCGAACGCTGTTTGAGCTTGAGTATCCCTATGGATGTGGGTAGGGGATTGAACTAAATATGTAGAAAGGTCTGTATAGAAGTGTAAGGTAGAATATTGTTTGCAGATCTTCTGGTGTTAGCCATGAGCGATTTTGATGTAATTTTGGGAATGGATTGGTTAATCAGACATCATGTAACAAAAGATTGTTATGATATGACCATCCATTTCAATACACTAGAAGGAAAACAATTTAAGTTTAAATTGGAAACTTATAGACTAACAAGATTGTCAACTTATGAACTTTGGGGTAAAAGTATGATAACATCAGTAGCAATTAAAGCTAAAGAGGTGATGGAAATTGGGAGTGTAAGGGTAGTGAAAGAATTTACTAGAGTATTTTCGGATGACCTGCTCGGTTTACCTCCCATAAGGGAGATTGAATTCAACATAGATATAGTGCCTGGTATGGCTCCCATATCAAAAGCCCCATACTGTATGGCACCTACAGAGTTGAAAGAACTAAAGGATTAAATACAAGAGTTATTGGACAAAAAGTTTATTAGACCAAATGTCTCACCTTGAGTACGTCGGTATTATTTGTAAAGAAGAAAGACAACAACATGTGACTATGTATAGACTACTTGGGAGTTGAATAGGGTTACAATTAAAAATAAATACCCTCACCCATAGATTGATGACTTGTTTGATTATTTACAAGAAGCTCAAGTCTTCTCAAAATTAGACTTGAGATTTGGGTACCATCAATTGAGGATCAAAGAGGAGGACATCTAGAAGACCGTGTTCAAAACTAGATACGAGCATTATGAGTTACAAGTAATTCCTTTTATACTTACAAATGCACTAACAATCTTCATGAATTTAATGAACCGCATATTCACAGAATACTTGGACAAATTTGTCATCGTGTTCATAGATGACATCTTAATATACTCTAGGAATGAAGAAGATCATGAGTAGTACTTAAGGATAGTATTGAGCAGGTTACAAGCAGAAAAGTTGTATGCCAAGTTTAAGAAGTGTGAGTTTTGGTTGAAGCAAGTCACCTTTTTGGGAAATGTGACTAGTAAAGATGGATTATCTATAGATCCTAAGAAGATAAAAGTTGTAAATGAATGGCCTATGTTAAAGACTATAATAGAAATTAGAAGCCTCTTGGGGTTAGTAGGATACTATAGAAGATTTGTGGAAGGATTCTCCAAATTGGCAATCCCTTTGACCAAGTTGACTCAGAAAAGGAGTAAAGTTTGTATAAGATAATCGATGTGAAGAAAGCTTCATGATATTGAAGGAGATATTGACTTCTGCATCGGTACTTGTACTACCAGTCAGTGGTGAAGATTTTGTGGTGTATAGTGATGCCTCTATTCAAGGGCTCAGATGTGTATTGATGTAGAATGATAGGGTGATTTCATATGTATTTAGATAGTTGAAGCCTTATGAGAAGAATTACCTCGACACATGATCCGAAATTAGCAATCGTGGTATTTACACTCAAGTTATGGAGACATCATTTGTATGGGGAGAAGTGCAAAATATACATAGATCACAAAAGCCTCAAGTACTTCTTTACTCAGAACGAGCTAAATATGAGGCAAAGACACTGGCTAGAACTGATAAAGGATTATGACTTAGACATCCAATACCATCCCAAAAAGGCTAACATCATTGCTGATGCACTCAATAGAAAAAAGCATGGTAATTTAGCAACTTTAATCACAACTCAAAAAAAGATATTAGAAGATATGCAGAAATTAGATATGGAGATTATGACTCATAAAATTGGAGCTGGACTCGCCATACTACAAATACAACTAGTGTTAATCAATAGAATAAAGGTTGCACAAGCTGAAGATAAGGGAATACAAGAAATAAAGAAAAGAATGGAAGAGGGAAAAGCTGTAGATTTTAATGAAGATGCAGAGAAGGTATTGAGGTATGGTCATAAGTTATGTGTGCCAAATGTAGATGAATTGAAGAAAGAAATCTTAAAAGAGGCACACTATTCTGGGTACTTTGTTCACCCTAGAAGTATCAAGATGTATAAAGATCTGAAGAACCATTACTGGTGGAGATATATGAAGAGAAAAGTAGTTGATTATGTATCTAAGTGTCTAACCTACAAACAGATCAAGAAAGAACATTAGAGACCCGTTGGCATGCTACAACCGTTACCTATGCCAGAGTGGAAATGGGAACATGTTACCATGGATTTTGTCACTGCACTACTTAGATCATTGACAAAGTTAGACACTATATGGGTGATTATGGACGACTTACAAAATCGACTTGCTTTATACCAATAGGTACTAGGTACAAACTTAAGAAATTAGCACAAATTTACATCAAAGAAATTATAAAGTTACATGGGGTACCGGTCTTCACAGTGTCAGATAGAGATTCGAGATTTGTGGGGAGGTTTTAGAATAGTCTACACAAAGTTTTAGGGATAAAGCTACAATTTAGTACGGCTTTTCACTCATAGACAATTGGTCAATCAGAGCAAATGATTTAGATATTGGAGGACATGTTGAGGGCGTTTACATTAGACCTTGGTGGAAGTCGGGATAAACATCTACCTTTAGTGGAGTTTGCCTACAACAGTTATCAAGCTACCATCCAAATAGCACCATATGAGGTGTTCTACGGAAGAAAGTGTCGGTTGCCGTTACATTGGGATGAAGTGGGTGAGAAACAAATATTGGGACCTAATTTAGTACAAGATGTAGCAAATAAAGTGAAGTTGATCAAGTAAAGGATGCAGTCAACCCAAAGCCGCTAAAAGTCATATGCAGACAAAAGAAGACGCTCATTGGAGTTTCAAGTGGGAGATCATGTGTTGTTGAAGATTTCACTTACAAAAGAAGTAATAAGGTTTGGAGTAAGGGGGAATTAAACCCTAGATATGTGGGACTCTTTGGAGTCTTAGAGAAAATTAGACCAGTGGTATACAGATTGGTAATGCCACTAAGTTTAGCTGGAGTACATAATGTATTTCATATTTCCATGCTAAGGAAATATGTACCCAACCCAGACTGGATCACTACACTGGAACCTTTGCAAGTGTAGCCAAATCTCATAGCCGTGGAGAGACTTGTTAGAATTATGGATACTAAAGAGCAAACTTTGAGAAGACAGATTATCAAGTATGTCAAGGTGCAAAGGAGTAATTGAACCAAAAGTAAACAACCTAGGAACTAGAAGAAGAGATGAGAAAAAGATACTTTGAACTCTTTAGTGATATAGGTAATTTTTAAGACAAATATTCTTGTAAGGGGGGGAGAATGTAAATACTCAAGTAATATTTTATATATATGTCCGTAATTAACAATAATAAAAATCTATCAATGATAATACAAGAAATAAGATTTATGGTTGGGGACAAGATGATCATTTCACAACATAGGTATATAAGCTTTCTTTTATCTAAGGTTAATTCTTTTCCGCACTTTTCAATCCAGAACTCTAATTACAAGCCAAAGAGACCCTCTCAAAAACTACGGTATAATCTAAAGGAAATCTAACTGAAGAACATTAGAGACAAGCCAATTACAATCCAATAAGAACTTAAGTCTATTGTTAAATGTATATAGTTGTAGAGGTATGAATTGAAGATTTTTGACGATGTATAATTAGGATTTAATTCAAGAGTGGGGTGATAAGTGCATAATACGACCAATTTGAGAGGCTAGATTGCATTTGGTAACAAGTAAGTACCATAATTCATTTCGATATAATAGAATTAGAAATTTCTATGAGAAAATAATGCATAATGAGGATTAGGATCGTTATAATTAAGTTAGGGTTAGAAAGGTTTAAGAGTTTTGAAATTTAGAAAGTGCACTTGTAGTGAATAGAGAGATACACGACCTCTCAACACGATCATGTTGTGATCGTGTTAAAAATCCAAAGTGGACCAAATGATACATGGCCTTGCAACACGACCATATTGTATCAATGTTAAAAACCTAACGTGAACAGTAAGATACATAGTCCCTCAACATGACTGTGTCTTGCCTGTGTTGAGTTTAAAGAGTCACATAAATATACATGGCCTTTAGCACGATTGTGTACTATCTTTTGTTCACTAACACGACCTCCAACATGGCCGTGTTGAGTTGAAAAGTTTCCCTTTCCTTTTTATTTCATTGAAATACAATTTTAAAAGCATGTAATTGAGATTGTGTATAGGTTTGGAGGATTTGTAAGGCTATAAGAAGTGTAAAGGATCAAGTATTACGATTTAGATACGTGTATACCATGTTTATTGCTTGTGCTTGATAAATTAGATTTTTGCATGTGGATTTAATAATATTGTAGATGAACTTGATTGAGTGTGCATATGATTGTGATTTGTTAGGTCCAAGAAACCGAGTGTAGGTCAGTATTCTTGGGGTAGTACCCCGATGATTGGTATGTGACGTTATCCTTAGTGGAGTCATGTACCACAATGATCCAAGTCTTATGTGAAAGGTTATATGTGGAAGGTTGTGATGGGTAATGAAGGTTGATGCGTGAGGACTCACAGACTCATGGACAATAGGGAGTACCCACTGTTATATATATTATTATTATGTATAGTTGTTGATAGTTATTGTGTGAGGACTCATGGACAATGGGGAGTACCTACTGTCATATATATGTATATGGTAATAGACTCATGGACAAAGGGGAATACCTTTGTCATATATATGTATATATTACTTGAGAATGGATTGTGAAAGGATGTTTATAAATGTTACTTATGAAGATGTTTATGATGTGATTGTGTATCAGTTAAAGATTGTAAAAGATAAATAAAATTGTGTATGAATATTGTGATGCATCTTGCATGTGCTATTGCTTCTGTCATGGCATGTGTGTGTAGGTATGCATTGTACTGAGCATTAGCTTACCCCTCGTGGGAATTTTTTTTTTTAGTTGTAGATGTTACGGGAAATATTGTAAGGTATGATGAAACCCTAGTAGAAACGAATTAGGATACGGAGGAGAATGTGGAGTACATGTATTATGACAAATAGGATCTCGATGAGGAGAAAGGAGAATATGGAATAATTTGTAATTGTGTTTTAGATTATCATGTTATTTAAATTATTGAAAGCTTCCATTGTATTTAAATTGAGGAAAATAAATAGGAATTATGTTTAGGAGGATATACATTTCTTTCAAAAATTGTGGTATTATTAAAGTTTATGAATGCTTCCACTATAGTAATTTAAGAGGTTCATTTATTATATCGAATAATTGAAAGATAACGTTTGGAGAATTGTAGCAATTGAGCCTTTACATGTCTTTTAATATTGAGGACATAGGGTGAGTCGTAGCGTACTTAGGTTTTAGGGTTTTACACAAACAAAAGTAGACCTTTTATTATGTAAATTTGAGTCAATAAGGGCATAATTGTAATTAAAAATAAATAATAAAATGTAAAAGTTGCTAAATATACTAGATTTTGCTTGAATTATAACTCAAGACGTTCAAATGGCATGGGAGTTTATTTAAATATGTAGAGGGTTAAATTTGGTTCATAGTTTTTTAGCCTAATATTTTAATGAATTTGACTCTTCAAGCCAATGTGATAGGGTTTAAAAAGTCAAGTCCATGGTTTAGGATGATTAGTGGAGACTTGGTATAGTGGACTTGGGATAGGGCTCGTTAGATTTGCTAGTCCGATCCAACCTTTCTCAATAAGGCTCATACATTAAAAGCCTTTAATGGGCCTAGACTCATGAAAAACCCATATGGGGCTCATTTACTCAAACCGTTAATCATCATCACCATCTAATAAACAAACTTCATTACTAGACCCTATAAATACCCAAAGCATTTTCATTCAAAGGGGACTCTTCTTTAGAAAAACATCATTACTCTGTTGGATTTTCCTGGGAAGATCAAAACCATAATATTCCCAAGAACACTTACCTGTCATCATAGCATTGAGCCTTATTCTAGATCATCTACCCCTCCTATCTCATATTCCCTTGATCATTCTTGCACATGTTGCTTTTCTCATTAGGCTATGTATAGCACTTTCTTATGTAGCATGCATGTAACCCTCACACTCGGACCTATACCCTCACAAGATATAAAGAGTTGCCATTTAAATGAACTTAGATTGTAGTTGTAGTCTTTTGCTCTAAGGGAACCTTATTTGAAATGGCTTGATTCTGCATTTGAATTTAGACTTTCACTTCAAGGGGATTTCATCCAAGTGGGAAGCATTTAAATGAAGTTAAAATGAACTTAACTTAATTGAATACAGGGCCACTTTGTTCAAATGGTTAGAAAATCCATTCAAATGAAGTGCTATTGATGCATTCTCAAGTTCCTTATATGGCAATTTGCTATGCATCGAGGTTAATGATCGAATGAAATGCCTTTAATGCACTTTGATAACAAACTCCTTAGTTGAGAAAAAAGATTTATCAGTTGATATACACCATGTGTTATGTACACGTGATGTATAAATATCAATAAGATTTTGATATGTATAATAGTAAAATACATAGTTTTCAAAAAAATATTACCTATATTTTATATAATTTATATATGTCAAAATCAAGTTGATATTTATACACTACGTGCATATAATACATGACATATATCTACCAATAATTTTTTTCTCCTTAGTTAACTTCTTATCTTGTATTTATACCAACATGCTTGTACTTCCTTATAACACAACACATGGCTTGTATGCCTCTAAACAAGCTTGGTCTTCTTCTACCATAGAGTTGAAAAAAATTCTTTAAACTAAATTTATTAATCATCAGGCTCTAGTTCTAATAATAGGCCTAATAGGTCCTTAATTTCCATCAATTTGATAGATTCTTCAACAACTAAGAATAATGGTGAGAAGTATCCGTTCTTAAAATTTGTATAAAGTATGTTTTCAAAAGGATTTCCATATAAAGATTATATTTTACAAAGTGATTCTTAACCAAATTAATTTCTTAAAATGCATACCATTAAAAAAATTCTAAATAATTTCTTTATTCTTGAAACATAACACTGCTTCCTGTAAGGCTCTTTTAAAATTGATAGTTATTATAATTGTTCAATTTAAATAAGTTCTGTTATTCAAAATATAAGTTTATAACTCAAACTTAGTAGAATTTCCAATTTATAATTTTATAGGGTTATCCTTATAGTATTTTACATGAAGTTGAATTTCTTAAATATATGAACACTAAAACTTAAAGGGTAAGTTTCTTTATTAAAGAAAAATGCCATCAACCATTAAAAAATTCCTTTAAAATAATTTCTTTATTCTTGAAACATAACACTTGCTTTCCTTTTGTAAGGCTCTTTTAAAAATATGTATTAGTTATTATAATTTTGGATTTCAAAATTTTACAACTTCAAGCTTCTTGGTTGCACTTTCCAAAAAATAATAGAAGTTGTACATAGAGCTTGCAACGGACCTTGTAGTAGAATTTGTCCAACTTTAAGTAATTTCTTTTACTAGTTTGGGGTGTGAAATCCTTATGAGTATCTTTTACTCATTTTGTGAGATGGACCTTTAAGAATATTTTCTTATGAAGATTAATATGAACACTAATCAAACTTAAATGGTTTAAGAGAAATCAAGCAACGACGCTAGCATTAGAGATCCATTATCACATGAAAGCCAGTAAGTAAAGAAATCAAATAAATGAGCTAAAAGAAAGGTTTCCTATTACCTTATTATTTATTTTACTTTTGCCGAGAAAAGAAGAGTAAAGATTAAGCAACGTAAAATATGGAAGGAGACCTTTCACTCGAGTTAATGCAGATTTTGAGGTCCGCCAGTCTAATTTGGACTATGCATTATGAGCTGGATTGGAAAAAAAATTCGACAAAACTGAATAAATCTATAAAACCGAAAAATTGATTATAATTTTTATAATTTAGCATAAAAAACTTTTAAATTAAATCAAACCATAAATTTATAATTGATTTGAAGAGATAAATTAAACTAATTTAAAAAAAAAACAATAATACTTCAATTGTAATTAAAAAAACATTTTATTACAATATAGCATTTAAAAAATTTTAATTTACATTTATTAAAATATATATGTATTTAACTTGTATGACTATAATTTATATATTATATATATAGGTTAACTCAAAATTTATATTATATATTAACTTTATAAATAAAGTTAGTAGTTAATAGGCATTTGTTACGTGAATATCAACTTCATCAATTTTTTATATGATGTTGATACTTATTACTATTAAATGAATTTAGTACTTTTCACATAAGATTATACATTATATATATATATATATATATAATTCTTATATTACAAAATATAATTTAATTTATAAATCAAATTGAACTAAATCGAAATTTTATGGTCTGAAAAATTTTATAATTCAAATTATATAGTTTGATTTAAAGTTATAAAAATCTAAGTTGCATTCTTCTAATTGAATTTGGTTCTTAGTTCAACAAAAAAAACTACACTAAATCAAATCATGTTCACTTCAAGTGTTGAGTTTACTTATTCAAAATTATGCCCAACCTAGATTTATTGTACAATTTCATCTTTTACAAAGTGTATAAGATTTCTTTTCACCAAATGCAAAATATGAAATTTTAAATGGATATAGATAAGATATTTAATCAAATCATTTGTCAAACACTAGTAAAAGTTTTGTCAAAGTTACTTTTATCAATCCAATTCAACTTTATTAACTTAACCATCACTAAAAAGTTAAATTTTTCCATGAGCAATTGCATTCTTTCAGTATTATTGACTAAATTCTCCTCGTATATTGATTAATAGAATATAAATATTAAAAATAAAATTTTAAGATATTATGATTTTTATTAAATATAAATAGTAATATACACTATTAATGCCATATATGAAAATATGGTTTTTTTTGTTCATCATTCGTCCGCAAACGTAACACAGACTAAAAATGCATCCACGTTATTGATAGGTATAATAAAAAAAAAATACAGTGACTATATGATAACTTTCTCTCCTATATTTTATTAATAATGTAACTTCTTTCAATTGTAATTTCTAACTTGCTTCTAGCATATCCATTGTTCATCTATTTATTATATTACTATAATATTTTTAACTATATAAGAAACCAAAATCACTCATTGATGTCAATGCATTCAGATAAGTAATTGGAGAAAAAAAAATTATAGATATTACATATCAGTATTAATAATTTTTTCTTACATTATTGGGAAAAAAAAAAAATAAATAAATTGCAGAGCGGTGCTGGCCCGCCCGACATTATCGTACAAGCGATCTTCTCACTTTCAAAACTCGACGCGTCGGCACTTGTCGTGACCTTCTCCGACTGCATGGGTAGTCAAGAGTAATGGGAAAAAGGAATCAGGAAACGCCCTTCTTTCACGGCATAACTTAAGGCAATCGTCAATTTTAGTAAACCCTCTCTTACAAGCCATGTGATTTTCGCTTCAAACCCATCTCTGCGTTTGCATGTCTTCCGCATAGAAACAAAGTTCCGGCCAAAATGCATAATCTCCCGGAGAAATACGCCATAGTCGCACCATCACATGCCACCGATGATACTCCGTACCAGGAAATACCAATGTCCAACAATGCAGACGAAACGGAAGAAAAAGAATCGAAGCAGCTATTGCATGCCTCGCGTACTTCTTCATTGTCTTCGTTGTCATCGTCTTTCGAACATGAAATCATCCTGGAAACCTCATCTGGAAAGATCCCTGTGTTCGAAACGGACTCTGGAGCCACAAATATCTTAACCCCACCATTTTCCTGGAAAAAGCTATGGCACTTTACAGGTGATGTAGAATTCTAATCCTCAATACATTGTCAATAACCAAAATCAGAGTTAAATGTTGTGCCTATGTTTTACACGGTGTACACATTGTTCTTTTTGCTTTAAAAATATGCATCGACACTTTAACAATCGAGGATGTTAAAGATTTTCCATTGAAGGAAACACACTACTGTCAATGTAAAGGGGGCAATTTGCACATCGAGCAAAATATGGAGACGATATGCATATCAAGTAAACATGGTCATACAATCCCGGATTGCTCTAATAAGAACTGCTAGGATCCCGGATTGCACCGAAATCCATTGATCTGGATTTTAGCGCTCAGGTGTAACAAAAGAGGTACTTTTGTGGGAGGGATAAAATTAAAAGATATGGACAGAATAAATATTAGATATGACTAGCATTTTGATTGATCCATTGATGGATTCGATGCTCGATCTATCAAGGACGTTGAAAGAGGTCGATAGGACCTACAGATGGTAAACGAGTGGAATCATGACATACAATGCTGAAATTGAACTCAAGCGAGCTTGCCGCTTTGAGTTTGTGTGTGACTCTAAGGTACTCAACAAGCTCGAGCTTGACTTAATAATCTTAAAAAATATATATATATATATATATATATATTATTAATTATATTAAAATAATATTTACTTCTAAATTTGACGTGACCATCACCAACATTTAACTTCAACTCGAGCCCACTTAAGCTTGTGATCTGCTTGGGCCGAACATCATAAAACTTGAGTTTTACTCAATAAACTGCTGAAGCAGCTCAAATTTGATAGTCAAGTTGAACTTGAGAAAATCTTGAGTTGAAATTGAGTAGCTTGCCAGTAGTTTTATTCTATTTACTGCTCACGGATTCTAATAACAATTTTCACCACAATTCTAAGATTGATAAGACCTTAAAAGGAATGAAGTGAAGAATAATTCTCAATAGCCAATAACAAGACTTAGAAGTTTAGTCTTAGAAAATTAACCCTACTCACTATGAAAAGTATGAACAAAATTATGAAACAGTGATAATAGCAAGCTCACTAAACAAGGAGACCTAAATAATAAACTTAAAGGTAAAATAAATCAGCAGGCTGCTCTGGAACATGACCAGGTCGACCTTGTGCAGGTCCCTCTCAAGGTCGACCTAGTCGACCTCTCCCTTGTCAACTAATCTTAGGTCGACCATCCAGTCTTCCAGATGCTTGATTTCGCTTCCAGACATGTTCAAGACCAGGCCAGTTGCCTCTTACATCCTTTCTTGGACCATGATTCACATCACATGGGATAATGTGCGGCACACATATGCTTCACTTAAGGGAAATTGGTAACATCCATAACAAACACACAGTTTTAGAATAAAAGGGGTGTTGAAGCATGTTTATGAATAAAGAGTACAATGTGAACATCTAGAGAACATAAGGGGAGCACTCTGCAATTTTCCCAAGCTAAAACATGTTCTGATCACTTTATCTTAATCTCACGGACAGGCCCTGGCTTCCTCATGTCCATTGCATTCCTAGACCCTGGAAACCTGGAAGGTGATCTCCAGTCTGGTGCAATAGCAGGTTACTCACTGCTATGGTTACTGATGTGGGCTACATTGATGGGGTGGTTGTTGCAGACCTTGTCGGCTCGGCTTGGTGTGGTATCGGGTAAGCATTTGGCTGAGTTGTGTAGGGAAGAGTATCCTAAATGGGCAAGGTTGTTGCTGTGGATGATGGCTGAGATCACTTTGATTGCAGCTGATGTTCAGGAGGTCATTGGAAGTGCCATTGGGATTCAGGTTTTAAGTAATGGGGCCGTTCCACTTTGGCTTGGAGTTCTCATCACAGCCTCTGATTGGTAAGCAATTGAAAGTTTTATTTATAGAAGTGTATAGTTGGTAATTAAGATGTGTTGACTCTATTTTGATTGAAGTTCTCAATCTTATGTTACAATACATTTATTTAAAATCTTTATGTTTCAACTGTTTTGGATGACTGTAGATCCCATGACTTAGATGAAAAAGTAAGGTACTTAACAGAAGCATTGGACTTGGAGCCATCTTTGTAGCTATCTCAATTCAATGTGGGATTCATATTTGAGATCACAAAATGTGGCTTATTATTATCCATTTAGAATAGAAAAATTAAGAGTATCTTTTTTTAGCAGTAAATGATTGAAGTCTTGTATTGTGCTATGGAGTCGAGAACATAGAATTGGGTTAATGGAATGGTATTTTGTCAAGGTCTTAATATTAAGGTAAATCGTGTTATAAGTTAAACTATAGAACAAACTTATCTCTGGCTTGATCATACACGTTTTTTGAATGCTCCCTCTGATTGATTTCTGTTCGATTCAGATTTAATGCTGCCGTCTTTCACTATCATAGTCATTGTTGGCCAATTTGTTTCAGTAAAAGTATCAATGCCTTAATGGATCATATATATATGGAGAATGAGATGTATGCTAATGTCAACTTAGCAGCACATATGTAGGGGTATTTTGATGGTGGCTTGAATATCCTAAGAATAATTTAAATGGTATGAATTGCCCTTTCCTTGAAATTAGATGATCCACAACATGGGAGGATCTAAGCTGTAGCATATATTAGATCGAGGGGCTTTTGGTGATGGATCTAATGGTCTAATAACTGGTGTTTGGTGTTTGTGATCATCTTGCACCATATTTTAGTAGTTGATCTGGTTAGCTGGAAAACTTGTTAAAACCTCACAGTTTACTGGCTACTTGAAATCAAGATAGATGAAGAGAGGCCTTAAAAATAGATAAATGGAAGTAAAGGATTATATATAACTTATTGTGTGATTAAAATTTTACGGTCTTGGCGACCTCTAATAAATTTATGTAACCAATTATTTTTCATAATCAGTATAGCTTACCATGTGATGAAAATTTTAGTCTTGATGAACTCTGATGAGCTTAGGTAACCTATTATTTTTCATACCAATCAACATTTTCATAGCGTTACTATATACATGGGAGAAACTGTGGAAAATGTCTGCTGCTCATCGGATATCATCATTTGGAGTGCCATAATTTTAGATTTTCCAAAAATGCTTGCAAATTACTACAAGAAGTGACCTTTTGAATTTTCCAATTGATAGTGTTAAAGAGTAAATGTAACACCACAATCAATTGATCCAAAAGTCGAGAGAATTGAACTGTAACATGGTTAACCTTCAATAAATAGTTTCTGATTGGCTGATCAGAGGAACTAAATTATACACTGTTGTCACACCAATGGGCAAAATGCACCGTCAATACTACATTGTTCAACCATTGTTAATGCTTTCCTTGGTATACATTTTTTTCTTCATTTTTTTATTTGATTATTGGTGTGCTTACAACAAATTGTAAACCTGCATTAATAGCTGCTGTAATTTATCTGGAGCAAGTGACATATTTTTATCTAAATTGCAACCTAAGCTGCTTGTAACTATCTCTTTTCCTTCTTTTGGTTTCTTTTTGTGAATAGTTTCATGTTTTTATTCCTAGAGAGCTATGGAGTGAGGAAATTAGAAGCTGTATTTGCTGTTCTCATCTCAACTATGGCTTTGTCATTTGCCTGTATGTTTGTGGATACAAAGCCTAGTGGAAAAGAACTTCTGACAGGTAAGAAATAGAAACCGGAAACAAAGACCAGTAATTCCTATGTTTAAGTTACTTTGATAGATTACACTTAGGTTAAAATGGGTCAGATCCTTTTCACAGGTCTTCTCATTCCAAGGCTTAGTTCAAAGACGATCCAACAGGCTGTGGGGGTTGTAGGTTGTGTGATAACTCCTCATAATGTATTCTTGCATTCTGCATTGGTACAATCAAGAGAAGTTGATCGTCAGAACAAGGGCCTCATCCAAGAGGCACTTAATTACTATTCGATCGAATCCTCAATTGCTCTTGCTGTAATGTTCACAATCAATTTGCTTGTGACATCTGTTTTTGCCAAGGGGTTTTATGGTACTGAAGAAGCAAAGACTATAGGATTGGCAAATGCTGGTCATTACCTACAAGAGAAGTATGGAGGAGGATTCTTCCCAATACTGTATATCTGGGGCATTGGATTGTTAGCTGCTGGACAGAGTAGCACGATAACAGGAACATATGCTGGCCAGTTTATCATGGGAGGATTCCTTAATCTTCGGATGAAGAAATGGCTGAGATCAACTATCTCAAGGAGTCTTGCCATTGTGCCAACAATTATCGTTGCTATTGTTTTCAATACGTCTGAATCGTCTCTAGATATATTAAACGAGTGGCTCAATGTGCTCCAGTGCATACAGATACCTTTTGCATTGATCCCGCTTCTCACTCTTGTATCCAAGGAACATATCGTGGGTGTTTTTAAAATGGGTCCTCTTGTTAAGGTAAGGTCTTTCTCACATTGTTTGCTCTTAATGCATATTCTTGCATTAAAATAAATAAATAAAAAGATACCAGCCTAGTTTTGCAGGCTTAGTAGGCATCCACATCTTGTGATAGTAATGATATTCTCAAATTTCTCGCCTCAAAAATGCTAAGCTAGACTCAGTACAATTTAACGGAAAGAGTATTATGCTTTTCTAGATACATTTCAAATCAACAACCTGGCCGATCCAAATGCTTAAGCCTGATAAATCTGGTATACTTTTATATTTATTGATTTGTGAGACAAGATTTTGATTGAAACTTATTGATTGGACCCCTCAATTGAATAGGGGTGAAATGAGATCACAATGGTTTAAATTCAAACTTCCTGTTCTGATACCATAATAAATTTTAGCTCCATAACCACAATTGATCTAAAAATTTGAATTCGTCAAATCTGGTATAGTATTCTATTTATTGGTTTCCCCCAAAAGCCATTACCTCCTCACTATCCGTAGAGAAATTCTAGGCTGAATGGTGCAGTCTTCTTACTTCCATAAATTTTTACTTCTCATCATTGATTTCTTGCTTAAAACATTCCATGCTAATTGTAGCTCACTGGCTTTATCATTCTCCTGGTACATCCATAATACTATGGCAGTCTATATTTCATCTGAAATTCCATGAAATATGATGTTAGCTTTTCCAAAACTAGTGCAAGAGTAGTTCATAAATGGAGGTCATTATTGATCTCGCCCAACCTTTTACCTGTCTTTTCATCCCTATTTCTTGTTAGTGCTAATATGAAGATATTTATGCCAAATGATTTATAATATATTATAAGCAGTTGAAGAAAATTCGTGGTTAGAATAGAGTGCATTGCCTTTGTTGTATGACAGATATCTGGTTCTGGCAAAGCAAATTAATTTCACATAATTGTTTCCAACATATTTCCTTGACACTAAAATTTTATATTCCATCTACCATCTTTTTGTCCAAGCTGCCATTACTTGAAGTGACTTTTTCAAATACAGTAGTAAAATCAAGGAAATCTTTTGCTGAGCTCCTCTGAGATTGTGCTAAAGCAGAGGTTAATTATGCAGAGATTGGCTTGGACAGTTGCTGGAATTTTGATGATGATAAATGGATATCTGTTGCTGGATTTCATCCTTTCTGAAGTTGAAGGGTGGCTTATTGCTCTTGTGGTGTGTGTTGTAATTGCTGCTTATGTATCATTCATCATATATCTTCTCTTGTATGGTGGCATCATTGCTCCCAATTGGCTTGGCCATAAGTTCACCCCCATTGGAGAGTGATTTTTCAAACTTCTTTTTTGAGTGGAAGGAAATTCATCATACAGTATCTTGCACTAGCACAACCTCGGGCACTTGATACCCCTCATGTCAGCTTCTCCTTGTGGATTGATTAATCTGGAAACTATTGCTGGGCACCAACCACATTGGCATTATTCTGGGTCCTTCTTATCCTATGGAAGCTTACACAGAATATGTTGTCTGTAACTACTTATGGAAGCAAGCCAAGTGGCAATAGTAGACCAGATGCTAGAGAATACAGAAGAGCATAATGACTGAGAACCATCCAAAGTGTTGGTGGTGTGTGCTTGTATTGCCCCTTTCATTGTCATGAAAGTCCAAGCTTCCAAACAATGGTGGTTTTTTCACCTTATAGGAATTCTCTCTTCATGATATCTATGGAAATTTATAACCCAAAGCTACTTTTTTTACACTTTAAGCACTTAAAATCATAGCATTAGTCCTAACAATTGCTAACAAATTTTCCTCTTTCATTACATTGGAAATTGTTAAGATAAAAATTGCTACAAGATTAAAACGAGTAAAACCCAATTACTCCAATATTCATATCATCTTACGACTGGTTTTCCAAATCATTTTTCTTTTCCTACTATTCCCACTATGGTCAATCCATCAGCGTTACTTTTAGGAGCAACCCCTTATGAGACATACTAACATTACAAGAGATGTATTTGGCTACAGGGTTCGGTTTTTCATAGCTCAACTCTCGTCTATGAATCTTTTTGTACCAATATAATATTTTGTTAATTAAATAAAATTCATGTTTATAAGGAAAAAAAAAAGCTTGAGGAAAATATACACTTAGGGCCCGTTTATTCATGGGTAATAAGAAGGAAATAAAATAATTATTCTCAAAATATTTTCTATTACCTTTATGTGCGAATTAGTTTAGAAATTTTTATTCTAGGTATTTTTTATGCCCTCTATAGAATATATTTATTACCTTTTTACAAGAAAGTATTTTTTATGACCTTTCTGTAGTTAATAAAAAAATTTAGGTATTAGATAATCATATTTTCAATAAATAACTATTAGTTATATTCTATAATGATAGAATAGGGATATATTGGCATATTTGATCACATTTTTAATTTAATACTGCAATTAACGAGGTTGGATAATAATAATAACTACAATTACAACTAGAAGGAGGGGAATACAAATTTGTACAAAGTAAATTGGAATATAATTTTTTATCCTGAATTCATTTTCAAAAAGTAATTTTTCTATTTCCTAATTATTCTATTTTAAAAAATAAATGGAATGATAGTATTTACATTACCATTCAATCACATTTATGGCAATAAATATCCACCCATTTAAAGGAAAACAAATAAAGGTGGAGAAAGACAGAAGCAAGCGATCCAATCGAACATCTTTACTATTTTAACCTTACTGTTCTTTCCTCCTGCCCTGCGAGTCTCTCCACTAGCTATTAGTTATCTAACATTTAACCTTGTCCTTCTTGCTCTTTGCTTTAGAATTGCTCCCAATCAGAAAGGCTGCAATGGAACAAACCTAATGCATGACACTTTATTTAACTAATGAAATTTTTTATCTCAAAACAAAGTTTTATCATCATAAAAAGGGAAGAATATTAATATCTCAAGAAGTTTTGAAGATAACAAAACTCGTAACAAATTAAATAGCACAAGGTATGATAGACATTTAATAGGTAGTAATAAAAACAAGTTTATGTGAATGCAGGATAATAGTTAAATTTATATTTTTTTTCATGTTGATGCTTTAAAAGGACTGGATATGCTAATATATATCATATATGGTTAATGATTATATTATATTATTATTTTGGTTGATTTCCATGCAGTAAATATTTTTTGTATACTAATTAACAATAATGCGAACATATATTTATAACTAAGAAAAGTTGGTTTGTCAAATTAAAAAATATATATAAGTTTGTTAAATGAAGAAAAACTGATTAATAGTATCTTTTCCTCTCTTTTTTTTATAAATTTAATTTACAGTAAATTCGTGAGAAGTTTAATAGAATTTGACAGATGTAAAAGAAAAACATCTATCATAACATGACATAGTTTTTATTAATCAAGTATATTTAGAAAATATAGTTAAATAAAATTAAAAAAAACTTCAAATATTAACCAAGGGAGAAATACTTTTTTCTCTCTCTCAATATTTATCTATTTTTTTATTTGAATTATTAATCCATTAATCTTAATATTTTTCAACTTTTATAAAAATAAAATTTTTGTTAACTCCATTACATTTTTTCTTTCTAATACGGGTTAATTTTTAATGCATCCACAATAATTAAAACGAATTATCAATAATATTAAATATATTAATAATATAATATAACAAAAATGATTATTTTTTTTTTAAAAGAGCAAATTTGTAATGCTGTTTTACAACTACCCAAGGCTAAGGGTTACCTAGAAAACAGCTAAAAATTTAGGGTACCCCACCACTCGTGGGGTTATTGCAATCACTCGATGCCTTTTTTCCTTTCATCTATCTCGAGAGTAGCTAGAAGATAGTGGTTAGGGTTTTGCTTCTTTTATTTTTATTACGTTATGTAATTAAATGTATTTAATATTATTAACTTATTAAGTTAATTATTATGAACTAATCATAATTCATAAATTGACACATATAAAAAATGAGTGAAAAATTTAATAAAATTGACTTTTAAAATAATAAAAAGTTGGAAAATGATGATGGCTTCAATAAAAAAATAATTAAGGTTAAAACTTCAAACGGAAAAATCGATAAACACTAAGGATGACTTTTTCCTTTCTTTAAACATTTCCTTTGATACTCATTGACCTAAGAATAGAATATCCTGGGAATATAATTTTTAGTAGGAACTCTTTTTTCTTCTAAAAAAATATTTCTTGCCTTGTCACTTAGAAATATTCTAAGAAAAAATCTTCCTCCCAATAAGAAGTTTTGAAAATCATCCAAACTAGATTTTCTTGAGGCAATTGTTCATTATTAAAAAATAATATTAGTCTAAGGTTTAATTATGTTCATGTGGCATTTTGTCAAAGCTGATGCAAGATAATATGGA
This sequence comes from Laguncularia racemosa, assembly GCA_037954665.1. Lineage (NCBI taxonomy): Eukaryota > Viridiplantae > Streptophyta > Magnoliopsida > Myrtales > Combretaceae > Laguncularia > Laguncularia racemosa. The sequence goes on from JBBMOL010000004.1 coordinate 8,765,310, forward strand.
ATAGGGTCATAGACGCTATCTTGAGAATTTTGGACTTACCACTATATAAAAAACCCAAGGCTAGGTGGCTTTAGACTTTGAGTTTAAATTTATTTAGTTTAAGTTTATTGTTGATAACTGAGAGATAAGTTGTAATTACTTTCTGTGATATAAATAAATACTCTAAATACAAGTGATGAAAAAATTGGGAAAAAGGTATCAAAATGTTTCTATTTTCATATGTAAATAATTTAATACTTAAATTTTTATTTTTTTTAATAATTTAGTAATATTTCTATTAAGCACTAAAATTATAAAAAAATAAAATAAAACTTGGTTAAACTCAAAAGTATAGATTTTATTCTGAAAATGTTTAAAGAGTTATTAGTGGGGTAGGCCCTAATCAAAGCACAATGGACATTCCATGACACTTACGCGTGACAGAGTGAAATTGTTGATATTGATGTACACATTCAATTCCTTCAATGATGTCTCTTCCTGCCACTGATTTTGTCTCGACAAGTACTTGAGCAGCTGTTTGCTTCTTTGACATTAGAGAAGAAACTTGTCCTCTAGCTCTTGATACGAACAAAGATCTGCGCCCCGGTGCAATCACATCTTGAGTACAAAGGAAATCAATTAAAATAATATTATTTTTTAAAATCTAAAATAAAATATTTGATAATTTTATTTTTGAAATAGATTATGAAAACATGAACCAATGAGTTTCAGTAATTTATATTTAAAGTGCATTTCAGATACACGCTTTCGGTACATATTGGGAATTTTTTTATGAAAAATCATGTAAAGAAAATTAAAATATTTTTTATTTTAAAAATTAAAAGTTTACATTATAAAAATTGATTTACAATTTATTGAAAAAAAATTTATACTGCTTTATACTTTATCTTATAATATACGAAAAGAAAAATGATATTAACATAATTTGTTTTTCTAACTTTGAATGGTTATAACTTTTCGTTTGCATAGAGTTATAGAGCATATAATATATAAAAAAAGACTTATTTGAGTTTACTATAGTTAGGACCAAATATGTTGTCATTTGGTATTTTTATGAAGGTTAAATTGGCATGTTTTCATGGCCTACCATTACTGGATTGATAAAAAAAAAAAAAAGAAGAAACAAGGTTCTACTAAAGGTGTATTATGGGTAAATGCCTTTAGTACAAATTACTAAAGGCACATTCTTAATTTGTGCCTTTGTAACCTATTTTAGAAATAAGTTTGTCGGATATCTTATTTCGTAATTTTAAAAAATAAAATAGCATTATTTTATTGGGATCTCCTACAATTATGGGTATTGATTTCGATGTAGTTTTCCAATGATGTTCTTTCTAGTGGATTACTTATATTTGTCGATTACAATTATATTCTCTAAATTTTAATTCTACCATTCGACCAAGGATGTTGAAGTTCGGAGTGCTATTTATTGATTTATGGTTTTTTTTTTTAAATATAGGTTTTAAGAGATTTTGAAATTTTGTTCATGTGACTATATTCAATGTATCTCTTAAAATTTATTTAATTAAAAATGTTGACATCAAGTGAAAAAAAAATAATAAGAGTTTAATGGATAAGATATAAAACTCTATTTATACTTTATTTTGTAAGGTATATGTTTTTTAAAATTTAGAATTAAAATCTACCTTATAATATCTTAAAAATATCTTAGATACTGTATCCTGCAAAATGTGTATTTTTTTTGTCTTTTCCCATAAATTTCAAGATTATATAATATTAAAAAAATAATGTATATATGATAATATAAATTTTTCTGTATGCAAAATTTGCAGAACTTGTACAAAAATATGTGGAATTTATAGCAAAATTTATGATATCAAAAAACTATTTTTTTTCTATCTTTATTATTTGAACTTTCAAACAAAATTTACATAATTTATAGCAAATTAAAATGAAAATGATCATATAAGGAGACACAACAAACTTTAAGTTTAAGGTATCCAATGGATTTAGACTATTGTTTTAAACTAAATATAATATTATTTTTATTCTTTTTTAATTGAATAATAAAAGGTTATTTTCTATTCATTAATATATACTATATATTATTTAGTAAAATTTATTGGATGATACATGATACTATAAAACTTGTACCTTATATATAACCTACAGGGTGAGTACAAGGTATGAAAATGTTATATCTATATCTTATTTTATGGAAACAAATTTTAGAAAATTGCTACTTGGAGTTTGAAACATACCCTATATCTTTCGGTATCTATTTAAATTTTATTTAGTCGAGTAAGGTATGGATGGACAGTATCTTATATAGCAGAGTTATTCGTTTGCTTCTAAATAAGATCATTATAATATAATAACACAAATATTGATTTACTGATGTGATAAATCGAATTTAAATCCCTTCTACCTTTTACCTTTTGTAGCCTAATTATCCATCTTGATGAAATTGAAACAAACTTTAAGGATCTAACTAGCTTAGAATTTCTGTTTACCTTAAGTTAGACCTATAGAGTTTTTTTTTTTTTTTTTTTCTTTTGGGTCGTAAATTTCAACTCTCAACTGATTATGACATATGGTTTATTATATGAAGTTTGTATTTTTGCCAATGTACGAGTACAAGAGTCCACAGATTTAGCACAAATCATGACGAATAATTTAACATAACAAAACTTATAGGCATCAAAATCCTAAAAAATTAGTAAAAATAAAACAAAAAGTTATTTAGGGAATTTGACCTTTCGGCGATTCCTAGAGAAAGCAAGGATTTTGAGATTCAGAAGATTTAATTAAAATAATTTCCTGAGGAGTGAAACTTTAACTTTGCTTCTGAAAAGTGACAAGAGACAACACCTTATAAATAAATATTACTCACTACTCCGTCGCCAGAGAAGTTTTATAAATCGAATCTGACCTTTCTCTCGCCTCCTACCCTGCCTACCGTCCAAATCGGCGGCGGAATATTCCGTGGCCCAACACCGACGAGTCTCCCCCTCAATGGACACCCAATTACGAGAAGAGCCAAAGGACGAGGACCTAGACAAGGAAACCAACCGCCTTCTCCCGTCTCAATCCCCTCCTTCCCCGTCCCCGTCCTCTTCCTCATCGGAACACGATGTCGCGTTTGAACCCGCGGAGAAGATCCAAATTATCGACCTGGACTTCGCCGATTCAATTGACGATACGATAACCCCGCCATTTTCATGGAAAAAGCTGTGGCTTTTCACAGGTCCTGGCTTGTTAATGAGCATTGCGTTCTTGGATCCCGGCAATTTGGAGGGTGATCTTCAATCCGGTGCGATCGCGGGCTACTCGCTGTTGTGGTTGCTGGCATGGGCCACAGTTATGGGGTTGTTAATTCAGTTGTTGTCGGCCCGGGTCGGTGTAGCCACCGGGAAGCATTTGGCGGAATTGTGTAGGGAGGAGTACCCCAGCTGGGCTAGATTGCTGCTGTGGTTCATGGCAGAAGTGGCGCTGATCGGGGCGGATATACAGGAAGTTATTGGGAGTGCAATTGCAATTCAGATACTTAGTCGTGGTGTTTTGCCTCTTTGGGTTGGGGTTGTGATCACCGCTTCAGATTGGTGAGAAACTAATAAAGAGTAGTTTAGCTTTCGCGTTACGACTGTTTGGTTAAACTATGTTGTTGATATTGTGTTCGTGATCCGAGTTTTTGCGATTTTGTCCAATAGAGTGCAGGTATGCTCGATGGAGTTGTGTGTTGCAAGACCATTAGAAATAACTGCTTCTCACATTTGAGAGCTCTTAGATTAGTTCTTATGCATTTCAATACATCTGGGCCCTACTTTCAGTGGTCTAAAGCTTCAAAGTATGTCTTTAGATTATCAATTAAGATGGTTTGACTTTGGCCTTTGTGTTGTTGGATCGGACTCAACTTGGTTTTAGAATGTTGAATTCGCTTAGGATTATTTTGTGAAATGCAATTTTATAACTTCTACAACCCACTACATCTATTAGCTCTTCTTAGATATGCATGAAATTCATCTCAAAGGGGTGTAATTTATCTTTTTCAGTCAGACTAGCACATTTTTAGCTGCGATTGAAATTAAATCCAGGAACTAAGTTGCAGTTATTAAGATTTAGAACAATTGAGTATTAATTTGCACTGTGGACCTCAAGTTACAATTCTAAATCAATCCTAAGGCTCATGAATGGACTCATAGGAAACATATCTGGTTCCTGGCAGGTGATATTGCTATCCTGGCATGTTGAGCTTTAAGCTTCCAGGGAAATGCAAAATCCATCCATGCAGACTAGGGGTATATGCTATATTATAAATAAGTCCTTTTCTTTGTATGATATTTTCTAGGTTGTTGACACTGTGTGATTGCGGGTTACTAGATTATGATTTGTTAATAGCAATTGCACAGCTTTCATTTGGAGAATTAATGTTCTGACATGCTTTTTGTGTGTTTTATCTTTTGTGCACAGTTTCGTACTTTTATTTCTTGAGAGCTATGGAGTGAGGAAATTAGAAGCTGTTTTTGCAGCTCTCATTGGAGTTATGGCTCTTTCATTTGCCTGGATGTTTGCTGATACACATCCTAGTGGAGAAGAGCTTTTGAAAGGTGAGAGTTCTCCCATGTCAATATATTAATATGTGCATGGGAAAAGCTTATTTGGCAGCTGCTCATCTTTTTTTTTTTTTTTTCCAAATTTCCTTGTAGGTATCTTGATTCCAAGACTTAGCTCAAAGACCATTCGTCAGGCAGTGGGAGTGGTGGGATGTGTCATAATGCCTCATAATGTGTTTCTGCATTCTGCTCTGGTGCAGTCAAGGAAGATTGATCCCCAGAAGAAAGGCCGTGTTCAAGAGGCAATAAACTATTACTCAATTGAATCATCTTTCGCCCTGCTGGTGTCTTTTATGATCAATTTGTTTGTGACAACTGTCTTTGCTAAAGGGTTTTATGGAACCAAAGAAGCCAAAGGCATAGGACTAGTGAATGCAGGCCAGTATCTGCAGGACAAGTATGGAGGGGGGGTAGTCCCAATTCTTTTTATTTGGGGTGTTGGATTGTTAGCAGCTGGACAGAGTAGTACAATAACTGGAACATATGCGGGACAATTCATCATGGGAGGTTTTCTTGATCTACGCCTAAAGAAATGGCTGAGGGCATTGATTACACGAAGCTGTGCAATTATTCCAACAATGATTGTTGCTCTTGTTTTCAATACATCAGAGTCCTCATTGGATGTTTTAAATGAATGGCTCAATGTGCTTCAGTCAATGCATATTCCTTTTGCACTTATACCTCTTTTGACATTGGTGTCCAAGGAACGCGTCATGGGTGTCTTCAAAGTCGGGCCTATACTTGAGGTAAGCTGCATTCTCTTAAAGGATCCTGCAGATTCATTTACTGGGATGAAAAAATGTGTGTGTATATATATATATATATTTTTCTTTTCGTTTGGATGTCGATTATCATGGCATGGCTAGATTGATATGTCTTTTTAGTTTCAACATGGAAAACCTTTGGTTATCATTTTCTATTGAGCTGGTCACTTTGTTCGTCAAACCTCTCATTTCTTTTGCATACTTTATTTTTTGGGTAAAGAATTGCTTTTGCAAACTGGTTGGTCATGTTTAATGTTGTTTGTTTGAAAAGATCTGAACTAAATAAGATTGCTTCAGCTGGATTTTCAAGTAGCTTTACGATTAATTGATATCAAGAAAGGCAACCAAAAAAATTTAGTTGTACATACTGGATTTAAGTCTGCAGCTCTTGGATAGCTGTGACTGATAGCATCAAATTTTGCTTGGCCTATGAGTGTTATAAATGGAATGGATTGCTTTTTCCATCACATAGGCTGATGCTCATGATGCAGCGTCACAGTACAATGAAACAGGGATTGTTCAAGTGATTGTGGGGAGGAGGAGAAGGTAGGAACAATCAATTGGAACTATTTTTTGGTACATCTTCCATGAATTTATCACATAGAATTTTGGGGCCAACTCATAGAAAAATGGGACCACATATGGGTTTGTTTTCCTACATGTCAAAAAATTAGTGAAAAATGTACTTGATTCTACTTACAGCCTATCCTATCTACTTTTTTTTTTTTCCCCCATGATGAGAAAGATAGATGAAAAAGTAAGACATGTAATTCAGATCATATATATCTCAAACAGAATGGAGAGCTTCGGAAATATCCCATCTCAGATGGCAATATTTCTGTAATGAAATGACCTCTTAGACAGTGAAGTTGCATCACTTTCTGTAAACAATGTTGAAATGCCTGGTGCTTACAGGGTTTAAATTGCCTTGCATATTGGGCTTGGAGAACTGCACTAGCTACTGGTTATTTTTAGTCAAGATAGTGTATAAAGCCCTTAATATTACATTCTTCACAAGAAAAATCTGTTGGGGACAATGAAGAAGTGATAAATAAATAGGTGCACCTGAAGGATGATCATGAACAAGATTACTATAAAAAACCAGTTTTTCACTAAAAGGAGTATGTGTCTCACCAACATTGATGAGCACCACTTGAGCAGTTTTATACATACATAGTTTTACTTTTGAACTGTGGTTGTAACCTGGGAGCCAAATCAGAATAGCATATTAGTGATAGAAGCCTGATATTCCTGGTTTTTTGTTTGGGTGTTTTCTTTAGGAATTCTCTGTTTGTATTGTTGTTTCCTGAGGGGGGAAAATGGCACATCTGAATTTTCTGACCCTTTGGGAATCCTATATTTGACTTGTAAGAATTTTGACGTGGTGCAGAGGGTAGCATGGACTGTAGCTGCACTGGTTATCGTGATTAATGGCTATCTTTTGCTGGATTTCTTCATCTCCGAAGTTAACGGATTGTTATTTGGTTTTGTGGTTGCCGCCGTCACGTTAGTGTACATAGCATTCATAGTTTACCTTGTTGTACGTGAAAACGGCTTTTCTTCTGACTGGTCCAGGTCAATTAAGTTGACATATTTGCCAAAATTGGATTCATCAAGTGCCCCTGAAGCAAACAGCTCATGAAGAGGAAGTATATTGCACTCCGCAACATGCCCCAGCTCGAGCAAATGCTGATTTTCTCCAACTGCATATCGATGCTTCCACCATAGCATCTTTAACCAATCGTTCGAGCTAAAAAGAAAAATGCATGGCTGGAGGTGAAAGAGGGTGAGCGAAAGAACTTCGGGATGTACCATGCTATTTGCCAAGAAAACGAGGATGTACCATTCAAAAGGAAAAATCTCGCGGCAGAGTCGGTTTATGCTTCGGACTATAAAATTTTGGGGAGTCAATTCTTTGGTGGGTGTTTTAGAGTGAGCCAGTTAGTCATTCTTTGGTGTAAAATGCTGTTTTGTATCGTAATGAAAATGTCAATCTGGTATTCCTTGAAAATACTTGCATAGTTGAAAACTGGAACTTTTAACTCTCAAAATTCTTTAGTGTGATACAAATGGCCTTATTCTACACCTCGGGCCATAGTTTTTTTTTTTTTTTTTTTTTTTGAAATATATCTGTTTGACATGATGAAAAACTAGCATTGGATGTTATCTTCATAAAATAATTTTCATATTCATCTCATCTAAATGCTTTCACAAAGTTCTCCTGTGACATTATAATTTCAATCTCTCTCTCTCTCTCTTTTCAATACTTTCTCCAAATATTGTCGCACGTCTTCCAGGTTCTTTTTTTCCAAGGCCAATGGAGTGTCATTTAATTCTATTTGTCCATAAACAAATAAAGGGAAATCCAAGAAGGTGAGAGAAATATAACAAATCCTGTGATTTGAAGCCTGAAGATATTCACTTCTAAAGATAAAATGTTTGATAAATGAAAACAAGTAAAAATGGGAAAATCATATGCTAGAAATGAATATTTAGCATCATCAAGTTTATAGAAGATAAAATTTTTTAGTGACTCAAACGGTCATATGAACATGATATAAGATGTAAAAATGTAAGATAGCCTTATGTTCCTATTATAACATTCGTGAATTGGCACACTAAATCATATAAATATTCATTTTTTAATGTAATTTTAATCTCTAATTGAACTTAATGCTATCCTCTATTTGCACTACTCTACATAATGTTATCTCTATTTGTACTTGAAATATCCCAATTTTTTTTGAAAATTTACTCATATATTTAAAGTAACAACAATTAATTACCAATAATTGTAATAAGGGGTATTTACTAATTTTGATCCCAGGTTTTAAATTCCAAACAAACTATATTTCTTCTTTTTATCCCTTTCAAATATCGGGTTGTTCCACCCTATAAAAGAAAACTTAATCATCCCTCTCCCTCCTTCTCTCACGAAGAAAATTGGAGGTAAGAATATGATTCTTTAGAGTTTTCTCCATTTTGCGTTTATCATTGTGTCACTATAATGTTGATGGAAAAAACCCATCTCAAAATCAAGAATTTCTATAATCAAGAAACAAAGGAACATAAAGCGTAGTGAAAGATTGGAATTTTGATGGGTAAGTCACAATTAAAAAAACTCTACAATGATTAAGAATATGCAAGGTCCAATCCACTACATGTGGTTATGGAGAAACATTGATTTCATAAGTGCTGTGTCAAATAATGAAGGTTTCTATTACTTCAAGTTTGCTAGAAATAAGGATCTAACTCCTATTCTTGAAAAGCCATGGTTCTTTGTCCAAAAACTTATGGCAAAAGGGCATGTCTCTTGACAAACCTTAACCTACAAACATACTGGTTTAGACTCTTTTCTCAAGTGTCCCTTGTAAGTTCAAAAATGGGGGGGGGGGGGGGGGGGGGGGGGGGGTAGGGGTAGGGGGGTTGATGGTGGCTATCATATAGTCAATGGGGTTGGCATCCCTTTAAAGGTTGATACGTTAACAGTAACTAGATACCATGTTAACCAAACTTAAATGCTTGTTGAACTTGATGTAAGGGAACACCTTACGAGCTAGGTTGAGGTGGAATGAGATGATGGCTCTTTAGCTATGGTGCTAGTTGATTACCAATGGCTTCCTAAGCATTGCACAAGTTGCAAGGTTTTCAGTTATGCTTGCCAAGCTCCTTCAAGTGGGGAAGAGCCCACTACCAAAAGTACTAATGCTAGAAAAAATGAGTGGGTAAGAGTGAATAAGATAGGTAAAGTCTAACTCCAAACTTGATGAAGGAGGACCCATCAAGCCTTTCCCTTTGCCACTCCTAGAAGAAAGCCTCAAGTTGTAGTTAATGAAGAGGTTATTTCTCTATTAAAGGGATTCCTTAAGACAACGACTAAGGATGGCCTTCCTAACCAAGAAGTTTAACCTTGTGAAGGGGAGGAAACTCCACCACTAAGGCAAGAGTAAAAGGAGGCTGGTGATTTTTCTTCAAAGGATGCTTCTAACCATATCCACACTCAAATATTTGAAACCATTGGGATGGTTGAGAATGAGAAGCTTGATTCAGAAGGGTCGAATTGTGGTTTAGAAGTAGAGGAGGATTTTGAGGCAGAAGATGAGAACACTCCTCTAAAGGCTTTGTTGATTAATAGGTCAAGACCAAAGCCATTAGGAAGCAGCTTTAGAAGTAGTTGTAGTTCCAACTCTTCTGGAAAATGTAAGAAAAAGCATGGGAAGAAGAGATTCTTAAACTAATGGATTAAGTGAATTTTGATGAGACAAACTTAGTTTAATATAATGAGTTGTTTTTGTTAAGACCAACCTTAATTTGCCAAAATCATTCATAAATAAATTATGATTAATTGTGTGTTGTGAATTTAATTGAACCCATCTTAGAATATGTAAGAGTTTTTATGAATTGTTTTAGTGACTATGTATGTATATGTATATATATACTGGTGTTGTGGAAGTTTCGTTGAACAATGGAAAGAAAAATGCATTAGGTTGTGGTGACTAGTCGCTGGCATTCTTAGTAGCTAGTCGCTAAGAAGCTTTTGTTTGCAAACCTTAAACTATCAATTGATCGATAGAGAATGTGACGGTCGGTCGATAGAGACTTAGAGAATGTGGAGCACTCTATGAGTTTTGAGTGTTGTAGTGACTTTAGCAACAATTTATAGCTAAGAAGGGATGCTAAGTTTTTTTGTCCTTATCGACGGATTGGTAAAGTTTGTGGCGATTGATTAGTGGGTGCAAAACTAGATGTTGAACACATTTAATGAGGGATAATGGAAGGACTTCTTCTTTAACTTATATATATACAAGGAAGACAATTTATTACAAATTGCTTAAGCTCCATTTGCATTCAATACACTTGTTCTCTTCCTCATAAATCTATTTATATTTGTGCTCTTAAATTTGCTCATATTTTTTTGTAAACCCTAAGTATACTACAAGAGTGAACTTCATTTGCTTATCTTATGAGAGAGTGTAGTATACAAAGTTTGTAAGTGTGAGACATTGTGTAGGCTCTTGAAACCATTGTGACTTGTTGTGAATAATAGAAGTGGTATGAAGTCCTCAATTGGAGGTGGTTTATGTGTCCGTGGAGAGTAATGGGCGGTTTGAATTCTATGTTATACTTGGCTTGATCTTCTCTTCTCTTCTCTATTCCCTTTATTTCTCAGCAATTTATTTACTTGGCTATTATTTATTTTCCTTATTTATTTGTTTAATTGCATTAAAAGTAGTAAATTTGCGAAAGATTGTAAAGTAACTCAATTCATCTCCCCTCCTAAGTTCTTAGCCTGGCATTTCAAAGACATACCTTTACATAGGTGCTAATTCATTATTTTTTTTGTTCATAGATGAATATAGCTTCATAGAATGTAAGAGGGATTAGTGTCCCCTCAAAATCCAGTGATGTAAGGAAATGTTGTGCCAAAAATGAGGTTTCTCTTATTAATTTATTGGAAACATGAGTAAACTCAATAAATGAAGATATGATTAAGCATAAAATTGGATAGAACTGGTCCTTTGCTATCAACCAGATGACAAGGAAGAGGTTGTGGGTATGCTGGGATCCAAGGGTTTGGGATGTACAAGTTTCTTTGGAACATGATCATTTTATCCATTGCATTGTAACTGTCTTTGCGGTAAACATTTCTTTTGCAGTTACTTATATTTATGGAGTGAATGATGACATTACTAGAAGGCTTTTGCTTTCTATTGTAGAGAATTTAGGCCAATGTACCCTGGATTGTCCTTGGTGACTTTAATATTGTGAAAAGTATTTCTCAGAGTCAAACTAGAAGCCTAAGAACAACAATTGCTATATTGGATTTTCAAGCCTTCTTGATGTTATGGAGCTAGTTGATTTAAGGTTTGTGGGGAACTTTTTCTCATGGTAAAATAAACAAGATAGTAACCCTATCTTGAGCAAGCTTGATAGGGTTCTTGTCAATCATGAATGGTTAACAAAATATTCATGTTCTCAAGCATCTTTCTTATCTCCCTTGCTATCTTATCATTCTCTAGCCACTTTTCACTTGGACTTTAAAAGGCTAGCCAAATGTTACCCTTTAAAATTTTCAAAATTTGGGCTAACCATGAAGAGTTTAAGGAGATTGTTTCAAAGTTGTGGAGTGTTTCTCTTTTTGGTTCTAAAATGTATCAAGTAATCTTAAAGTTGAAGCTCCTAAAGATAAATTTTAAGAGGTTGAATTGGTTTGAGTTCTCAATATATAAAGTAGAGTAAAGGTAGCTAAGAATACCTTTTCCTTTATTCAAGTTGATTTTTTTCAAAATGGAAATACTTTTCTAATGGAAGAAGAGCAAAATTCTTATAAGGAGTATTACCTCATTCGAAATGAAGTAGAGTGCTTTTGTAAACAAAGGTCAAGGGTTAAATGGCTAAATCTAGGGGGGAAAAAAACACTATGTTTTTTTGCAAGTCAATGGTTATTCACCATAAACGAAGTTCCATTTATAGTTTACAATGAGTGGATGGGAGTAAAGTGAAGAGTGACTAATAGGTTCATAGTGAATTGATAAACTTTTTCTAGAATTTGTGTGAAAATAATAGGTTTGGCCCTTTATTAGATGGAGTTGAAAATTATGTGGCGAGAAGGCTAAATGACCATCGGATTAATGAAATTAAAGTGCCTTCTCTAATGAAGACATTGGAGTTACTTTTTTTTTTTTACTAAGGCAATGAGAAAGCACTGTAATTTGATGAGTTTGCAATAAAATTCTTTAAGCATGCTTGGGATTATATTAGGGAAGATACCATTACTATAGTACATGAGTTCATACAATTTGGTTTCTTACTAAAAGAGGTGAAATATACCATCATATCCCTTGTGCCTAAGATATCTAAACTTTCCCCCCTCTATGAGTTTAGACCAATGTCATGTTGCAATGTAATTTACAAAGTTGTTTCTAAAGTAACTACAACAATGTTGAAGAAAGTCTTATATTTTGTGGACAAAGAGTAGGCAACTTTTGTACTGGATTGAAGGATCATGGATAATATTTTCTTAGCTCAAGAGTTGTTCATTAGCTACCATCTTTCCAAAGGTCCACCAAGTTGTGCTTTAAAAGTAGATATTCAAAAAGCTTATGACAAAATCAATTGGAGCGTCCTAAAAATTCTACAATATATGCATTTCCCATCTTACTTTTATATTCTTATTGATCAATGTATCTTAACGGCTAAATTTTCTATAGTTATCAATGGAAAACTCATGGGTTTCTTCTCAAGTAAAAGAGGTTTAAGACAAGGGGATCCAATCCCCCCTTACTTATTTGTCCTTGCAATGGAAGTTCTTTTGGGCATTTTTTGTAAAATGTTCCCTAATCTTGGCTTCTCTTTTCATTGGAGATGCAAAAATGAAAACCTAACTAATCTCTATTTTGTTGATGATTTTCTTGTGTTTTATAAGACTAATGTGGAATTGGTTACATATGTTCATAATGCATCATGGTTATTCAAATGCACGTTAGGCTTTATGACAAATGAAGGGAAAAACACAATTTTCTTTTACAACGTTGAACAATAGTAAAAGGTTGCTCTTTTTAATATTTTGGACTTTAGGAAGGTAGCATTCTTGTTCACTATCTTGGAGTTCCCTTGATATCTACTAAGTTGAAAAAAAAAGACTGTGAGGTTTTATAAGATAAGATTATGGTGCACATGTCTTCACATACCTCTAAGTTTCGCTCATTTGTGGCTCATATGCAGTTAATTAAATCAATTTTGTTCTCTATGCAAAGCCACTAAAGTTTAGTGTTCCTCTTGCCTAAATTGGTTATAATGTAGATTGAGAAAAAAAAAAAGAAATTTTTGTGGAGTGGAAAGCTTAACATCTCCACAAAAGCAAAAGTGAGAGGGGCTATTGTGTGCAATCTAAAGAAGAGTGGAGGCCTTGGTATTTCTAAGCTAGTTGAGTGGAATAAAATAGCTTAGATCAAGCATATTTGGCACTTACGCAAGGGAGGATAGAGGGGACTTTAGGTGGATTAGATGCACTCAACTTATTTAAAGGGTCATGACTTTTGGTTGATTAAAACTTTAGCAACTTGTTCATGGAACTAGAAAAAATTGCCAATTTTAAGACCCTTAGTCCATGGATAGTTTTGTTAGAAAGTAAATGATGGGCTCTTAGTCTTTCTTTAGTTAGAATTTTAGTTGCCAAGAGGGCCTTTGGGTTTGTTGATGGAAGGAACAAAGTGAAGCCTACCTATGGGTGCCTTATTGGGCAAACTTTTAAATAATAGCCTTTGTTAAACTAGATCTATCCCAACTAGACACTTTATGTTGCCTCCCTTCCCAATTAGGCAAGTATTCCATAAAAAATGATTATACTTATCTAACTTTGTCACTACCTCCTACTCTATGGTACAAGGTGGTTTAGAATCAAAGAACCATAACAAGACATGCATTTTTTCTATGGTTAACATGGCTTTGTAAACTATAGACTTTAGATAAGATGATGGTGTAGGGAACAATGAATTTTGCTATTTGTTTCTTGTGCAAATAAGGGTTAGAAGATCACCCACATCTAGTTTTTGAGTACTCTTACTCTTTCTAAATGTGGGTAAAAGTATGTGAAGCGTTGGACTGTCACCCTTCCTACCACAATTGGTTAGGTGCTACAAGTGGTTTAATTACTATAGGTAGCTCTAAGTTTGATTAGATCGGTATGTAGAGAGCTTCCCCTACAATTAGAGTCTACTACATTTGGAGAATAAGAAATAGTGTTCACTTTGGAAAGCATTTACCTTCTCTATGTTCCTTAGCCAACCAATCACTTAATCTTAGTTCTTTTTTAGTTTACTCTTGTTTTCCATAGTTTTTTTTTTTTTTGGTACTTTTTATTCTTCTTTTACAAGATAGAGGAGTTGTGTAAATCATCACCAAGTTTGATGACTATACATTCTCCTTACATTTAAAGAAATTTTGCTTATCTAAAACAAAGAGAGACAATCAACATTAATGGCAATATGTACTAAAAAAAATAGTCAGTATTTGACAATCAATTTTCAATTTTGATGAATGTTGATGGGAATCAAAACTTAATAGACTAAAAGTTATAATATACAATGTTTTTTATTGAATCACTATTCATTAAATAGGTAAAAATACATTTTCCCATTACTAATCATTGTCAATTAATATTGACAATTAAGATTTTCATAAATAAAACATAATTGATTCTTAACTTTAGGAAAATTCTAGGGTGCAGTTACTAAAAAGTGATTATACCATATAATCACCTTTCTATCCACAGTAACAAGTCAAGTAGGTTAAAGGGTGGCTTTTTCTCTCTCTTTCCTTCTTTTTTTTTCAAAATAATTTTTTCCCTTTTAATATCATTTCTTATGATAAAATTTTCTTGTTATCCTCTTTTTTAAAACAACAAAACAAATAGCACACTTAAATCCTTATATATAAATATATATGTTATAATGGTATTCTATTATATGCAATTGATATATCTAGGGATATATGTATCAAATGACATTTGATATATACATATCAAATATAAATAATGTTACAATAGTCGAATTGTGTTGAAATTTTGATAGGTAGTTGAGATTGCTTGCAAAAGGAGCCACTCTAATGATTAAGTTAGTACAATGGTGTTTAGAGAATAATGGCGAATAATATGTATAAAAGTATATGTGGTTTAAATCCTTTACTATGTGGTCTCATTCCCTATTTATAAGGGATGAGATCGAGCTATTTTATAAAGGGGGATTAATGTCCCTAAGATCCATTCCAAATTTTGTGGGATAGGAATCGTTGACTAAGATCTTTCCTTATTTGTTGGGCGACTCCTTTGCATTCCTTATTTAGACATTTGATGAGATTTGGCTAACCTAAACTTAGGGCTAGGGTCTTAGGATGGATGTGAACATCCAGGCTATTTTAGTTTGTTCAACTTTTAGCTAGGTTCGTATGGCCTATTATTGCTCATTCTAGACTCTATCGTTTAAACTTCTTGTTCTGAAGGCTTGGTTAGAATAAAAGAGCTTGGATTTGATCTCTATAGCTTAGTTTTAAGCCTAGGTAAGTTGAATTGGGCTTTGGGAGTCCAAACCTAAAAAGGCGTATCAACACTTGACCCCTATCCCTACCCTACTCTTGTTAGTGATAGGTTGGTGGGGAGAGTTGATGAAAGGATGGGCTCTCAAGGTTTGTAAGATGAGGCACTATGTGCTGGCGACGAGCTATGGTCTAGAGGGTGAGCTCTTTATTGGGATTCTTAACTTCTTTTCTAACTTAGAGTAGTGGAGTTTTAATTCCAGTGGAGTGACCAAGAAAGCAGGTTGCTCGAGTTGGGCTTCACCAATGCTTAAAGAGTTGAGGAGTGTGTGAATTCCTTTGTGGTGATGGTCGAGTTGGTAGTCTAAAGGTGAAGTTGGGTAAGTAATTTGCCAAGCTGTGCTGTGTTTTACCCTCTTAAGCTAAGTTAAAAGGAGTGCAAATCCTTAAAATTGGCTACATGGAGTAGTCTGATCTCTTTGAGTTGTGTAATTCAAAGAGATAGTGCCTTCTTAAGGAAGCTTTAATTCAATTTGTTTTTAGGTGTGTAAAGGTTAGCACATTTAATGCCAGGGATAGCTATTGAGATGCTATAGGCATGATCTATGCATGCCAGCTATGCCACTAAATTTGCATAATTGATTTGAGATGTGAGACACGTGTTGAGATCAAGTCGAAAGCTGTTAAATCTTGTCTCTTCACTCAATTGTCTCTTTGTATATCGTATTCTGGCTAATAAATACAAAATGTTCGATAGTTTTTGCTCTTTTATTCTCTTTCTTCATCCTCAAACCCTCTCATTCTTTCTCTCTTTCCTCTTCTTTCGATTTCACCATGCTTCCTTTGATTTAGCTTGCTTTTCATTGTGTTTTTCTCCTATTTCTTGACCAAGTTCTTTCATTGATAGGTATGGTAATTGTTTCTTTTTTGTCTTCTCATACTATGAGTGATTGAGTGGAGGAGAGAGGTACTCCCTCCCCAATGGTGGTAGCGGAGCACTCTTCAGAGCGCAACTTCAGTATGGTGGCGGCATCAAGTAGAGGGTTGGATAGAGAAATTGATATGGTGGTTGTGCAAATTCTTAAGGATATATATGTGGATGATGGAGAAGAAGCTAGGCCTCTAAATCCACTTTATTCTTCTGTAGAGGAGGGTAATACCTTAATGGGGTACTTTGTACCCTCTTGTAAGAGGAGCTAGTGAATCTAAAGAGGTGTTTCCATTCGCAGCCTTAAGGATGGAGGTTAGAGAGGCGTCAAGCCAACGATTGTGTAGCCTTAATGGTTGGTTGTTGGCTTAGTTTATATTAGAAGCATATGGAGTTTAGACCTAGAGCTTCGTTCTCCAAGTTTTAGAAGGAGTTCCCCCTATACCATAAAAACTCTCCTACTTAGCTTATTTCGAATGCTTGTTGGTTATTATATGATGTTATAATAGTATTCTATTATATGCAATTGATATGTCTAGGGATATATACATCAAATGACATTTGCTATATACATATCAAATATAAATAATGTTACAATAGACTAGTTGTGTTGAAATTGATGGGATTGAGATGCTGTAAGGGCAAAAAAGGTATTAGGGGGGGGGGGGGGGGGGGGCGGGGGTGGGCCACTCTGATACTTAAGTTAGCACAATGGTTTTTAGAGAATAATGACGAATAATATGTATAAAAGTATTTGTGGTTTAAATCCTTTACTATACGGTCTCATCTCTTATTTATAAGGGATGAGATTGAGCTATTTTATAAAGGGGGATTAATGTCCCCAAGATCCATTCTAGATTTTGTGGGATAGGAATCGTTGACTAAGATCTTTCCTTATTTGTTGGGCGACTCCTTTGCATTCCTTATTTAGACATTTGATGGGATTTGGCCAACCTGACCTTGGGGCTTGAGTCTTAGGATAAATGTGAACATCTAGGCTATTTTAGTTTGTTTAACTTTTAGGTGGGTTCGTATGGCCTATTGTTCCTTGTTCTAGCCTCTATCGGTTATACTTCTTGTTCTGAAGGCTTGGTTAGAATAAGAGAGCTTAGATTTGATCTCTATAGCTTGGTTTTAAGCCTAAGTAAGTTGAATTGGGCATTGGGAGTCCAAACCCAAAAGGCCTATCAACACTTGCCCCCAATCCCCACTCCACTCTCATTAATGATAGGTTAGCGAGGAGAGTTGATGAAGGGATGGGCTCTCAAGGTTTGTAAGATGAGCTACTGTGTACTGGCGATGAGCTATGGTCTAGATGGTGAGCTCTTTATTGGGATTCTTAACTTCTTTTCTAACTTAGAGTAGTGGAGTTTTAATTCCAGTGGAGTGGTCGAGAAAGCAGGTTGCTTGAGTTGGGCTTTATCGATGCTTAAAGAGTTAAGGAGTGCGTGAATTCCTTTGTGGTGATGGTTGAGTTAGCAGTCTGAAGGTGAAGTCAGGTAAGTAATTTGCCAAGCTGTGTTATGTTTTACCCTCTTAAGCTAAGTTGAAAGGAGTGCGGATCCTTAGAATTGGCTATGTGGAGTAGTATGATCTCTTTGAGTTGTGTGTAATTCAAAGAGATAGTGCCTTCTTAAGGAAGCTTTAATTCAATTTGTTTTTAGGTATGTAAATGTTAACACATTTAATGCCAGGGATAGCTATTGAGATGCTATAAGGCATGGTCTATGCATGCTAGTTATGCCACTAAATTTGCATAATTGATTTGAGATGTGAGACACGTGTCGAGATCAAGTCGAGGCTATAAATCTTGCCTCTTCACTCAATTGTCTCTTTATATATCGTGTTCTTGCCAATAAATACCAAATCTTTGATAGTTTTTACTCTTTTACTCTCTTTCTTCATCCTTAAACCCTCTTATCCTTTCTCTCTTTCATTTTCTTTTCATTTCACCATGCATCCTTTGATTTTAGCTTGCTTTTCATTGTGTTTTTCTCTTATTTCTTGACCAAGTTCTTTCATTGATAAGCAAGGTAATTGTTTCTGTAGACATACAAATTTTTTATTATATATTATTTTATTTCATTTTATATAATAATAAAAATAATAATAATAATGAAAAAAAATAAAAAAATAGAAACAAATACAATTTAGTTACATAATATGACCAAGGAACAAGCTAATAGCCTATTGAAAAGCAAACATGCACGCTGCACGGATGACCCAAGTTCGATCCTTGGTAGGTCAGAG
The DNA here is from genome assembly GCA_037954665.1 of Laguncularia racemosa. Classification (NCBI taxonomy): domain Eukaryota; kingdom Viridiplantae; phylum Streptophyta; class Magnoliopsida; order Myrtales; family Combretaceae; genus Laguncularia; species Laguncularia racemosa. The sequence goes on from JBBMOL010000004.1 coordinate 8,783,858, forward strand.
TCGCGCAAATTTTTCTTTATAGTAGAAAACATGTGTTGAACACACTTTTTCTCCTTCACTATTCATCATCTTCAACCTCCAGCTGCATTTTCGGCCGAAAAAAGTAGCCCATGAAGCTCATTTTTAACTCATTTTTACCCCTTTTTTTTCTTGATTTCGCCAAATGGAAAAATCCTGAAGATCATATTCCCTAGTATGCATGTAAGCCAAGAGTCGATCTAAAGACACTTGATTAATTAGATAAAATCGGCATGTAAAATGGGAAAAAATCATTTTGCACGAATATTATTCTTGCTCAAATCAAAATTTTTAATGCAAAAGGAAACTTCCAGGAACATTTTCAAGCAAAACGAGCATCTAGAGATCCTTTTTGACTCAAATTACTACTAAATTAATGAAATCAAAGTTGTAATCGGTCAAAACCCATTAAAATCGAGATTTCGATTTCATTATGGAGATGGAACTTCCCCGAAGTAATCTAGGCTAGATTAGTATAAATAGAGGGCCGATAATCCATTCCCATCATCAAGCATCCCTCGGAAACACCAATTTAATCATTAATCTGAGCTTTCTCTCTCTAAATTTTTTGTTTCTCTCTCTACCACTCTCTGTTCCTCTCTCTAAGCTCGCTGGAAGCCTCTTCCTTCCTCTACCGTGATGAGCCGAAGTTCCAGTTAGGTTTAAGGTGATCGGAAATATCTTCCTCTTCTTCGCCGGAGAAGCTCATCGGGATCCTCCTCATCCTCGTTGGAAAAGCTCGCCGGAATTTTTCTCTTCCTCACCGACGTCGACTTCTAGGTATTTTATTTATTATTATTATTTATTTATTATTATATAGATTTTTCTTATTTATTTATTTATTATTTATAAAATTTTATTCTCTTTTGTAAAAAAAAGTAATTATTTTTATTATAAAAAATGATAATAAAAAATATAATTTTTTTCTTTTTTTTTATTTTTAGATAGTCTAAAAAATATTCTTACTTATTATAGATATATCAAAAAAATAATAATAAATAAATAAAATAAAAAATTTTACAAGTTTTTTTTTTCACAATTTAGATTTTTCAAAAAAAAAATTATGAACTAAGACTGGTTTGATCCTGAATAGCGAGTACGTAGACACCTACGGGGTGACCTCAAATAATGAATTCTTCTTTTCTTTTTTTTCGTTAAACATTTTTTTTTATAAAGTTTAATTTTGGAAGGTTAAGTGGTAACGGTAAGGTTTTAATACGATAGCCTTTGACCTCAAATCTTTGGTTTTATTGAAACATCCTATGCAGACTAGTAGCTAAATTAAAATTAATATGCTCAATTAGTCTTAATTTAATAGTTTTCTCGATCTCGATTGGATGGCGACTCCTTTTTCTCTAAGTTAGATAAAAAAATAAAACTTTTCTTAATTTTAGTCGATGATTTACATTAACTGAGCATAGGGTTTAGTGTAAATCAAATTAGGAAAAATGAATTAAAATTTAGGCTCAACAAGATAGTGATTCCGTTGGGGACCCAAGTGGGCTAGCCACTTAAACCTTACAAAAATAAATTTTATTTATTTATATATTAGCATTATCCGTTGAAATTTCATTATTATACTTTGTACTAACTTTTATTTATGTGGGATTAAGAGTTATTTATTTCCGATGTGTGTTAGATACGGTCAAACCCAAACCGTCTTAAAACCTTAGTAGGGGAGCCATTATGTAAGTTTTGAGCGTAGTGGAATGACCACCGCTCGGGGTCGAATAGGCTACCCTACTCAAATTTTGATGTAGCTCGTGATCCTTTTTAAAAAAAAAATGTGGGAGGTTATAGAGTTTGGGAACTTTTAGAACCTACCTTATGCATACATGAAGTCATAAATTGGCAAGTAAACGCTAAAGTGATATAAAATAAAGTTACAAATACAAGTTTTGAAATACTTTCCTTGTAAAAGTAATATTGTAATTAGATATGTAAATTTTTTATTTTTTTAGAAAAATGTAAATTAGGAACTTTTGTAACAAAAGATTTTTAGTTGTAATTTTCTCTTGTAATGTTCCAGATAGCTAGCATTGAGAAATCGTTAGACCCAAAGATCATACTGAATTTCTAGTTTACCCTCTACCATCTTGAAGAACATGCTTACATTAACGAGAAGATTGGGTCGATTCTATCTCTCATGAAGATTGAGGCCAACATTTCCCTGATCCAAGCCGTGGTACATTTTTGGAAATTAGAATCCGTAGCATTTTTCCTTGGCCCACATGAAATCATGCCAACAAGAGAGGAATATACTTAACTCCTCCAAGCCCCTCAATTAGCAAACGAAGTATATGTACCAAATCTAGAATTAGGGCTAGCTAGCATTTTCAACAAGCTATTGGGAATTCATAAATCAAGTAATTAATGAAACATTAGGAAAGTGTAATGGACATTGCATCCGTCTAACAAATTTGCAAACATGGTTTGGAGCCTAATATGATGCTGAAGATCAGAAAGACATCCTATGTGGAGACCCCAAAAATTACAAACAAAACAGAGTTCATGCTTATATACTATCGGTATTTAGAACTCTCCTTTTTCCTACGGGGTCTTTTACATTCATTATAGGGTGGCTGAGCTAGTGGCCCAGTTTCTAGAAGGGAAATCCTATATTCTTGCTCTCTTAGCTGAACAAATTCGCAACTTGAACTTTGTGAAGAGAAAAAGGCATGCCATCTTCAAAAGAAACATCAACCTTATCCTAATTTGGTTTTCTAAGTCACATCAAATGCTTTGGGCTAAACATGATTAGATGGTCATTGGCCCATCAAATCAATCTCATTGAATCTTGTGGAGAAAGAATGAAATTACCTGATTACATCCTTAGCTATTCTTGGGTTGAGATACTCGAAAATTTTACTATGGATGACATCTTATGGACTGCCAGATGGAGCAATTGTAACAAAATCATCTTAAAGTGCAAAGATTTTCAAGCAGTTCCATTAATCGGGCTCAATTGGTGTACAGGCTACCATCCACATTCAGTGGTGAGTCAATTTGGCATTATTCAAGATATAGTCCATAAGTCATCACTACAATCAATTACATTCGAATATCAAAACCCTAGCATGATAATTGCTGATAAGGTAGCTAAGTTGTTGGGAATAATGGCTTTGTGGGAATCCGAATTGAAAGTCTTAATATTGATTTAGGCGAATTTGAAGGCGAAGTTGGGAAACATCGGGCCGCCAAGGACTTCGTCATTAATCAATTGTACAAAACTAGTAAGAGAATCTACTGAGCTCCTGATATCACTCATTCTGCACCAAGTAATCCTTGCCTAGAGATGAAAACCTATATGGAACAAGTGCAAGCTCGAATGGAGGTTCACTTTGATTGCATGGAGGTTGAGTCGGATAACTGGAAAAATAGATTCAAAGAGTCCCACAAAAAAAATAAAGCTTTAGAAGCCCAACTAAGGATAGCTCATCAAAAAATCAAAGAGTTAGAAGCCATAACCAGTTAAGTGGAGGGACACAAAAGGAAACCATTGCAGGAACTAGAAGCCAAAAAAATTAGAAAGATTAGATGTTAGGTTGTTTTGTTTTGTTTTTTTTTTTTGTTTTTGTTTTTATATATATAATGTAATCAAAACTTTGATATTCGCAGTTTTAATAAAATTTCAATATTTTTTTTTTCACTTTAACGATTACTTGCCAATTTCCATACTTGCATCTGCTTGAATCATGCATGCATCTTTTTGCACTAAAACCTCCAGTGTCGAACCAACTTTAGGTTTCAAGATAGTGCCTAAACAATAGAACCCCATAAGAAGCCTATATAACACCCGTTTTAGAGCTAAGATGTCAAGTAACAGCAACACTAGTGACAATGCTGCTGATTAAATAATGATTTCACTGGAACAAACAGTGCATAATCTCAATGATTAGGTCAAGTTTCTGGTAGAAAGTCTTACTCTCTTGCAATCCACTCAACCGAATCAGGAGGGCACTTTAGGGGGGCATAAAGGAAAAAATGTTGAAAATCCACCTCCCGAAAATGAAGAAATCAACTCTATAAATGATCCCACATTTGATGTGGAACCTAAATCAAGAGTTTGAATCTCATGTCATCCTGAAAATCTGCAGAGGCAAATGGAGGAAAGGCAGAAAGACATGGAGAGAAAACTTTAACAACAATTTGCTAACAAAATAAGAACTCTGGAAGGACTAGATGGATACGAGCCAATTGGCTTCTCCAACTTGACAGTTTTTTATGCTATTGCCTATCTTGAAAAGTTTAAAGTACCAGAATTTGAGAAATACGATGGCACTGGATGTCCAAAGATGCATACCAGATTATATGTCAGAAAAATGGGAAAATATGTGCAATACAATCAACTAATGGTATAAACTTTCCAAGATAGTCTCATTGGATCTACCTTAACTTGGTATACGCAATTGGACCTCAACCAAATCAACACTTGGGAAAGGTTGGCTCGGGCATTCTACAAACAGTACAAATTCAACATTGAGGTTGCTCCCTCAGTATGTGATTTACGAAGTATTCATAAGAAACATAATGAATCCTTCAAAGAATATGCTCAGCGTTGGCGAGCTCAGGCTGCAAGGGTCAATAGTCCAATCTTGGAGAAGGAATTGATATCCATCTTCATCAATACATTGGAGAAATCTTATTTCACTCACCTGATTAGGGCAGACCTCTTCAAGCTTCGCAGAAGTAGTAACAGCAGGATATAGGATCGATAATGCTATCACTTATGGAAAATTACCTGTCAATGAAACATCCAGAGCAACCTCATCCAAACCTTTGAGTAACATCAAAGGGAAAGAAACCACCATTGGCATGGTTAATTCTAGTAGGAACAATCGACCAACCCCTCAGCTTTCTTTCCAAACACCAAACACTTTAATCCAACTACAACCAAAGAACCAACCTCAAATGAACAGACCTCCTAGACAATTCACTCGTATCCAATCCCATTAAGCCAAGTTCTTGCTAGCCTCAAAGCTGATAATCTAATCAGCTTTGAAATCCCCAATGAAAGATACAACCCAGGAACTATGACCCTAACCTCAAATGTGAATACCATATGGGGTAGGTAGGACATTCAACAGACAAGTGTTGGAGACTTAAGAATAAGATCCAAGATCTAATTGATGCAAGAGTAGTGCAATTAGACTTCATTGAGTCACTTACTTCCAATGTCAACAATAACCCACTTCCCAATCATGGCCCTGCCATCAATATGATCACCTCAGAAGCACCCGAACCAGAAATTGATTTATATAAGTTGCCCGTAGAACAGATAACGTAGAACTTGCAACAAGATGGCTTCCTACTATCAGTCAATCCAAGCAATAGAATACAAGCTAAGTTAGTCATTTCTCGGTTATTATTAGAAGGCAAACTGCAATCAGCATACATTTAGGAAATGTTAGCTCCTAAGCTTAACAAAGAATTAAAAAGAAGATGGCATGCAGGTGATTCCACAGTTGGTATATTAGGATAACACTTGGGGAAGTTTAATTATTTTGTTAACTATTCTATCCAATTGCCGATTCATGAAGAGCTTACTCCAAGTGGTTGGGGTTCAGATTTTGAAGAGGAAGACAACTCCTAAAATGAAAAGAAGAGTGATCAAGCAGTTAACATGATAGGACCCAATTTTAAACCAATGCTCCTAAAATGTTACAAAGAACCGGGGCAAGAGAAAAAAATCCCAAAAGTTAAGAAGTATACTTTCCATATTCCTTTAGCACCTGAAACTTATAAGGCTGCCCCATTTAATTATGAGATGATTAATTAAGAAAAATCTCCAAGTTCTATCATTGGAGGAATCACTAGGATAAGAAGGGTTATAATCCTGAAGGAAAGACTACAAAAAAGCATGAAACTAGTGAATCAAGCAATGAAGTCATAAAGCCAAAAGTAGAAGAAGAAAAGATGATAGCCTTTTCAAAGATGATTAACTCCACTGAATACAAAATCATGGACCAATTATCAAAGACCCCAGCTTAAATATCCCTTATGGGTTTTCTACTCTCTTTCGAGCCTTACAAAGAGGACCATCCTAGCATGTGGTGCAAGTAGACGGCTAAGAATCCACACAACAAACATTTTTCTAAACCTTTTGCCCATTACAACATCACTATTTTTTATTTCACTTGGAGCATCATTCAACTCGCTATCTTTCACAAGACCAGTGCTATTTTTTATAGCATGTAAGGCCTCCTCTCCAACATCAATTGGGACATCTTCCCCATTGTTGCTCAATCGTAAAATATCCCCCACATCTTGAGAAACTACTTAGAACCATTGATTGCTAAAATGTAGCTATCTGAATCAACGTTCCAAATAAGCTAAATACAAAGATCCTTATCCATTTTTCCATAGTTCAAATGAAATAGACTTTTGAACCCCATTTTAGTTACAACTTCTCTCTTTTCTATATTGAACTCTTTTAGTATAATAGCAACCAAATTTGAAGCACACCTAATGTCATTCTGCAATAAATAAACAATCAAAATGAGATAATCTAAGATTGTTAAGGTACAATTTATTAAAGAGATCTTTGAGATTACCTACATTGAGGGACTCATAGATGATTCTTTGAAATTCTTATACTTAGCAGAGCTATCCATACCTTTCTATTTGTATTCCCTCTTAACTTCCTTAGAAAGATTCTACTTCTCAACAATTCTTTTATGCATGTGCAAAAATGAACATCTTTTACTATAACTTATCAAATGAACAACTAAATTTGTATACTTTCTAGATTGGTTTCCTAAACATTAGTCTAAATTAAGTGGAATGATTTCAATATATACCTCTTCTTGGCTTAACCCTTCCTCTAAAACTTTCTTTGTGCACTCCTCCTTACTATAAAAGATAAGAGGTCGTTGTAGACATTTCATGCGTCATACAAAATAACAGTAAACATTGATCATATATAAGATTATCTTACTAGAAGTGCATGTATGAGGTCATTGGATGTTTCATTATGACCACACAAATTTAATCACCTGTCATAAATTGGAATTAGTTAATATATGATTACTAACATGGTATAAATATGAAAAAACTATCTCAACTAAGAACCATTGAAGAAAAAAATAGTAAATAAAATTTCACACACATACAAGTTGTAGACATACATTATTGTGTAGTAAATGTCAACAATTTTAGTGAGTCTGTCGATTGTTATTATTAGAGGGTTTACTAATTTTTTATTTTGAATGAAATGTTGATAGGAAGTAACTAACCTATTGACATATCAATCAAGAGCACCTTCTTAGGAAACGCACTTTATAACTCTCGAATGATATATCAACAGGTTAATTAATTCCTGTCAATAGTTCATTTGAAGGACATTGTACATACTATGCTCTATTTGCAAACTATCAATAGTCCATATGATAATGTCAATAGATATGACACTGCATATCAACTAAGCAATAGCTTGTCAACAGACCACCAAAACCTTAATTCCAAACATGATAACCTTAATTTCATTTACTTTAATTTCAAATATTGAGAGCCTATAAAGAAAAGAACAATAATGCACAAACCGTAATTTCAAAATTGCAACCCTAATTAACCACAAAATAAAAACAAAACCCTAGATCTCCCACAAACAATAAAATCAAAGACAATGTTACACATATAGACATTTATAATCGAAAATAAGATTATATACTCAAAGAACACAAGCTAAGATCCTTAATGCATGAAAGATGAAGCCTTTTAGGGGAAATTGGGGATTGTAGTAAGGGATTTGGGTTTTTTTACTAAAGAAGAGGGTTTTTTACTAGAGTTTTGGGAGGAATATGGTGAGTTAACTGAGGGTTTAGGGTTTTTATTTTATTTTATTAAGTGGTCTTTTTACAGGAGTTTTAGATTTTATTTTTTTTTGGTGGGTGGGGGGTGGGGGGGGTTTACTATGGAATTAGTGTGTTTGAAATATTAGAGAATTTTCAATAATGAGAAAAGAGAAGTAAATATTTTTTGTTTTTATATTGTTTAGAAAGCAAATTAATTTGTAAATGTTGTTACTTGTTCAATAGGTTGCAAGGCAAATGAATAAAATGACATGGATGGCTAGAATTATTTCATTGAAGTCTCTATGGTTGAAATGACTAAATATGGTGCAGTTACTTTTTAGTGATTGCAACTTAGCCCTTGTAACTTTATTATTTCAATTTCGTTTATGGTAAATGAATGGGAGTTCAAAGAAAGATAACATTAGAGTAATAGAGATTGCGTGCAACGGTTATTTAATATTAATGAAACCATAAATATAATAATAATGGTGACTTTTGAAAAGGAATTGAATATTGAAAAGGTAGATCCTCTTTTGAAAAAGCTTTAATAAAATAAAAAATTTGCAAATCCAGGAAAAAAAATTACTAGGAAGGAATCTAATGGGTTTTATAGCACATGTGCTTAGTACTTTAAAATGGAAAATGGTAAGTTATGAGAGTAAATTTGTACATTTTTATTTTATTCTTTTTTAGTCATTTTGGCCATCTAATGATTCAAAATAGTTGGAGGGCAAAATGTATGATTACTCACAAAACCAAACATCTTTTCGATGATATAAATGTTTCGTTAATACTATCAAATATTAGTTAATAAATTGAACCAAAATGGACATAATAAATGAAAACATAATTAGCAAATTTATAGGGTTAATGTGTTAAAGTGATTGATTATATTTTTTCCCTAAGAACTCCTATAATTTCGATATCTAAATTATAGTTGAAATTTTTTGTAAGAAATTTTTAGGTGTTTGATTTACTTTACAAAATTTTATCAATAACTCTTTTACATAATGGTATCTTTACACTTACTTGGACAAAAGATAAAATAAGTTTCAATTTTTTTTAATAAAAAAAAGAAACAAACTCTGAAATTCAAGGCCTGTAGATAATATTCATACTTTTGGAGATATTACCGCTTTCAACCTATGATGTAAATAGATAAAAAATACTAAGAAAATGTTTAGTTTAATAAACAACATAAGTCTCATAATTTTAATAAAATAATAATACATAAATACTTAACAGAGATCTAGGAATACATTTTATAAAGCAAATATAGTTGAAAAAAAAATGAACTTGCTTTAAACCTCCTTACAAGTGGACAGTGGTTGAATTTCTTAAATAATTGGCTTTAATGGATAAAGTTAGTTGATGAATATGATGAATTGAACTCAAAATAAAATGTATAGAGTATTTTAGCTAAAAGAAAAACTTTATAGATTATTTTTCATATTAAGTTTGAACATTAAATTCACAGCATCTAGATATAGGAAAAAGGATGGTCATTTTATGGTAGTGCATGCCAAGCCTACAAAAGCATACAAAAAGAATGATCATTTTATAATATTATTGTTTCTTTGACAAAATTAAATGACTCAAAGTCGATATACGATGATGTGCTCATAATTAGGCCCCGTGTACATGATCTCCTTTGAGTCACACCTGCTCTCACCATCATTGCTTGCATCATCCTCAACATCAAACGGTATGCTCTTCAGCTTTTCTCTTGATGGCGAACTCCATATTTCATCCATTGCAAGAGACCTTTCGCATAGAGATTGATCTTAGAGGGCAGGAACTGAGCTTTGGAATGGTGTCCATAGAGCACTAAAGTTCTTTCGTGCTTTTTGTGCATTGTATATGGAGAAGGAGGTAGATACGTGTGAAATGTTAAAACAAATTCAAGAATAATTTGAGTTAATTATAAATAACATTCTACTAATTGCTAAATTAATGTATCATAAAAATAGAAGAAATGATTAATTTTTTCTAATTAAATAGCATTTTTTAAAGCAATTTCTAGAGACCTAATAATTAAGAAGTATTATGATTTTGAAATTATATAAGATAAAAGTTTTTAAAATTATAAATAAATACGTAGGTGTAGTCTCCTCTCTCTATATGTACATGTACGTATATAGCTATAAATATATAATGTAAACCTATATGCGAACATAACGTATATATGCACCTATATATCCTATATTAACTTTGCTAGTAGCCTACTTGTACACGTATCTATTATAGATACACTTAGATGACCATAAATGCACATCTTCTTATATCCACCTACTACAATAACGCATATGCATATAGATGTTATATTACTATATCAATTATATATATATATATATATATAAGGTAAATTACACTTATCACCTTTGTGAACTTTGTAAATTATACAATATCCTAAATTTTCAAAATACAATAGATATATTCTTGCTTTGTCTATATAGATGCTAACATGGCATAAATGTTGATGTGTCATCATCACATCAACATTATTCATAATTTTATTTAATATTATAATTAAACATATTATTAACTAAAATAAATAAAAAAGGTTCAAAAAGATAAAAATAACAAAAAAAAGGCTAATTTTTTTAAATAAAAGTACCCAACTTTTACATGTTATATATATATATATATATATATTAAAATTAAAAAAAAATACAAAGTAAAAAAAAAAAAAAATCTAGCCACCCCTAGCCTTTTGGTGGTTAGTGCCATTGCATGTTATAAAGCGGGTCATAATTGACAACTTAAAGTGGATCATTCAACACAACCTTAGTGATAAGTGACTACTCACTACTTTTGGAGGCCTCTTGCTATGGTTACCCCTTAGCCTTAAGGTGGCTAGAATTTTTTTTAAATTTTAATTTATTATTATTATTTTAGTTTATACATATATATAGAATGCACAAGTTGGGTGCTTTCTAAAAAAACAACATTTTTTTCTTTTCTTTTTAAATATTTATTTTTTTTTATTTTACTTAATTAATATATATACTTATAATATTTCAATAAAGTTATGAACAATGATGACATGGCAACGATACATTAGCATTCGTGTCATGTTAGCATCATGCAAGGAGTGTATCTTTTGTATTTTGAAAAAAAAGAGTGTTAGTACAATTTACAATTCATAGGGGTAGCTGTTGTAATTTACCATAAAATATATGTTATATTAATGATAGTTAGATGTTCAACAACTTTGCAATTGAATAAACTATAATATTTTTGTAACTCTTAGGAATACTAAAACTTATTTATGTTATATATAGGATTTTCAAGTGATGAGGATCTCAAAGTGGGAGACTTATACAAGTGGGCACTATCACAAGTGGGTTATGTTTCATTGCATTTATGAGTACCGTTTATGTACTTAGAGACTACAAGTCTTACACCTAATTGTGATTGTAAGTAACTGTTGGATGCACACATGTGATACTTTTGCTTGGAAATTGCTACAACTGGATGGTAACTTTGCTACATGTTTGGTGTGCTACTTGGTGTACTTTGATGTGTTGTGTAGTGTCTATGAGTTGATTGGTCACCATATAAATGGCTTAATGGTTGGCTTAAACTTCAACAAAACATGCATATCAACTCATTAGGGATGCATTTAGGATTATGGCACTAAATACTAACCTTTGGAGGAGGAATAAAGCATCCTTTTCTTGTATCTTGGTGAACTAACTAATAGGAGAGGGGACTGCAACATAGGTTATGAACTTGCTTGTTAGGGTTTTGGGAGGGGTTAAAGTGTCTCCAAAGCACACATTATCAACCCAGGCTAAAGTGGGGTTATTTTCTTTAGTTTCTTCATGATAGGCTAGACAATGTCATGTGAATGGCATTTGCTTCTACTTACATTGCACTTAAATTTCTTGAAAAACTTGTGTGATATTGTATGCAAGGTATAAAGCTTATCTCTTTTGTCATTACTAAATTGTGGTTTACTCACCTCCTTATAGACTCTATTGTAGGTAACTACCTTTAAGATTGTGATGGCATGAAGACAATGATAGGTGGGTTTGACCTAAGGAAATGCAAGACTAGGCTAGAATGGAGATTGGTTTCTTTTTATTTTCTTCTTGTTATCAACTACTAAGCTGCTCTTGGGAACCTATGCAATTGCTATGTCTATGTAATATATAATAACTCTTTGTAAATATTTTCTCTATGATATAAAACTTAAATTCTATTTTCTAGAAATAAGTGTCTCTATACTTTTGCTAACAAATAAGTATTAAAGTAGTTTCATTATAGAACCTTTATAGCTCGTTTATGATAGCATCTAAGTAGTTAGCTTCTATTATAGAGTGGTGTATACGATAGATTGTTACAATAAAATTATGTTTGGGGCATTGTAGACAAAGACTCTAAATATTGGTTTTGAAATATTATAATACTTCAAATTGTCTCATAATATGAAACAGTGCAAACACAAATTAAAAATAGAAAGTTGTACACACTATTTTTGCTTCTCATAGTTAAAAAGAAAATAGAAAAAGAAGAAAAATACTGAAAAAGTAAAAAAAAAAAAAAAAAGAGAAAACACAAAAAAAATATGGAAAAATAGTAAAAGCAAAAAAAAAAAAAAAGAAGAAGAGAAAATATAAGAAAAAAAAGGAAAAAAATAAAAAGCAATAACTCTTGTTAAAGTAGAGGTATATATAAACACTTAGTAGAAAAAAGCTATATCTCAGTTGGTGAATGAGGAAGTGGGTTTGATCTCTAATCCTAGTAGATGCAATAAGTGTTCTTTTATTTTCCATACCCCCCAATATCGCGTATCAGCCCATGATTGGCCAGCCATACATAGTAATCATCTTCTTCCTCCATAAGACCCAATTTTTACGGCTCATAATGGGGTGGATCTTGTTGATATAACCTTTTTTAGGTCATTTTTTACTAGATTTTCATTTCGATCTCACCAAATTAATGGTAAAATCACATATACCACTTGGGAACTTACTAATTGAAATGAAAATCCAATCCAAATATGAAAGGGAAGGGACTTAAAATTGGATTCAAAGTTCGAAAAAACAACACTTCCCCTTTTAAGCCTAATTTAATTTGTACGAATCATGCTAAATTGATGAAAATCAAAACTTTGTTTGGTCAATTAAGTGAAAAAAAAGGGTGAGGAATCCATTTGGGATAATGTCACCAATGCTACATGAACTTTAGATGAAAATTCAATTTATTACTTAAAGTTTAAATTTGCTAAATTTAGTACCTAATTTGAAATTTTCATGTCACTATTACTATTCATGTTAAATCTTTGTAACAATTCATTCATCTAATTATATCTTTTAGCCATTATTAGTGTAACATATGTCTGACTAATTTAAAGAATGTCACATTAGCATTATTAGCTCCAATTGTTGAATATAATGAAAAGACAATATTTTTTGTTTTATATAGTTTGATGTGTGTGCATGTGTTTCAAATTAACGAGTTTAGTGTGTGTAAAAATAATACCAATGTAGCATTTTTTAAACTAGTAGGACATTTATTGCGTTAATGATGGTCTGAAGGATATGACTATATAGGCAATTGTGTTATGAGATTTAATGCAAATAGTAGTAGTGACGTGAAAATTTCAAACTAAGTATCAAAATTATCAAAATTGAACTTTAGGTAATAAATTGAATTTTCGTTCAAAATTCAAGTAATAATTGTAATATTATTTCAATTTATTTAGGGCAAAGATTTCAAATTATGTCAAATGGATCAATGAGGTTGGAATCAATTATCTCGAAATAACCATTTTAAAAAAACATTAAATGTTTGACTATGTAGGAGTTTCCTGGATTCGAAGCAAGGAGCTGGAACTATAAATGAAGATCTTGGGTTCATTTTTAGGCATTGAGAAAGCATCAAACACTCTTAAGCACACTCAGGATCTCATTTCTTTCTCGAGGCGTTTTAAGTGTTCGAAGCTCTCTCTCTCTCTTCGATTAATCTTCGATTTCACTGAAATCGAATGAAATGGAAGCTGAAAATAGTTTCCTCAGTACCTAAACTCCAATGCCTTTCGACTAATTCCAGAATTCATCAAGATTTGAGCGTCTGATTTGATCAATTATAGAGCTAGGGTTTATGTGCTTTTGAACCCGAGCTTGTAAGTTGTGATTGGGGCTCTCTAGTTGTTTTTGAGTCAAAGCGGTTGAGGGCTTTCGATGAGGGCCTTAAATTTTTTCAGTCCGATCCACCCCCGCCATCGCGCCTCCAACCACCCTTTTCCGATCTGCGCACCCCCTCTCTCTTAGGTGTTTTTCTTCCCGTTTATTTTCTTTATTTATTTATTCACGTTCTTTATCCTAATAACTCTTTTAAATAATATTAAACTATCGCATCTGTTGGTGTCTTCTTTTATAGCAAATGTCAAAAAAAAAAAAAAACACAACATCAAATGAAAATAGTAGAATACCTTATACTTCTTATATATGCTTTCATTAGTTTTTAGTGTTTTTATTGTTTAATATATTACTAACCCATTCGTCTGTTTTTCCTTTTTTTTTAATCAAATAATATCTTCTTTATTTTTAAATCTATAACAGGAAAAAAAAGGAGAAAATCATAAAAAATACCAAATTTGTTCTTTAAATGATGACAATATAGCATGTGACATGTCGCTTCAAAAAAAAAAAAATTTAATAGAATTTCTATCATGGGAGGGAACTTGTTATCTTTTATTATAAAAAGGAAAATTATGCATAAAACAAATAACAAAGTTTCAAAAAGACTTTTCTTTTCCCTATTTTTATAGTCTTAGTTTGGCTGTAAAACATTTTCCCTTTTGGGCCATTTATCGTGTCACTATTTATTTATTTATTTCTTAATATGTACGTATCATCACTGTTAATTTGATAAACGATGTTTAGTATGCTCCATTATGTTACTCCAACTTGTCGTTTTCTTTTGGAATTCAAGGAATTTAGTTATACTTGAAAAATAAATAAAAGGAAGAAAATTTCAAAACTTTTTAGACTAGAAAGCTATTATGCCCTATCTTTTAATTTTTTTCTTTATAAGAATTTCCATAATAAATGGATATCTCACCTTTTTTTTTAAATCTCATTCTCACTTATAGAACTTTTTAGTTATATGAAAAAAGAGGGTATATTTTTAATTCTCAATGTTTATCTATATATTTTAATTGAATCCCTAACATTTTTTTCTTATATTTGAGTTTTTACCATTTCAAAATCTTATAAAAAAAATTCTATCAAACTTATTAAGTTTTTCATTTATCCATGATACATATTAACTACAAATTGATCCATAATACTTAGATTGATTAAATGATAATATTAAATATGTTTATTTATATAATTTATAAGAGTAACATTAAATAGGTATAATGATATAATACAATAAAAATAATTTAAAAAAATTAAAAGCAAGAAAATAGGTTGGAAAAATATATATGTACCCTAATTACTTTGACCAACTAATCTATAGTTAATTGAAAGTTAATGCATACTCAAGATGGACAAAACAAATAAACGTATTTATTGGATAATCCATTTTTATGAAGTTTTAAAAACGTTGATGACTTAAATAGAAAGAAAAAAATTAAGAACTTCAATGAAAAAGTAGGTAAATGTTTAGGATTTATATAGAAAAATAAGTAAATATTAAATACTAAAAGTGTACTTCTACTAAAAAATAATGGATAAAAATATTTCATATATCATGTTGAATCCTTGCTAGCCTTTCTTTGTTATGGTATGTACTTTTAATGTGGCTTTTTTCCATTATTAGTTATTGCATTCAATGTAGCCATCCCAATTAAGCCCTACGTATACGTTCATTTGCTAAAGTCACTTTCTTTTTTCTTTAAACATTTCTTTACTAGCATGTTCTTTATTTATAGGCACTTTTATGCCTTTTTTTTTTTTGCTTTATTTTTAGTGAATTAGTCTTTTTTGTTATTAATAAGGTTTACTTATTGAAGCCATTTGTGTTTTTGAGAACATAAAAAAAAATTAGACAAAACCTTTCAAAAGAAAGAAAGAAAGAAAAGAATAGACTTTTGTTTTACATGTACATTATAATCTTATGATACTATACTATTTTTTTTTTAGGAATTTCCATGATAAGTTATTATTTGTTATCCATATTATTTAAGCAATTGACTATTATTTTAGTGTCTCTCTTCAGTTCCTTAAGATACCCTTAAAAAATATTGGAAAAACCTATTAAATTGTGTATAATTATAATCTAGCTTAATAACTTCAAGTTAAAATAGTAACTTCTTAAAATCTCTCTCTTTTTCTTTCCTACTTAGATCATATTTATTACCTCATTTGTTTTTATAATTGAAGTGAATCTCTTAGGGCAACTAATAATGACTAGTTTTATAATGGATTTGTATTCATTTTGTAATACCTAAAAAATTTTATGATGTATATATGTTATAACATTATAACGTAAATCAAGAATAAGATGAGGAATTCATAAAAATTTGAGGGATAGATATGTCTTTTCACGATTAGAGTATAAATACTCTATAATAACCTTAGGTCTCTTCTTTTCACCTATCAGTAACCACACAATGATACGCAAGGAAAAAAAAGGTGGAGATGCTCTTGATAGGAACCCTAAAGATGAAAGGAAAAAGGAATGACCTAATTTCAAATATGAAAGGTAAAGGATCTTATACGAATTTCAATTTAGGTAATTGGAATTGGAATTTATGAGTGTCGTGTGCACATCAGGACTCGAGATTTGAGAAGGGACGATACGAGAACAGGGAATCAACGGTTTAAGGATATGATTTGTGGAATTTTGAAGTAAGTAATCTAATTCTGTAATTTATTTATAATTATATGTTTTAGAAATTCAATCAAGCTTAGGAATAGAGAGAATCGAGTTTAGGAGAAATTGGAATGAATGATTGGGAGTTCGTAGAGAATACTAAGAGTAACACAACCTACTAACACGGTCGTGTTTTGACCATATTGAATTCGAAAGTTACACCTAAAGATACACGGCCTCCTAACACGATTGTGTTTCGATCATGTTGAGTCAAAGGTAATCGTGTTGAGTGTGAAGGTTACACTGAGAGATACATGACCTCCTAACACGATCATGTTTCAACCGTGTTGAGTCAAGGATAACACGACCTCCTAACATGGTTGTGTTTTGACCATATTGAAATAAGAAGAACACGGCCTCCCAATACAATTGTGTTCAAATCGTGTTGAAGCCAAACTTTATACTAAAAAATACACGACCCTTAACACGATCGTGCTCCAACCCATGTTAAGCAACACAGTCCCTAACATGGCCGTGTTAAATAAAATATAACATAATTATATATTCATTTAACTTCAAATTAAACTAATTTCCACACGACCTAGATAGCTAGTAAGGACCTAAAGAAATTAAATAAATAAGATTGAAAGAAATAAGAGAATGATATTGATCTTAGATTAAGTAATAAGAAGTGCATGTTGATTTGTACAGATTTTAATTTAGTTAAGTCTAAGACCAAGAAGTGCTTAAGGCTAGGATTCAAGGTATTTGTAACTTATGTGTTGATTTGTGCTTATCTAAATTAGTTTATGCATTGAACTTGATTTAACTAGATGAATTGGCTTAAGTGTTTAAGTTTTATTGCTATATGTGCTTGACTCGGCCTAGGGGCCCGTGGTGGTAGATCCTTAGGGGGCAACTCAATGATTCTTGTGTGACGTTATCTTTAGTGGAGTTGCATTTGGAAATGATCTAAGCTGAATGTTGGTTAAGGGGTTTAAGTGGACATGGGTGTCAAGCCTGTAGTGGCAGTTCCTATCACCAAGATTAAGTGGTTTAAGTGAACATGGGTGTGGAGCCAATAGTGGCAGTTCTCATCACCAAATCATGTTCTAGTGTATTAATTGTGTTAAAGGGGTCACGAGTACCTTGTTGATGTTGGTATACATACATTATATTAAGAAATGGTTGTTTGTGTTTAAGTATTACATGATGTGTGTAATACTTGTTCATGTTTGTTCATACATGTATGTTTGTGTTATACGTACTAGGTATTAGCTCACCTTTCGAGGAACATTTTTAGATGCAAGTGTTGAGGGAGATGAGAACCCATAAGACAACTTGGGTTTGGGTGAACTACACAGAGAGGAAGATGAAGATTACCATTACTATTATGGTGATATAGTGATTAAAATTTAGGAAGATTGTGTTATTTGACTATAATTGATGATATCTTTTGAGGAATGTTATATTTTGTATTCAAAGACTTTTGTTGCGTTAGATATTTGATATGGTTTATAAAATTATTTTGAATTTTGAAGATGTATGAAATGCTTTTATATAGGAGTTATAGGTTAAAGTGTATTAGTATTTATTCAGAGCCTTAACGTGTTCTTATGAGATAAGGACCCGTGACGGGCAGTACAGCTTAGGTGGTATCAGAGCTTCAGATTTATGATCTTTAGCGGCTTAAGTTTAAATCTATAGGGAATAGGTTCATGATCTTTATGATTTAAGCTTTGATCTATAGAGCATAGGCCGTTGATTCTGAAGAGCTGAGGTAATGATCATTAGAGCTAAGTGATGATCAATAGATATAAGTTTTAAACAATAGAGCTTAAGATATGATCTTTAGAAGAGTTAAGCACCGGATTAGTAAGATAGTGAGACATAAAGAGAGGGGGTAAAATATGGAATGTTTACTTAATTATATAATTATTTTCTTGTATTATTACTTTACTTGTATTCTTCTAACTGCTAAGTTTTATATATGAGTAGACCTATATGTATATACTTACACACTATGAAATTGACCATGACTGATATTAACTCAAGTGGATCTGGTTATCTCTTCTTAAACAAAATGCCTCCAAGAAGAATCATTGAATCAAGAGTCGGAAGGGGTGCTAAATGTAATAACCCTAATGAGGAAGAAGCTTAGAACCCACGACTAAAAGGGGAAAGAGGTCAAATGGTTGAAGAGATAGTCCAATTACTGCATACTGTGAACCATCTGGTGGGATTATTGGCACAACAACACCAAGCCCCTAATGTCCCATAGCACATGAATGCTAACAAACCTATCAGCTTTTATAGGTTCATAAGAGTGGCTAAAGAGTTTAACCCTAGAGTGGATGACCCAATCAAAGCTGAGGATTGGATATAGGAAATTGAGAAAACCTTTGCTGCCTTCTAGATACCAGAAGATAAGAAGATAAATTATGCTGCATTCATGCTGAAAGGAATTGCAGTAAAATGGTAGGCTTCGGTTCCTAGACTTCCCAGGGAATACATGAACTAGATTGTATTTAAGGTGTTGTTTTATCGGAGATACTTTCCCAATAACTCTAGAGACAGAATAGAGAATGAATACTATAAATGTAAACAGGGGAACCAAACAGTTGAAGAGTATGAGGCAGAGCTAAATCGCCTCATTCAGTTCCTTCCCAAAAATGTATGTAATAATGATAAATCTTGAGCTAAAAGGTTCCTGAGAGGATTGGAATTAAACCTACAACTTGCAGTAAGGGCTTTTAAGCTAAATACATATGTTGAAATGGTTGACAAAGAGAAGTACCTTGAGCAGAATAAGAAGATCATAGAAGAACAAAGGAGTCACAAAGCAGCAATAGCTTTGGGAAAAGACCTACCTCTAATGGAATGGGGTAAGACAAGGGTAAAAGACATCCATGCTGCAAAGCGGAACACCGAGAACTATATCTCCTCATCTCTAGATCAAACAAGTGCCTTTGGCACTCGCTGCAATAGGCCCAAATGTTAAACATCCCAAATGTTACAAACCTCATGAGTTAAAGGAGTGTAGATAGCTAGATAGGGCATGTTTCTCTTGTGGGAAGACTAGACACATCAGCCAGTATTGCACCGAGAGGTCAGTTCCCCTAATCTTTTGTCATGTGTGCAACCACAGGGGACACAAGACAGTCAACTGTCCTTAGGGACAAATTAGAAATCAAACAAAGCTAGTTCAATAGGCAGTTAGACCTCTAGTGAGAGGATATGGAGGTAAACTACAAGCAAGAGGTCCTAGATAAAGAGTTTCTACTAGAGTGTTTGCCATTCAACAACAACAACACTAGGATATTCTGGATGTGGACAACATTGCAGGTATGCTTCCAGTACACTCTTGCAATGCATATGTGCTGTTTGATACCGGTACTTTTGTGTCTTATGTGTTTGAGAATTTTGTTTATGCATGTGCTTTGAATGTTGAAAACATGAATGACTACCTGGCTATTAGTACTCCTTTAGGAATAGGAGGAAGAATAAGTAAGATATACAAAGGAGTGAGAATAGACACACATGGTAGGGTGATGCCAGCAGACTTCCTAGTATTGGAGATGATAGATTTTAACATTATTTTAAGTGTCAACTGGCTGTCAAAATATCATGCCACCATTGACTGTCACAACATGGTGGTGTAGTTTAATATACCAGGGGATAGATATTTTGAATACAAGTTAAAAGCGCAGAGACCCACTAGATTGCTTACTTATAAGATGTGGGGAAAAATTGTACTAGCAACTATATCTGTTGAAGCTAGTAAAGAAGTTAAGATGGAAAGAGTACCGATAGTAAGGGAATTTCTTGATGTGTTTTCAGAAGATCCTCTTAGTTTACCCCCAACTAGGGAAATAGAATTTAAAATCGATTTGGTACAAGGTACAGTGCCCATATCAAAACCAGTCTATAGAATGGCATCAGTGAAATTGGAATAATTAAGAAAACAATTACATGAGCTACAAGATAATGGTTTTATAAGACCTAATATCTCTCCTTAGGGTGCGTCAATCCTGTTTGTAAAGAAGAAGGATGGAAGCATGAGACTCTGTATAGACTATAGAGAGTTAAACAAGGTCATAATAAAAAATAAATATTCTCTTCCTAAGATAGATGACCTATTTGACCAGTTGCACGGAGTTCAAGTGTTCACCAAAGTAAACATGAGATCAAGCTACCATTAACTAAGAATCAAAGAAGAGAACATCCAGAAAACAACATTTCGGACTAAGTATAGGCACTACGAGTTTCTAGTAATGCCCTTTGGACTAACAAATGCATCGACTGCATTCATGGATTTAATGAATAGAGTATTCAAGGATTTTCTAGATAAATTTGTAATTGTCTTTATAGAAGATATCCCGATATCCTGATATACTCTAAAAGCACTAAGGAGCGTAAAGAACATTTGAGACTAGTATTGGGTAGGTTACAAGATGAGAAGTTGTATGCCAAATTTAGTAAATGTAAATTCTAGCTGGAACAAGTAGTCTTCTTGGGTCATGTGATTAACAAGGATGGGATATCTATTGACCTAGAAAAGGTAAGGGCAATAGTAAATTGGCATAGATCAAAAACAGTTACAGAGGTAAGAAGCTTCTTAGGTCTAGTAAGCTACTATAAGAGATTTGTAGAAAGGCTTTCCAAAATAGCAACTCCTCTCACCAGATTGACAAAGAAGAATGTAAATTCGAATGGGATGACAGATGTGAAGCCAACTTTCAAATTCTTAAAGAGAAACTGGTGTCGGTGTAAGTTTTGACTTTGCCCAAGAGTGGAGAAGAGTTTATAGTGTATAATGATGCATCAGTTCAAGGGTTAGGTTGTGTACTGATGCAAGGTGGTCAAGTAATCACTTATGCATTTCGACAATTAAAGCTATATGAAAAGAACCACCCAACTCATGACTTAAAATTGACAACTATAGTACTAGCTTTAGGGCCATGGAGGCATTACTTATATGGAGAAAGGTGCAAAACATTTACTAACCATAGAAGCCTGAAGTACATATTTACGTAGAAAGAGCTGAATATGAGATAAAGGAGATTGTTGGAGTTAATCAAAGATTATGCCCTGGAGATACAACACCACCTCGGAAAAGCTAATGTAGTGGTAGATGCCCTTAGCAAAAAGAAACAAAGCAATGTAGCCACTCTCATCATTTCGCAGAAGAAGTTATTGGAAGAAATGCACAAATTAGAGTTAGAAGTTTTAACATAAGAAGTGGGAGCAAGAATGGCTAGCTTAAGGATTTTACCAACCATAATAGATAGAATTAAACCTGGTTAGATAGAAGATAATGACATACAAAAGATCAAGAGTAGAATGGAATAAGGCAAGGCACCAGAATTCAACTTAGATGCAGAAGGGACCTTAAGGTACAAAATGAGACTAGGTGTGCTAAAGGATGCAAAATTGAAGAAAGAGATAATGAAAGAGGCACATCACTCCGCTTACACAATACATCCTATAAGTACCAAAATGTATAAAGACTTGAAGAGTTGTTGTTGGTGGAGAAACGTGAAGAGAGAAATAGCTGAATATGTAGCTAGATGCCTCATATGTCAGTAGATAAGAATATAACATCAAAGACTAGTTGAAGAATTACAGTCTCTTCCAATACTGGAGTGGAAATGGGAGCATATGACAATGGACTTTGTTACAGCCCTCCCAAATACTAGGGAGAAGTAGGATGCAGTTTGGGTTATAGTGAACAAATTGACAAAGTTTGCTCATTTTAAACCACTTAGAATATGATACAAAGTGGAGAAACTAGCTCAGATATACATATAGGAGATAGTGAGACTGTATGGAGTGCCAATGACAATCACTTCTAATAGAGACACAAGGTTTGTGAGTAGATCTTAGAGTAACCTCCACAAGGAATTGGGCACCAAATTGCAATTCAACACAACATTCCACCCACAGACAGATGATCAGTCTAAAAGGACTATACAAATATTAGAAGATTTACTTAGGGCATGTGCATTAGATTTTGGAGGAAATTAGAATGAGCATATATCTTAGGTGGAGTTTGCCTATAATAACAGTTACCAAGCAACCATTCAGATGGCACCATATGAATCTCTTTATAGAAGAAAGTGCAGATCCTTACTACATTGGGATGAAGTGGGAGAAAGACAAATGATGGAGTCGGAATTAGTATAAGAAGCAGTAGAAAAGGTGGAACTAATTAGGTAGAGAATACAAACGGCCTAGTCTTGACAAAAGAGCTATGTAGACGAGAGAAAACGCCATTTGGAATTTCAAGTGGGAGATAAGATATTATTGAGGATTTCTGCAACAAATGGAGTGATCAAATTCAAGTTGAGAGGAAAGCTAAACCCAAGGTATATAGGCCCGTTTGGGATTTTGGAGAGAATAGGCGTAGTGGCTTATAAGTTAGCTCTTCCACCAACTTTGGTCAGAGTACATGATGTATTCCATGTATCCATGCTAAAAAAGTATATATCCAACCTAGATTAGATAGTGGCTTGGGAACTACTAAATGTGCAACCAAATTTGACGTTTTTAAAAAGGGCAAACAAAATTCTAGACACTAAAGAACAGGTACTAAGACGAAAAACAATCCCTTATGTTAAAGTGTAATGGACAAACTAAACAGAAAGGGAAGCGATGTAGGAACTAGAAGCAAAAATGAGGAAGAAGTATCTAGAACTCTTCCAGAATCAAGTACTTAAGAAAATGAAAGTTTTTATTGGGGGTAGATAATACTTGAAAATTTTTATGATGTATATATACATATGTTATAACATTATAATGTAAATCAATGATAAGACGGAGAATTCATAAAAATTTGAGGGATAGATATCTTTTTTCACGATTAGAGTATAAATACTCTGTAATAACCCTAAATCTCATCTTTTCACCCTATCAATAACCACATAGTGACAAGCGAAGAAAAAAAAGGCGGAGACACTCTTGATAGGAACGCTAAAGATGAAAGGAAAAAGGACCAACCTAATTTCAAATACGAAAGGTAAGGGATCTTATATGAATTTCAATTTAAGTTATTGGAATTGGAATTTATGAGTATCATGTGCGCACTAAGACTTAAGATTTGAGAAAGGACGATACGAGAATGGGGAATCAATGGTTCAAAGATATGATTTGTAGAATTTTTGAAGTAATCTAATTCGTGTAATTTTATTATAATTACATGTTTTAGATATTTAATCAAGCTTAGGAATAGAGAGAATTAGGTTTAGGAGAAATTGGAATGAAGGATTGGGATTTCGTGGAGATTATAGAGGGTAACACGACTTACCAACACAGTTGTGTTTCGACCATGTTGAATTAAGAAGAACATAACGTCCCAATATGGTCATGTTCCAATCATGTTGAAGTCAAACTTTACATCGAAAGATCTACGACTCTTAACATGGTCGTGCTCTAGCCCGTGTTGAGCAACATAGTCTCCAACATGGTCGTATTGAATAAAGTATGACGTAATTATATATTCATTTAATTTTAAATTAAACCAATTCCCATGCAACCTAGATAGCTAGTGAAGCCCTAGAGAAATTAAATAAATAAGATTAAGAGAAATAAGATAATGATATTGATCTTAGATTTAAGTCCTAAGAAGAGCTTGTTGATTTGTATAGATTTCAATTTAGTTTAAGTCCACGATTGGGAAGCGCTTAAGGCTAGGATTCAAGGTACGTGTAATTTGTGTGTTTATTTGTGTTTGTTTAAATTAGTTTATGCATTGAACTTGATTTAACTTGATGAACCGGCTTAAGTGTTTAAGTTATATCGTTGTCTATGCTTGGCTTGGTCTAGGGGCTCGTAGTGGTAGATCCCTAAGAGGCACCCCAATGATCCTTATGTGACGTTGTCCTTAGTAGAGTCATGCTTGGAAATGACCTGGGCTAAATGTTGGTTAAGAGGTTTAAGTGGACATGGGTATAGGGCCCGTAATGGCAATTCCCATCACCAAGATTAAGCATACCATAGGTGTAGGGCCCATAGTGGCAGTTCCCATCACTAAGTTTAAGGATTAAGGGATCATGGGTATGGGGCCTGTAGTGGCCATTCCTATCACCAAATCATGCTCCAATGTGTTAATTGGGTTAAGGGGGTCATGAATATCCTATTGATGTTTGTGGACACAAATTGTATTAAGAAATGATTGTCTGTGTTTAAGTACTACATAATATGTGTGATACTTGTTTATGCGTGTGTATTTGTGTTATACGTACTAGGCATTAGCTTACTCTTCGAGGAACATTTTTAGATATAGGTGTTAAGGGAGATGAGAACTCAGAAGATAACTTGAGTTTGGGTGAACTACAGAAAGAGGAAGATGAAGATTACTATTACTATTATGGTAATTAGAATTTAGGAAGATTGTGTTATTTGACTGTAATAAACAGTATCTTTTGAGGAATATTATTTTTTGTGTTCAAAGACTTTTGTTGTGTTAGATATTTGATATGGTGTATAAAATTATTCTGAATTTTGGGGATGCATAAAACATTTTTATATAGGAGTTACAGGTTAAAGTGCATTAGAGTTAATTTAGAGCCTTAACGTGTTCTTGTGAGACAAGGATACATAGCGGGCAGTAGCATGGCTCAAGTTTTGAGGCATTACACATTTTAAACCTATTTTAATTGTTAATTTTCATTTCCAAATAAAAAAATCATTATTTATTAAATTTATACTGTTAAGTCATAACTAACCATTCAACATAATATTAAAACCTTTAGACTTCTTTAAGCAATTACTATATAAAACAATTATAAACCCTTTACAATAAGAAATTGAAAAACAATTATTATTGATCGCACTTGTGTCTTCAATTAGTTATGTCATAAAAACATACATGCATGGATTAAGCAATTTCTTAGTTATGCAACCTACTAATGACTTAAGGAGAATATTTGTTGTCTTTAACTCTGTGTTTCAATAGTGTCTCCACTAATCATGTATATACACTTGGCTTGATTGAACAAATTTTTATGATTATACATTCATTCATTATTCACAGGTATGCTTATGATTGGTAGGGACACACTCGAGACAGGGAATTAGAGACGGCAAATATCTATCTAACAACATACGTCCTAAATTGTTAGTCTTTAAGCATTCCATTTTAAACCATTTAGTTATAAAATTCTTATATTATATCTTGTTTATCTATTATTCTTCACTAACTTTTCTTTTTTTTATGGTAGGTACTTTCAATATGACCATTGGTTTCTTAGTAGATCCCTTATGATAAGGCTTTCCCATTTAAGCCATATCACTAAAAGAAGTATATGCATTCATTCAACACAATTACTTTCCTTTTTCACTAATATCTCCTTACTAACATATATATATATATATATATATATATATATATATATATATATATATAGATATTTTTTATTGTAAGTACTAGTCTATCCTTTGAATTTTTTTCTTTGATTCATTTATTTTAGGACCTAATTGGATTTTTTTTTTTGTTTACATCTTATTTGTATCTAATTTGTACCTATTTGAAATTTAGGATTTGATAACTCTTACAGGTATTTTATCTTTATAATTATGATGAAAATAGTAATTGTAAAAGGTAATTGAGAAGTAAAAGTTCACGTACTTTTTAGAGAAAAGTTTTAAAAAATATAATGAGATATTAGTTGATATTTTTGTAAAAATGAATAAACTAGTTGATAAATAAGTCTAAATTTCCAAAGATATGTTAGGTATTTAATTTTTTATTTTCATTTTTTTGACATCTTATTTTTTATAAACATACATATTTGAATGAATGTTAAACGAATGAAAAAAAGACGAACCAAATGGGCAATAACTTTTTCTTACTTAGGTCACCCTTTTCAAAAATTAAAAATGTAATTGGAAAACATTTTCCAACCATTTAGTATCTTTTATTAATTTTTTTTAAGGATTTTGAAATTAGGATATGAGGCTTTTCAAATAAAGAGATAAAAAATGTAAAGTGAAATGGTTTTCTTAAATGAAAAAGATTAAAACATTAAATTTTTTATTTAAAAAAAAAAAGAACTATATCAACCCGATTCCAAGTACTGGTTATATAGACATTTTTAAAGTGGTCACCTTAAAAAATAAAATTTATTTTTCTTATAAAAATAAAATACAAGAATATGAAAAATAAAAAATAAAAAAAGGAATCAGTAAATTTTCATTCTTCCAAATCAACCTCTATGTGGTAAACATATAAATTTTAATAAGTCAGCATTCAATTTCATATTTTCTTTGGTTTCTTAAAATTTGTTTTAGAAAGAATTTTTTCATAGGCCAATGGCCAAGTTGAGGTCATTCCATCTGACTTGGTGACAACTCCAATTTTTCTCTCTCTCTTTTTTTTTTTCAAAAAAGAGAGCAAATATTCATTAATTTTGGTTCAACAATTTGTATAGAATGAGCTAGGTTCAATATGAATCTAAATTAAGGAAGATAAAAAGAAAAAGTCAATCGTGATAGCTTAGCAACTCCACTAGAGACTATGGTTTTCGAGGTGGGCTAAGCACATAGTCTTTTTTTTTTTCTTTTGGAAAAATAAAATTTTTATCAATTCCCACAAAAATATATTTATGTGGGGAAATCAACTAAAATAATGCTATTTAAAAAAAAATCGCAAAATAGGACATTCAAAAAATTTATTCCAAAAATAGGTGGTGATGATGTGGACTCGGAATGTGCCTTCAATTGAACAAATTTTGGCAAAACTAAAGTCGTAGGTTGTGTTTGCACCTTTTGTATAATTTGAATTGAAGGTACAGACCATGTATGTGACTTTAACCAACTACCCTGACAAATTATTTTCTGCTAACATCCCTTATCGTCTAATAATTTCATTAAATTTCCTCCACCATCTAATAATTTCATCTAATCCTACAAACCTATACTTGCAAACCTATAAAAATTATTACAAAATGACACTACAAATTTGTACGGTATTACTATATGTGACTTGAATATGTAGAAAAAAATTATTTCACTAACAAGTGTATTATAAATTTAGTTGCTTACTTCCTCACAACCTCCATCTTTGCTTCTTCTTCCTCCGTCGCTCTTTCTCTTTTCTTGCTTTATTTTTTATGTGGGTTTCGCAAGAAGAAAAGCTTATACATCTATAAGTGTAAAAATATCAATAAGAGATCTTCCTAATTTTTTTAGCAAAAAAGCTTGATTAAGTTATATTCCGATATGTTTTTCTTATAAAAAAATTAGTCTTTTTCCCATTATGTTACTTTTTGTGTTTCCATAGAAAATTGGTTGTAATTCTTCGTAGCCTACTATTTTGATTAAAATACCAATAATTGTTGTTAGTTTGTAATGTCTTATATATGATTTATGTAAATGTTTTTATATGTCACATGTAAAGAAGATCAAAATTATATGTACTAAAAATTACATATTATTTTTTAGTGTAAAATTTTGGTTTATTATTTAAATTGCTTCAAAATTTTGTTATAATTAAATAATCATTAAAAATTAATTTTAGAAAATACATGTTAATATTAAATTTTATTATTTGAAAACACTAGTTGTATTCTTAGTAGTCTTTTGTTTTTAATAAAATACTAGCAATTGTTATTAGTTGTAGTGTATTAGACATCATTTATGTAAATCTTATCATAAAATTATTTTTTTATTAATTAATCATTAAAAAAATAATTAGTAAAAATTTCATATTAATTTTAAATGTAATATCTTGGTTTATTATTCATCTTGTCGCAAAATTATTTTATTATTAATTAATTATTAAAAAATTAATTAATGAAAATTGTGTATTGATTATAAATGTAATATCTTGGTTTATTATTTATCTTATCATAAAATTATTTTTTTATTAATTAATCGTTAAAAAATTAATTAGTAAAAATTTTGTATCAATTGTAAATGTAATATCTTGGTTTGTTATTTATCTTGTCGTAAAATTATTTTTTTATTAATTAATTGTTAAAAAATAAATTAGTAAAAATTTCATATTAATTGTAAATATAATATCCTTGTTTATTATTTAAATTATCATAAAATTATTTTGATATGAATTAATCATTAAAAATTAATTAGTAAAAACTTTGTATTAATTTTAAATGATCTATTTTTGTTTATTATTTAAACTATCATAAAATTATTTTTCTATTAATGCTAACATGTTTTGTTTTTGTTGTGTAGATTAGATAGAGCCTGAACTTTTCGATTGATCCATTTTAATGTAGCTTGAAAGACATCGTTCAATGGCCGTTTAGAATAGAGAGATAAACGACATGTAACTTGTTGATCACTTTATATTCCATTGCCAATAGTATAACATTCACTTCTTAACTTTTAAGATCAATCATAGCTTGTCATTTGATAGAGCAAGTTATCACTTCAGCGCACCGAGAAAATTATCTTTGTTGATCCTTGAGTGAAACCATTCTTGCAGTTAATGGAATTCCAAGGTGTGAGTTGTTTGCCCTTCATACAGCTAGATTGGCATATGATAACTGCTCTAGTTAAGTGGTAGAGGCTAGAGATGCACATAATTCATATTTTGATTAGGGAGTTCACAATCACTCTATAGGATGTTGAGGTCTAGTTAAGCCTCTAAATCGATGGTCAAGCAGCGATAGGGAGTAGTTCCCTAGATTGGATTGCCACATGTGAGAGGTTACTTGAGGTGAAGCTAGATCTTGGCAGTAGGGGAAGCCGCATTAATATGATGTGACTTCGCGATTTATACTAAGTCCTGCCAAATGGTGTCAATGGAGAGCAAGTTCAGTGTTATAAGCGAGCATATATCTTGCAGTTGTTTAGCGGATTTATCTTTGCCAATAAATCAAGCTCCCTAATACATAGCATGTTCCTACCACTGTTAAAGCATTTCGATGTGATAGGGACGTACAGTTGGGGATCTGTATGTTTGGCTTGACTGTATTGCCAACTTTGCGTCGCATCCCTCGTGTCAATCCACGAGATTGGAGGGGCAATGATACTCCTCCATTAGTTGCATGCTAAAGGATGAGCCGAGACATGCGATATTACCCAACTCATGTTGTTGGGGCTTGTCAAGATACTTTCGTTAGGTAGAATGATGAGTAGGTATTTCCTCAACCGTTTCTCACTTTATAATTTCACCATATGCTTTGTTAACCTTGAATCTTACTTACTACCCTATAAGTTAAGTGGGAGCCATACACAAGTAATTTGATTCACATCTTATCATCCTTATGTAGAGTAGGCAAACACATTTGGATTGCTTAAGTGCCACTTATATTTTTCCACACAACTGAGTGGTATTTATCTTGACCATGTAGCTAAGCAGTTTAGCGGTTTCCAATATATCCCATAGGATGTGAATACACAGCCAGAGCTCTGTCAGATCGACATGTATAGGAGAGTTGATATAGATTGGCCAATACAACATACACCATACATCACCTTATAGGATGAGCATTTAACTTAGTTAGTATACATGGAAGGCTTTTGTGGCATGCAGTAAGGATACAAGAGGTGGTACAGATCTATCAATCGTCGATACATAGGACACATAGTAGCGGTTTTTGAACATCTAGTGAGTATAACATCAACACTAGCTGAGTGCTTCATTACATATCGATACTAACTAAATTTACGATTTGTCATAATATGTAGGCTAAATCCACCTATCCTCAAGCCATGATACAACTGTTGCTCTAGCTGATCATGTTCTTAAGTTTATACATGATCATAGGGGGGTACGCTGTACCCATAGGGTCACCAGGATTAGGGTGCAAAGATTGAGGCAAAGGCTCAACTTATTGACATTTGGCAACAGCAGTCAGCCAATTCTTGCATGTTGTAAGACCATAAGACGTAGGCGACCCCAAAGCTAGACTCAAGCATAGGAATGCCATGTATAGGACCAACAACTCCCATCGAATGCCGATGAGATGGATGACAGCTCGACCCCAATGCCTAACACACATCACATCACATCATCATTCTATCAATGATCCTGTCCTTACACCAGCTGCTCTACAAAAGAGATGCTCTAGCAAGCAACCAATGTATTAAGGTGAATCTTCATAACGTGCTACAGATTAGAATCCAATGGCTCCTTGTGACTTCGTCAATGCCCCCCAGCACCATGCAACATATGAGTCATAAGCTCCTCCTATTTCACATTTAAAGCCATCAAGAGAGCTCACAAGTTCACTTGCTTAGCTGGTAATATAGTTTCTTAGGAGAAGGACTAATAAGAGATATGATACTATTTTTTTTTTAATATGTAAATCTTTTATCGAAATTTGTGATTAATATAAATCACTATTTAAAATTGATAAATTTATTAAAATTTCTAATAAATTATTTTTTTTCTATTTTTATATCAACACTTTTTCATTTTTTTTAGCAATTATTTCTAAGATTTTTTATAATTCTTTTCACAAAGTTTATTTATGATTTTCTTTACATAATTTTTCATAAAAAACTTTCCAATGATAAGTTTTCTCAAATTAATTTTTTTAATTAATTAAAAGTATACATACGAAATAGCAAAAAAAAAAAAAAATTAAGCAAATCATGTTTGCGCCTTTAGTATAAATTATATTGAAGACATATTTTGGGTCCACAACTTCACAAGCTATTTTTTGAATAACTTCCTTAAGTATTCTATTTCGTAATTTTAAAAAAAAAAATTACACTGTTTCAATGGATTTTCCTATTTATGTGTGATAGATTTGGTCAAACCCAAACAATTTTAGAACCTTAAAACGGATGCAAGCTTCAAGTATAGGGAAGCAACCATTGCTTAGAATTGATTAAACTACCCCACTTAAAGCTTTGATGTGACTTGGAATCTATTTTGATAATATGTAAGACTATGTAGCCGGAGGACCTACACAACCTACCCAGTTTGCATTCAATGTTTATTTGTTCACTAGTGAATGGAAAGTAATGCAACATTTGAGGAAACTCGATTCAAAAGCTGCAATCTTGTTAATTTCAACTTATAATAAAATTGTCACATTATTATTTTTGCTTAATGTATCATTCGTTCTTTTAACTTAAATAGCATTGTATTTGTGCAAATTATTTGGCAGCAAATTTTCCTTTTTTTAAAAAAAAAAAGGGACAAAATGAAAGAAAAAAAAAAGGTTTACATTTGAAACTTGTAAATAGTTTTTAGCCCGACACCTATAATTTGTAAATATCTCGTTTCAATAGTACACCTCCTTTCAGCATTTGACTATCACCTTTGTTTCACGTAGAGCAATCTATTCCTTCTATAATATAACTTGTTATAAATTCACCAGGAAATATGTGAATGGTTGTCACCCCTAGTTATTTGTCATTACCTTGCTAATAAAATTGTCATCTTGTAAATAAGTTTTTATCTATTTTTTAGTTGTCGTCTTCGTAACGAATGGAAAATTTATCTATTTTATTTTATTTTATCTATTTTGTAAATAAAATTTATTTTATCTATTTTATTTAGTTGTTTTCTTGTAAATGAGAAACCTGGAAAATTTATTTTATTAGTACTATAAATAACCATTACTTGTAAATGTATGATAGCTTGTAAAAAAATTTCATACCGTAAATATCCGTGTTCCCTTACTATAGAATTAGGAGATCATCTGTAGATGATTAAAATTGTTAATTTAATGTATTAGGCCAAATACAAGAAATATTTGACCTCACCCCTTAGCTAGGTGATAAAGTTTAAAAAGTCTAATCTATATTTGGAATGATTCACGGAGTATTAGCTTGCTGGGTTTGAAATAAGAATCAACAATCGATTCATCTGTCTCTAACCTTTTTTAGGTAAGCTCATGTAGAGCGATGAGCCTATAGTAAGCATATCAAAGTAGTCTAGAATTGAGCATATTTCGTCTCATTTGTTGAATACAAAAGTGATCCAATAGATGTTATTAATATCAAGAGCCTATAAATACCTAATCATTCTTCCTCATTTGACAACTCCAAAGATCAAAGAAATAGTGTTCCTCTGAGTAATTTCTATTGTCAAAGATGAAACAATTAGTTCAAACAAATATTAATGTTAATCTCAAGAACTACAAGGTTGATGCTTAAGGTTCTCTTGGTTCTATTGTCTATCACCTATATATTAAAAACAATGAAATTGCTTATTACTCCTCCCTATCATTCTCTTTGTATTCATCCCGTCATGTGCCATTTCCATGTCACTTTTCTAAGACCACGTCTAATATTAGACTTATGCAATACTCACTTGACCACTCTAATTGAAACCCCCTTATCAACATCACCTATCTAATAAATTACTACCTTGAGATCCATTGTCAACCCTATATTTCTCCCATAACTTGTAAAATATTATTACAACTTGTCACCTTTGTAATAAAATCCAATTTCATAGTAAGATCTCTTTTCCAATAAATTCCCAAGTTTATCTCCTTGTAAATATTGTCATATTCTGTAAAATAATGTCATGTAAATACTACAACCCTTTTGTCTCAAAATTCCAAAACCAAAAAAAGAAAAAAATTTCCAAAATTAAAAAAAAAAAAAACATTAATCATAGGTCGTGAACAATCCTCTCCCTTTAGGTTGTAAACAGTTGCAATCTTTCATCTCCTTATAAGTAGCTTTTGTCGCCCTGTAGCATGTAAATAATTATACCCTTTTAATGACTTTTTAACTCTAGTAAATTGTCAAACTAACCTTTGTAGAAATAACTTATTTAGTTAAATTTGTCACTTTTGTCATCCGGATTCAGTAATTGTTATCTTCTTCTCAATAAAGTCATTACCTTTGTAAATAAGTTACTATCTTTGAAGTAATTTAAAATTGTCAATCTTTTAGGAATTGTTAGCAATCTTTTTGGTATGTAATATATTTGGCTCTTATGCATTCTGGTTTTTTTTAAAAAAAAATAAAAATAAAATTTGCTAAGGGATGGGATTTTACAAGGCTTTAAGGATTATTTGTAAACTGGTCGTCCCAACTTGAGGCCCATCATCACTTGTTCTGAACTCACAAAGCTTGAAATGAGCCAATTCGAGACCTCTAAAGCCCACTCTAAACACGACCATAAAGCCCCACTACTCATTCCAGATCCATAGTACAAAGTCTCTTTACCCACTCTAGGCCGAAAACACAAAGTTTCTCCACTCGCTCCAACCCTTAAGGCTAAACTTGAGCTTATCATCCATCAGGAATCGTTCATTTCGATAAACCAGGCTTAGGAAGCAATTAATTTTTGGGGCATGCTTTTAGAGCAATAGGGGCATGAAGAGGATTGATCAGCAACTAGGGGCAAATTTTGGTAAACGAGTGATTTAAACAAAGGAAGATAGCTTATTAATTAAAAGCTTTAGGATGAAAAAGAGGGAAACCACTTTCAAACACCAACTCTTAAACACTTGTTGTTAATGCAAGGTTTGGACTCATTCATTAAAAGAGGCCCGTCTTGAATTTGATTGGGGGGGAAAAAAAAAAAAGGAAAAAAAAGAAAAAGAAAAAGAGGGGTTAAGAGAAAGATCAAGCAAAATATGATTAAACTAGGTGATTAAGCTTATATATGACCAAAAGGGAGCCAAAAAAGTTGAAAATACCATGGGTAAACATAAAAACCTAAAATTCTACAACCTCCTTAAGAATTACAACTGAAAGCTAAGTCCCAACCATAACACCACCCTTAAGAGCTTTTGTAATCATGGAAAATAAGTTATTCTAAGCGAAAAAAATGCTTTTCAAATCAAGGCAAGCACATTTTTTTAGTTTATCCTTAGGTTCTTGACTTGTGAACCCAAGTTAGGAATTTAACTCTTGCAAAATTGGCCTTTGCATTAATATCCCTTTGTTTAAAATCAATGACCAAAAGCTTATACTAATAGCTTGAAAAAGACCTAGTAGATTGACTAAAGTGTATCACTTGCAAAGCAAACCATAATTTTTTTAATTAAGTCAAGAGTGAAATTCAAACCAAGAGTATAGAGAACTCTACTTAGACTAAACCAATTAAGAATGAGTATAGGCTAGAAGATGTTTGAAATCATGAAAGTCAACTATGAGGGTATAAGAATTTAATAGTTGCCAATATTGAACGATTATAAGCTCAAAATTTGCGAGGTCATTTACCCTTAAGTTTAAAAATTAGCTCCTTAAAGAAGAAGGTCAAATTCCTAAGAAAAGGTAATCCCCCAAAAATAAGTCAAAAGATGTTGAGTAATATGGCTAGATGACTATCATCTAGAGTTGAACTATTTACAATTTTTACGGCCCATAGTTTCCCTTATTTAGCAATTCTTCCAAAAGAATTTTCCAAAAAAAAAAAAATTGAAGAAGCTTTAGTCATCATTTGTTCAAAAGTCTCAAGTCATCCTCAAATTAAGAACTTTTGACCATCCTTTGAAAATAGGAACCTTAGTTATCCTCAGTTTAGATCTTAGGTGATCCTCTAACAAGTTTTGGAAACCAAGTTAGGTTATCCAATAGAAAATTTTAATCCTCACTTTAGGAACTTTTGATGATTCTTTGAAAAATAAGAATCTTAATTATCCTTAGTTAGGAACTCAAACCATCTTCAAGTTTTGGAAATTAAGTTAGGCTATTATGCAAAAACTATGAATCTCAAGTCACCCCTAATTTAGTAACTTTTGACCATCTTTTGAAAAATAGGAATCTTAGTTAGGAGCCCAATCCTACTTTAAGTTAGTCAGCCCATATGGCACTTTCCTATATGTTACCTCTAAGGTTGCTAGATCATAAGAATGCTTTCTACTATCGGTCGGTCAGCCCACATGATACTTTCTTGAACATTTCTTCTAAGGTTGCTAGTTCATAGGATTGCTTCCTTTTATCAACCAGTCAACCCATAAGGCACAAGCCTAGACATTTCTTTTAGGGTTGTTAGTTCATAGTAACGCTTCTCGATGTTGATTAGTCAGCCTATAAGGCATTTTCATAGACATTACCTTTAAGATTGCTAGTTCATAAGAACGCTTCCCACTATAGGTCAATCAGCCTATAGAGCACTAACTAAGACATTTCCTCTAGGGTTGCTAGTTCATGGGAACACTTATCACTATCGGTTAATCAACCCATAGCATTTTTCTATATATTTCCTTTAAGATTGCTAGTTCCTATCTTAAATCAACTAACTAATAAAGCATTGACTTCCTTCTAAGATACCTAATTCCCCGTAAAATTGCTACTTATAAAGCATTTTACTCTTCCTAGATTCAATTCTCAATAGATTGCTAACTCATTAGAGTGCAATTTCATCCTCTTTCACTTTCCTCATCTTAATAATTAATCCACAAATCCTTAGTAGATAACTAAATTCATTTCTATTGGATAGCTAGCTAATCGAAGCTCTATCTAATCTTTTTCCAAGGCAAAAACTATGTCTCTTTTGTTTTTATGGTAACATTTTATTTAAACTTTAAGACAAAGAGGGGCAATTTAAGACATTTCATTTTTGCACCGCCTAGTTTAAAAGGAAAAAAAGAAGAAAAAAAATTAAAAATAAGGAAAAGCCTTTAATTTAGAAAAGTAGAAAGAATACCACAAAAAAATGATAAAAAGTCAAGAGAGAAAGAGAGACTAACAAAAAGTAAAAAAATTAAATTAAATTTAAAAAAAAAAAAAAAAAAAGTGTTGTGGTGGTTACCTAACTCTTACTAAAGTAGAGATATTTACAAAGACCTAATAGGAAAAAAAAAAATAGTAACTCAATTGGCAAGTGACCTGATCATGTAAGTTTATCCTCAATCTGCATCACTTAAGACATATATCTTCTTCTTTTTTTTTTAAATTGAAAGCAATTATATCCCTTTTTTGTTTTCACTGTGATTATCTTTAAGTGGGCAATGTACTTCAATTATATGCTCAACCCACATTTGAAGATTTTGTTTTTGATTTAAAAACATGTTTAGAGATTTGATGATAGCAACTAAACATGGAATAATGAGTATGTATTCTTTAAACAAATACAACAAGGCACAAAGGGATTAATGCTCAACAACAAAGAATTTGAAAGATATAACTTGTATGAAACAAAGAACATGAAATCAAAGAATAGACTTGAATGTTTTAATATCAAGTGACACAACTACACTTAAAAGGAAATGCTGCTTTGAGCTAGTGGGTTTCCTAAAAAAATTAGAAGTCTTTATAAACAATTCACTCCTTGTCGATAAGCCAAGGGCATATTAAAAAAGAGGGAATTGGTGTCTTAACATAACCTATAAGATAGTTTAGATTAATAAAAACTAAAGGAGTGCCAACTACCATGCAAGAACTTGCAACAAGAGTATTCTAGTGTTTTACAATCAAGAAAGGCTTAACCTTCTTTTTGCACGAATTTTTACATAAAATGTGCTTACTATGATTTAAACTTGTTTGAGAAAACAAAAGGACCAAGGAAGTTTTAATACCCTCAATTAATGCACACAACTTTACTCTAAAAGGGATGAACTATCATTATTCACTAACACAAATCCTACAATTTTGCAACTATTGGACATGCAAACTAACATATACACACTCTAGATATTGGTTTTGACATATTACAACAAGTTGTCTCATGATGCGAAACAATGGAAGCATAAATTAAAAGAAAAAAAAACTATTGTAATTCATGAATAAGGGCCTTCATCTATAGAAATAGCTCGAAGAGCCATTCAAATGGAATGTAGATGACATTTAAATTTTGAGACACTTCATTTGAACAGGCTTAGGGTTGCTACAATAAAGTTGTGATCTTTGATTATAGAAAGTTATCAGTCAACTTCATTAGAACACCTCCTTGGGGTTGTTTTATATCAATGAAAATTTCACCTTTTTATCCTAACTTTAGATTGCCCTTATGCATACTTTCATACTACTTTCTAATAGAATAAATGCTTAGAAAAATAGTAAAATAGGTTCAAGAAGTTTAAGTCCAAGAATTCACATGGTAAAAACTAAGAACCCCACACATCTCAACAATAATTAATAGTAGTAGATATGGGAAATAATTGCAAGTCCTTGCAAGATCCAAATCTCCAATCCTTGAGCCAAATGATGTGAAGCTCCAATGATAAGCTCTAGATGCTTACAAGATTTAGATTTCCTTTGCATACTCTGAAGATCCAAGCTTCTAAACATGAGGCTCTAGCAACATGTACTCCATCTTCTTCAATCATGGACGCCAACAACAACAATTCTCTTCTTTGACAGATACTAAATAAATAGCAGCAACATGTGCTCCATGTTAGTAGCTTGAGTCTATATCAACCAAGAAACAATGGAAAAAGAAGCATCAATAACAGGGATTGAAAATATAGGAAGCTACTCACGTGATCTAAACCTTGCTTACTTGGTCCGCATGATCTAACAACTAATGATGATTGGCTTTAACCTCATAAGACCTTGATCTTCCTCACTTGATCTAGATGAAATGAAACAAGAGTAGCACTTTGCTAATCATCACTTGATCTGAATGTCACTTACTATTATAAATAAAAGCTTTCAAACAAATAAAGGAGACTTTGCCTTTCCCCTTATCATTCTTTCTTTCTTTAATTATATCCTTTTTTGTCCAATGAAAAGCCTAGCGTCTTAGGCCACATAGACTCCAAGAAACATCAACTTGATTTAGGCAAAATTGAGTTGGTATAACATTAGAAGCATCTTCTTTTGTCATGCTCTTCATTGCAATGTTGCTTCTTGCTAGTTTATTTGTTGTTCTTGCAATATTTATATGCTAGACAATTTTATGGGATTTAGACATAGTTTGATAGGTTGTCAACTAATGGCTTTGGTATATATTATCTTTAAATAAGTTGTGCATTTGAATATCCTAATTATTGATTATTAAGCTTATCAATTAGCCATCAATGGTTTTTTTTTTTTTTTGAAATGTAATTTCTAGAAACTCAAAAGAGAATTTTTGGATTTATTTGAATCGGGGTTCAATTATGAGTGAGATATAAAAATATGCATCATAATTGGTTGTAAGAGTTCATGTACCAAATACAATTAATATTGATCAGTTTAA
This sequence comes from Laguncularia racemosa, assembly GCA_037954665.1. Taxonomy (NCBI): domain Eukaryota; kingdom Viridiplantae; phylum Streptophyta; class Magnoliopsida; order Myrtales; family Combretaceae; genus Laguncularia; species Laguncularia racemosa. The sequence continues at coordinate 8,822,456 of JBBMOL010000004.1, forward strand.
TATGGACATATGCAAAATAATTGGTATTAAATGGGGCAATTAAATTTGTAAGAGGAATTCCTTTACTGACTATTAGGAAATTCTAAAAGGAAGCCAACATTAATAAGATTTTCATGGCTTGAAAGGGAACTGAGACATGGTGAACTCAATATAAAGCCTATTAAGTCTCTTAATTTGGTTTTAATGATAATAAAATACATATAATTATATCTAGATATAAAAACATTATGTAAGGTTCGAAAATAGAATTAATCGAGCTTCAAAATAAGAGTTCAAGCAATAAAAAAAAAACTTTAGATAAGATTAGAAAGAAGAAATAAAGTTGTGTCACTTTTAAAGATGAATCAAAAAAGACAAAGGTAGGAAGAATGGGAGAAAAATGCACCTGGAGTCATACTAAGAAGAATTTTCGAAGTATAGAGCAAGACAACTAAAATATTAGAAATAGGCATTCTAAAAGTATAGACTTCAACATTGATTGTTTTTTAAAGAAAAGAAAAGGTTGAAAAATTTCAAGATTTATGAAGTTGAAGAAGTTTAGATCCTACATCCAATGGTTTAATATATTTGAATAATATATTTAACCATTTCACTTAAGTATTAATATTTATTATAGGGATATTTTTAGTGAGATTATACATCGAAAAAGTTGGATTGAGTAAGCATAAATTAACATTAGTTTTCCAATAGGAGGCATGAAGCCATTATAGATAGTCAATCAAACATGATGAAAATGCTTATGGAAGGATAAATATTTAAATTATTACTTTACAAATATACATAAGAAGGACATTGAGAAGATTATAGAGAGACAAAAGAAAAACATATGCTTGTTTTCATGTGCTAAAATTTCTAGAGGATTTTATTTTTATACCTTAGTTGATTATGAAAAACTTTGTCAATTATTTTGTGGCTATTTGTGCTCTGTAGTTCTATAAGATTAACTTAGAGTGAAGCTAATTGAGATAGAATAGAGATTGACTTTGTCATTTAGTGGCTGACTGTTGTAATCTTCAAAGTTTTGTTTGATATAATGAAATGATTCTCATGAAGACAATAGGGTCCTTAGTCTATAAAAGTTGAAAGAGTGGATTGACGCATGAAATAAAGCCACCATAAATTGCTACCTTATCTTCTTTGTCCTTACTTTATTAATTTTTTGCAATACTTAGTCAAAATATGCTAATAGTAATCTAAAGGGACTTTGCAAGAGTTTTTAAAAAAGGAACTTAAAGTTTGGTATTAATCAATTCAGTTCCTCCTTCTCCTATCTTTCTTGATTGCAAGCTGGGACCAACAAAGCCAATGAACTAATTTTGCTATATACTGATAATATTCATTTAGTTTTAGAGGATAGCCATGTTGATATCTGATGTCTTTAGTTCATTATCCTTTGTGTATTGCTTTGGGTAAATTTAGCTTATTTTAATCTATAGTTTATTTAATTTCATTTCATAAACACACCATTTTAATCGTCTAGCTAGGAGTGGAGTCATCATAACTAGTATTTAGTCACCAATCTTGCAAATATGGCCTTGTCCTCACCATTTGTACTATATTGCATGACCATGTACACTTGTTGGTTGTTTGCAAGGAAAAGGCACATGATGTGTTTCTACTTTCAAATTTAAGTAATTTAATGTTTAAAGTTTTGTTCTTTAAAAATTTAGTAGCCTAATAGGAACATTATGTCATATATTATTTTAAAGTATAAGCACTAAATTTCTAAGGAATAATTAAAATTACTCAAATCTAAAAGTAAAGACACTTTATGTGCCTTTATTTGATTGTTCACATTATGAAGTTCTTTCTTTTAGATTTAAATTAGAGAAATCCTATGGGGTAGTAAATGAATGCAGCACTATTTGAATAGAATGTGCCCTATGGCTTTTGGGAAGCTATTAATCTAGTTCACTTAAATGGCATCCAACCCCACTTGAATGAACATGGCAACAAAGTTGTTTTAGTGCTCTAAATTGCTCCTTTGATACTACACTTGTTCCACTTCAACTCTACTACTCTTAAACAGATTTAGCTCCACTCCAATCTTATTTTCCAACAACAAAAATCCACTTAACACTCTATTAACAACCATGCCATATTGATCAACTTCTCTAACTCCACAACTCACTAGAACCAATGCTAGAGTCTTGGATGAGTTCTAGAGGTTGGTCCTTAATGTACATCATGGTGGTGGCCACCCGTGTTCTCTAATTAATGGCTATCTAATACCTAAAAAACAAAAGAAAAATGAAAAATAATTTTTTTTTCCATAGATTTGATGGTAATTTCTTTATAATCTCACTTTATGAAGATGTTCAGACATAAGATTTTGGTAAATTCATGACAAAGGAGAAGAAATAAGGATCTCTTAGACCTTACAAAATTTGTTCTCACTTAATGAAGATCAAAGAAAAGCATATAACTTATTTACCATAATCTTTTCATTCTTTACATGTAAAACCATCACATTTTTTAATTCTTCATTCCAAGTCACACCGTTTTATGTCGTTACAAGCAAATTATGAACATCATGACTCCTTAGAAAAGAGAGGAGAGCTAGAGCATAAATTATTTGAGATATGTTGTTTGATATTGAATTTCAAAGGTTGCTCTAATTGGCTCTCTCTCGCTCCAAAACTAAATATGCCTTCTACACCATTTTACATCTTCTTCCATCTGTTAACAATCATCTTTGTGTAAGCCTACCTACACAAGTGCAAAAGTTTTTTAGTAAAGTATCTATAGTGGTGGATTACATCCTGCCATATGTTCTTGTGATGGCTTGACCAACTCTTGGCCTAGGACAACTGGCCATAGGTGATATAACCACCATGATTGCTTGAAGGATTTTGCTTTTCTTTTTCCTTATTGTTATACTTCTTTTTTATACTTTTTATTTTTATTTAGATTGTGAAATTAATAATATTGTTTCATTAAATAATTATTGTGAATTTAATAGAAGTTCATGTGTGTTAACTTTTGTCAAAGTTTTTAACATTATTAATAGATTTAAATAGAAAACTTTTAAAATGTTAAGATTCAAAATAAATAAATAAATAAATGATTAATGACTTATATAGCAAAAGTAGTCAAACTTTGAAAACAAAAATTGCACCTTTCTTTTAGAAACCTGAAAAAATATAATGTTTTTTTTAAAGAGATAATTATGATACATAAGTGGATGTTTTTGCTTCCATGTGTAAATTGGCTTAAAGGTTTTCCAATAGTATAAATTGAGAGTTAACTTTCACTTAAAAATATGTGGTGCTCTATAGTAGGCTTATCTTGTATTTTCCCTTGATACATAAGCCATTTATATATACCATGCTACAATATTCATCCTTGTTTGAACTTAAGAGCAACCAATTGCATAGTTTTTGTATACCTTACATGTTGTAATGTTTATCTTCAATTTACATTACTTAACATATAGGTCCTCTATTTATACTTGAAAACAAATAAAAGTAAATCTTTTTCATTTTCATTATAGTTATCTTTAAGTGGGTAAAGTACAAAATTGATAAATTCAACTATGAAGATTTTGTTTTTTTATTTAAAACATATATTTAGGCTCTATTTATTTTGGGAAAAATATTTTTTGAAAATAATTTTCTCCATTTCTCCTTACATTTTATGTTGGAAAAGGATTTTTAAGTAGAAAATTCTGGTTTTTTTAAGGAAAATAATCTACTCTTTTTAAAATGAAATGTTGTTTTTTGAATTAGCTTTTACAAAAGTTATGACTTTGATATCTATATTATTTTTATTATAATTAATATATAAATTATATTTTAGATAAGAAAAGAATGTAGTAGAAAAAAATAATAAAAACTCATTAAAAATTATAAAATTCAACTATAGATGTTGTAATAATTAATTTACAAAATCATTTTTATTAGTACTTCTACTTTTAAATAAAATACTTGAAATAATATACTTTAATAATATGTTATATTAATTTATTTTAATAAGCATAATATTTATAAATCCAATACTAAAACAGTTCTTTCAACATATATTTATAAATATAATCAAATCAGAGTCGATAAAGAGAATCGTTAACTAAATCAACATAGTCTCTCATCTCATTGGTCAAAGAAGTCGAACAGATATACGTACGCCGCATGAACACAAAACCAAATCTCTTTCCCGTCCTTTCAGGCCTTTTAGCGTTCATGAAAACTTTCCATATATTGCATGCAGAGAACTCACACACTCTCTAAAACCCCCCATACTCTCCCTCTCTCACCTTCTCTCTCTCGCTCTCTCCCTGTGCATTCTTCTTTCCTTCAAATCCCCAAAAACCTTTCATTGTATAAGTTTGAATTTATACACACCCACTCTCCTCCCTCTCCCTCTCTCTCTCTCTCTGTATATATATAGACGGAGTAACAAGAAAGACTTCTCACAAAACCCTCACTTTCCATTACTACCACTCTCCAGTTCTTGTTCTTCTCCGTCTTTTTCGCCGCTAAGCGATGGAGCAAAGTTTCCAATATCAAAATCTAAGTCTTTTCAACAGCGACCCATCTTTTTTCGAAACCCTAAACCCGCCTCAAAACCTAAGCCTCGAGACTACTGCTTCTCCTGCTGCCGTTATGAACCAAGCCCTAGAACTAGGACTTTCTTTAGGAAATCTCTCTCTGTCCAGTGATCATAACAATCCTGGTGAGTCTGGTAATCACAATGAGTTGTTTGATTGTGATGTTTTGGGGAATTATCTTTGCCAAGAAGGAGGGTTGTGGATAAATAATAATAATGATATTGGTTATCTTGGATTGAATCCGGGTTCGGTTTTTAATAGGTTTAATGGTGGACAAAGATTGGAACTTTATGATAGTAATGATATGATTCAGTCTAGATTGTGGAATACAAGTGCTCTTAGTATGGAAAGTTCAGTTTCAGGAACTTATCATCGAGTGTGGAATAGTAATAATAGGAGTCGTTATGATTTGGATTGTTTATCGCAAAATTCCTGGGTCGATTTCATCCCCTCTGACTTGCACCTTTATCATCAAAATTTGGCTCCGGGTAATTCGTATCGCGGCAATATCATGATGGACAATAGGATTATGATGAATGGTGTGAGTTTAGACCATATTATGGTTAGGACTAGGATTTTGCTAACCTTACATCGGGACGTTGTGAGGGTGAAAAATTTGGAGGGGTTGATTCGGTTTATCTCGAAGGATAGGCAATGGTGCGAGATCCTCTTGGAGAAGATGGAGAATATGGATAATGAGGATAAAAGAACAATCTTTTCGGATATTATAAATCATGTGGGTGATCTCATGATGGACCCTTATGGGAGCAATGTTGTTAAGAAGTTTGTAGCAGTCTGTAGTGGACAACAGAGGTCTCGGGTTTTGTCTGTCCTGACCAAGAAGATGTTTCAACTTGTTAACATATGTAGTAATAAATATGGGTATGTTCTTGCTTCTATAAAGGATTCTGTTTATTATTCACACGGTTTCCTTTGATAATTTTACATAATGATATCTTTTCTTGTTATTATCGCAGAGCTGAAGCGGTTCTCAAATTATTGGAACATCTTATCTCTCCACAGCAGAGAGCTAGCCTTACATTAGCTCTATCTTATGGAATTTATCAGTTGTCAAAGACCCAGTCTGGTGTAGATGTCATTACCTATTGCCTAAAAAATTTCTCTGATGAAGAAAACAAGGTAATAGCAGCACAATCTGTGTCAAGTTATATTCTTTTACTTATGTACTTAAGGATTAGTGCTTGCACAATCCTAGTTGGTTCCTGGGAATATGCCATACGATTATTACTTGATTACACGATTGCATTTTTTATTTATGTTTGATATGATCTCTACTGTAACTATAATTTCTGCTAATAGTAAACCAAGTGCTATTTTCCTCGTCAATCTTGTAGATGGTTCAGGCACCTTTTATAAAGCAAATTTAGCATCTTAGTGTGATGAATTTAATCCGTGCATTTGAAAATTTGAGGCCTACGATCACTTTTGAATGCTGGAATAATTAGTTGGGCAAGTGATGGTTAGTCTTTTCCACGAATTGTTAGTTGAAGTTGGGAGGCCCATATCTTATACTGATTTGCTGAGGGGTTGATGGGTCCTCTTATATTTTCAGAACACTTTCTTGAGCATTCATCTTCTTTATCTGGTTATGTCTGCATTTTTACAGATACAAATACAGATATATTTTCATATTGGCTAGGAAAATTAATGTTTAATCCTTGATTCCCGACACATTCACTAGTTCTTGGATCAGTGTTTTTTTACCAATATATAACCTGCAGTGTAGATTTCCTTTTGCTTTCACTAATAGTTGATGCTAACATGTCTTGCAGTTTCTTTTTACTGCATTGGTGGAGAACTGTTGTAAAATTGCAACCGATAGAAATGGGTGCCGAAACCTGCAAAAGTACTTGGATTATGGAGGACAACGTAGAGATCGTTTGGTTGCTGAGATTACAGCAAATGCTTGTTCTCTAGCTGCAGATAACTTTGGGTGTGCATCTTTATACCCTCTCATGATTGCTGAATGTCCGGGTTTGATATTCTAATTCACCTCCTTTCCTTTTGTTTCTAGTAATTATGTAGTGCAATACTTGCTGAGCAAGGAGAAACCACAAGTCACTGCTAATATTCTTCAGCAATTGGAAGGGCATCACTTGACTCTCTGTTGGAGTAAATATGGCAGTAATGTGGTGGAGGCATGCTTCAAGTCAGGGGCAGAACAATTCGTAAAGATTGTATATGAATTACTGAAAAGTCCACATTTCCCAGAGCTTTGCTGCCACGAATATGGCAATTTTGTTGTCCAGGCGGCAATGCATTTTTCAAAGGTCAGACTCTCATCCATGTTTTTTATTTAGAAATTATAAGTATGACATAGGTCTCTATAGCCAAATATATAGCAAATTTTTGGTGGTTTGGCCAAGGGCACGGCTATTCTCAATCCCTGGCTTGCTTCAGTTGTCACCAAGAGGCAACATAATATTTGTCATGTAACTTTATGGGTGGCAGTCATCGTCAAAATAAGAGCCCTTAGAATTACTGAATTTTAATCGATAATTCATACATATTTGCCATGAGAATTTCTTAATGAGAAAGTTCTGTCTCCTAATTTGTTGGATAGATTTGTATGCGTTTTCAACATTTTATGTAGTGAACAAGACCCTTATAGTTTAGCGACATGAACATTAGTCGCCCAATAGGATAAACCAACTGTGATTCTCCCCTCCAATATAGTTGTAATACACAAAAAAAAAAAAAAAAAAAAAAAAAACATTTTATGTAGTGAAGCAGAAGTTGTTGATTATCTTGCTATCTGCTCTCCTGCATTAAGCATTAGTTATCTCTATGTTGCCTCAGTGATTTTTAATCGGCTTTTAATCATTCCAAATTTCTGCCATTTTCAGGTGTATGGGAAGCATGATATTCATGACTTGCTGTTGAGGATCGTTCTTTTCAATGCTCCACTAATGCATCGCAGCCGCTTTGGCAGGAAGGCATTATCCAACATTTCCAGAGGAAGGCTCAATATTAGCTTATCAATTGCTTGAAATTGAGGGAGGCATTCCTCTTCTTTCTCAGTATGTCGATGAATGTAGGTATTATCTCTTTGTAAATTGCTCTGTTTTGTTCTGAATCAACAATAATTTTGTTCTTGAGGCAATTACTAGGAGGGAACAAGATGGGGCCTATTCATTAAACGTGGTCATCTGGCAACCGAGTTGTCCCTTCACCTGCGGCTGCTTTGTGCTGTAGGATTCTCTTACAGGAAAAATTTGTTTTAGGAGTATAGGTTTCTGTGTCTTCCTAGAGGACGGTTCTCTTACAGGAAAAATCTGTTTTGGGAGTATAGTTTTCTGTCTTCCTAGAGTTTGGTCTTTGTACGTGCTCACCACTAATTGAGACTTCACTTTTGCTTTGATCTGTAATTAAATTTGTTGGCTCTGCTATCATCTTATTCACATGAATATTATCTTCATTCCGGGGTGTCACTTCCGAAAAACCTTTCAGTCCTCGTACCGTTGATGTTTATGCTTTTGAACATATCTTAGTGCTCCCTTTATGAGGCTCTATTCTTGGGACTCGGACAGTTTAAATAAGGAGTCCAATAATTTAAATTTAGGGCCTATCTTTGGTATTAAGTAGATGTATACTGGCAGCTAATCAATGGTGTCCTCAATGGTCTTAAAATTAGCAGCATGCTGTCAACGAAATGCGAAGTTGATGATGTGGATAGGAATGATTTTCTAGCTTGTGTAAAGAAAACGTGATTGTGTCCTGACGGTCTGTATGTTTTGACTTGGTTTGTCATTGTAGAATAATTTTGACACAGAAATTCTTGTGGCAAGCCATCTCAGCTGGTGGCTATGAGTATCTCATCTCCACTTTGGGACGGAGAATCCTATGTTGGCTTATTGTTTACCTTTTATGTGTCCGATAATTCGACAATTGTGAGATTGCTTCTGGTGGGATCGTAATTTGGCACTCCTTTCCTTGTATATGAAATGTGAATGTCTTCAATCAGTGAATGATTTGAGGTCGTATCCATAAAAGAGTCACAAAACATGTGTGCCCTCTAGAATGTTAATTAGGCAGCCTAAATGTGGATTGATTGCATTTAATTGATTTTTAACGAACTTTATAAATTATATGAATGAAGGAAAGTCACGAACAATAATACGATCAAGCAATAAGTAAAAGAGATGGGAAAAACTATAAGCAAAAGGAGAATAGATGTTTGAATTTTTTAAGTTGTTAATATAGAGCGTTAATATTATATTAAGTAGTTTAAATAAAAAGATTTTATTATTATGTCATTATGAATAAAAATATATTATTTATTTGAATAACTTAGTATGTTTGTAGAATAATAATAATTTTTTTATTTAAGCTATTTAATATAGATTTTTTTATTTTAACTATTTTAAAGTTTCATCCTTATTTTCATTATAATTTTTTTCGTATAAGATATGAAGAAGAAGAAAATCAACACTTACAAACCGTCATTAGTAAATCCTATGCCCTCTAAAGAAGACTCCATGCACACTTTATTGATTTCTTTTTTTGTCTTCACGTGACCTTATTACACAATTTTAATACAATCTATGAAGAAGCGTTTAGTGCTTTAAATTACCATTAATAGCCCACATAATGCACTAAACTTTTTTCTCTCTGAAAAATTACGAAAAATGATAAATAGGAGCAAAATGGAGAGCCGAGGAAACGATAACGTTGATATTTAAAGTTTGGCAGCTCCTATTTCATAATGAAATCTATTGTCTAAACTTGGATTGTATTTATATCCCTATTTTTAATGCTTTCAATTATTGTACTTAAGGAGCTCGTTAAATGTTGATCTCATCGTATAATATTTAATTAAATTCATAATTGTTAAATTCTTTACAGTTTAGTGGTATGAACACTGGCGTTTATATTGGATATATTAAATTCGAATTCTCCCTCATTGCTACTATTAATAAAACATCATATATACAAGAATTATAATTTAAGTAATAAATATATAATAATTATTTATTATATATGGTGTACATACGATACTTTGTGAAATAAAGGATTAATAAAAGTCATGAAACAACTTTGTCATAATAAAGATATGAAAATAAAGTATACATTATTCTGTTCGTATATGTTTTCATGGACACCCCATACCAAAACAATAAATATGATAAACTTATAAACTTAAACAGATATAACATTGAGGTTCACTAATCATTAAGATTCAACACTCAATCACGGGAACAGAATGCATGTAATCCGAGAAACACTTTACAAGTCTTCAATTCTCTCAAAGGATAATTTCTTGATATTTTTCTTAAGCATTTTTATGATATTAATTGGGATATTTAATATTGGGAAAATACACAATTCATGTACCTTAAAATTTGGAAATTGTTTATATAGCTAGATGATGCACATGTATTTTTGTGGGGCAACACATACCAAATAAAAAGTTATATAATATTTAATTTAAGTTAGTATTTTAAAAGCAAGAAAAATTCACTAAGATGACTTTTCTTTTTCATAGTTGATTACACCTATGATCCTATGCTTACCTCAATTAAAAAAAAAATACTAACTTATGTACAATTTGAATTGATTTTCAACATTTTTTTATTGAAACATTTGATTAAAAAATTGATCAATTTGATTATTTTCTTGCTAATCACAGTGCTAGTGCTAAATATGATTCTTTAGTACAAAATTTCCCCCCTCCATCTACATATCAGGTTTACATTTTTACTCAATAATAAACACAATGTATGTTTCTTTTTATTTTTGCAATGAGTGCTTTTCTTATTTTCAAATGGAATTTTTTGCATTTTTGCTCCATAATAGATATGATGTATATTACTTTTTTTCTGCTAGGAGAGCATTTGTGCTTTTCAAATGAAATGTCTTGCATAAAGAAAATCTATAATGAGGAATATAATATATTATTTCTAAGAATTTAATATAGTATATTATTTATATATTGAGAATTTGTAGATATTAATGTACAAAGAATTATAAAAAAAAAATTTAAAAGTTAAATGTTAATGTATTAAAACAATTTTCATAATGATGATCCTAAATCATACTTTCTAACATTTTGATTTTTTTTCTATGCAATTATCTACAATTATAAATCAATAGTTTCTTCATCTAATTCCAAAAAAAAAAATTGATTCACTTGCCTATAATATACATAAAATTATTAAAACAACCCAAAACAATAAGGAAAGAAATTCATGAAAGAGGAAATATGATACTGCATTATTGAAGGCATCATATTATTTTAGAAAGATATTTAACCAAAGGGTAAATATTCCTTTAATGATACATAAGATATAAGATAAACCAAATATACAAATTATTTGAAATATTAGTTCATTATATAAAAAATTCATACTAATTTCTCAATCAAATTAAGTAGTTTAGTATTAGCTATAAGTAAAAGAAGAAACTCTATATTTAGAGAGTATGAAGACATTTTTAGAAACAAAATAAATCATATAAGTTAAGTTGAAAATAAAACATAAGTACAATATATTAGATTTGCAATGGTACATTCAATTATTAACATAGTATAAACCTCTCTCATTTCTTTTGTTCTACAAATTTACTACTCTTATTTTCCATATAGAGAAGATTGTAGAGAAATAAATTCAATTTCTTGGGTTTTTAGCTTGAAATTTTAATGTATTTTACTCTTTGGGCCGAAGTGATAAGGTTTAGAGAGTGAAGTCCATGTTTTGGGATGATCATGGGAGATTTGGCATGGTGAGCTTAGGTTAGGGCCCATTGAATCGACCAGTTTGATCTAACATTTCTCAATAAGACTCACATATTATAGGTCACTAATGAGCCTAAACCCATGAAAAGCTCATATGTGGGCTTATTCATTCAAAATCATTAATCATCGTGATCATTTGACGAATGAAATTCATAATAAAATCCTATAAATACCTAATACATCCTCATTCAAAAGGGAGGTTTTCTTTGGAAAAACGTTGTTTCTCTGCTAAATTTTCCTCAGAAGATCAAAATCACAATATTATCACAGAACAATCACTTGTCGCCATAGTGTTGAGCCTCATTCGAGACTATCTACTCCTTCTCCCCATCTCATTTACCCCTTGATCATCCTCGCACATGTCGTTTCTCTCGTTAGATTACATGTAATGTGTTCCCACACAGCATATGTGTGACCTCGCAATTGGACTAATAGCCCCACATTTATTTGGCGACTCTACTAGGGAGCGAGGAAGCTGACAACATAGCACCTCAAAGGAGAAGGATACTCGACTTTACTAACAAAAACAATCAAGAACTAAATACCAATGCTAAAATTACTGAACAAATCACACCTACACTTGTGATGCAAACCAAGAAAATACCACATCAAAGGGTGCACTTAATAATGCCTAAGTTATGCAAGCAATCCGATAGGAAGATGGATCTCTTTATTACTATGATGACTCAATTCATGCCTGCTTTGGGTGCTGTTGCTAATGCGCACCAGGGTATAACCTTACTAAATCCTATACATGCTGCATCGCAGCATGCTCCTCAAGCACCTTAGCAAATTAACTTTCTTATTGTTAATGAACAACTTGCAACTAAAGAGCAAGCTCCAGCCCAAGAACTTGCACCTGCAAAACACCTGGCTACTATGGTGAGAGAGATAGGGATTTTAAATGAAAGGCCCTTCATCTTCGCATAGTACTCCACACGTTACTATTGTTGAACATGCGAATTACCCTAACCTTGTCCTTATCACACTAGTAGAGCTTGGAGCCTCTATTCCAAGAGGTTTATTTGTTACTAAGGAAGATTTGGATGCGTATTTGAGAGAAATACTAGTGAAGTCCATTATAAGGGTTCCAAAACTGAAGCTCCTTTATCACCAATGTATCACTGTGAAACCTTACCTAAAGGACTATGTGAGTCCTAAGTTTATTCTCTTTAATGGCAAGAAGGGAAGTGCCAAGGAGCATTTGTTGAAGTTTATCAAGACGCTAGAAGTCTATAACTTAGAAGATGACTTAAAACTTAAGGAATTCTCAAAGTCTCTCATGAAAAAGGCATATACGTGGTATGTTAATCCTTCACCAAGGTTAGTACACTCATAGGGGAACACATGTAAGATGTTCCTAGAAAAAATTTTCTCTATCGAAGAAAGGATGACCTTCATTGACATGGGAAGAATTCATCAAAAATCGAGAGAAGATCTCATGGATTACAATAAAAGGTTTAGAGAATGCTCCCTTGATATTCAGGATATTTATGACAAGAGAGAGTTGGTAAAGATTTGCATACAGGGGATGTTTACTGAGTATGCTATTCATTTGGAGAATTTGTCTTTGGTTTCATTCGCAGTATTGGTTGAAAATGTGCAACAAACCAATAACTCAATTGCGAGACAAAGGGGCGAACATATATGGTTCAATAAATGAGGGCTATCTGTGAATTCCATTCATGGAGAAGACTATAAGGCAGGAAAGAGTGGAGAAATCCAAGTTTAAAAATTTAATGCACCTATGCTCAATGGGTAAGGTACATGTAATGCTTAACATATGGCTACGGGACAGAAATATCAGGCTCGCAAGAGTTAAGCGTCTTCCTATCCTTAAAGAGAGGAATGATCTAAAGTTTTACAGATTTCATAGAATTATGGGTCATTCCATAAAGGATTGTTTTACCTTTAAGAAGATATTTAATAAAAGGGTATGGAGTGAGGAGCTTATCATTGAAGATAATAATATATGTAACAATCTGCTTCCAGCTCATAACAATCAGCGTAGGGTAGTGAATGCCATCACTCATGACCCTACTACTATGGAAATGAATGATGAGTCAGCTATCAAGGCAAGCAAGGAAAGGGAAAGTAGGCTCAAGTCGAGGAGTGTGAGTGCCCTCCTGCTATTGTTGTACTTATTAAAACATTAAGTTTCAGAAATTCCTTTAACCTTCTCAGGTTTGATGAGAAGGCCAAGCTTATAGCAACTACTACACTCATGTAAATATTAGAAGATCAATATGCAAAGTGTAGTATAGCGCAACTTGTGAGAAAAATGGCTCATGTGCATGAAAACGTAATTTTATTCACTAACGCTGACATGTATGTCAAGGGCTCGAATCACAATTATCCTCTATATGTCAAAGGTACAATTAATGGCTATTCAGTGAAGAGAGCATTCATTGACGCTAGTTCTTCCTTAAATATCATGCCAATGTCTACCTTCCAAGCTACTGGAATCAATATTTGATGACATGTAAGACAACCTATCTCAGTGAATGGCTTCAATCATTCTCTTACAAAGACACTAGGATGGATTAATGTAGATCTCAAGGTTGGCCCTATCTATGATTCTGTTACTTTCCACGTGATTGATGTGCCTATATCCTACTACCTACTTGTGGGAAGAAAATGGCTGCATGATTACAATTTAATTCCTTTAACATTGCATCAATGTATCAAAGGCCATTGGAAAGGGAAGGATGTGTTTGTCTCTACTGCTAAGAGTCCCTTTGAGAATGAAAAATTATATTTCATTTAGTTGACCTTCTTTGATGAGTTTGCTAAAGAAGGGGAGATAGCTATTGCAAGGCCTATTGACATTCTATTACCCACATGGGACGAGATCTAAGAAGGCCAGCAAAAGAAGAGAAGAATGCATGGATGTCGGGGAGGTAGGAAGAAGAATAAGAAATTAACTAAAATTGAAAGTTATATTAGGAAGGATAAGCAAACGGTATATCACTTATGACGATCATAGGGGTCTGAGGAGGTGCTTATCTTCGTCAGATCCCATATGACTTTAAGATGTTCAGCTTACTCTACATCAATTATAGGATCAAATAAAATCTCAAGCTAAAGAGATAAAAGAATTAGATCTAGTGTGACCTAGAGAGTCGTTGTGGCCAACCTTCATTAGCGAAAGTCTATTACATGAGATAAAGGCTCCCCTTATAAAGTTGTTAAGGGAGTATAGACACGTGTTTGCATGAGCGTACGAGGAAATGCTGAGACTCGATCCTAGTTTGATGGTGCATAGATTAAATGTTGCCCTAGGAGTTGCGCTTGTAAAGTAAACATAAAGGATCTTTTATCTTGAGATTGAGATCCAAATTAAGCAAGAGATTGAACAGTTGCTCCGTGTTAATTTTATCAAGCCAATTAAACATCCTGTGTGGTTAGCTAATGTTGTACCAGTAAGGAAGAAGAATAGCCAAATACATGTCTGTGTTGATTTTCGAGATTTAAATAAGGCTTATCCAAAGGATGATTTTTCTTTGCCAAATATTGACACGCTAGTGGATGCGATTGCGGGGCATGAGTTATTCTCATTCATGCATGGTTTCAATGGCTATAACCAAATAAAAATGGCCATTAGAGATGTTGAGCGTACTGCATTCAGAATACCGGTGGGAAATTTCTATTACACCGTCATACCTTTTGGACTCAAGAATGCAGGTGTGACCTATCAAAAGGCTATGACTGCCATGTTTCATGATACGATGCATGACTTCATAGAGGACTATGTTGATGGTATTTTCATCAAGTCAAAGAAAGCACCTGATCACTTGATCCACCTGTAAAAGGTTTTTGAACTGTGTCGGTTGTATAAACTCCGCATGAATTCTTTGAAATGTGTTTTGGTGTGGTTTTAGGGAATTTTTTGGGATTTGTGATGCATAGAATAGGAATTGATGTTGACTTAGCAAAAATCTAAGTTATACTGTCTATACTGTCTCCCGTTACCCTAAAAGAATTAAAAACCCTCATGGGAAAATTTTCTTATATCAAGAGATTTATTCTAGCACTTGTAGAGATTTCATATCCTTTACATCAACTAATGAAGAAAGACACTTTGTTTGAGTGGGACTAGATACATGAAGAAGTGATTTAAAAGATCAAAGGCATATTGGTTTCTCCTCAAACCATGACAATGCTGATTAAAGGGTTGCCATTAATTTTGTATTTGACTTCCACTAATAAGTCCATTGAGGCCCTTCTTGCACCAGAGATAGATGGCTAAAAGTGACTTGTGTATTATTTAAGTCATATTCTTCAAGGGAATGAAGTCAATTACCCAGCTTACGAAAAGCAATGTCTCGCGCTGATATTTGCCACACAAAAGTTCCGACATTATAACCTACCACACTAGATTAATTTGGTTATTCAGTCAAACCCCATCAAGTATTTATTATCTCGGCCAGCCTTATCTGGTGGGATTGCAAAGTTGTTACTTCTTCTTAGGGAGTTCAACATTTCAATTCATTCTCCTAGAGCCATAAAACATAAGCATTGGTTGATCTACTGGCGCACTTCCTAAATGTGTAAGAGAATGCGGTTATAGAAACTATACCAATGGAAGTTCATGAAGATTCTCTGATGATCGAAATAGAAGATGAATGGTTGCTCTAGTTTGATGGCTTTGTAGGAAGTAAAGGTTAAGGGGAAAAAGTTGTGTTGACTTCACCTGAAGGCCAAGAAATACCATTGGCATTTAAACTCGATTTCTACTATACCAATAACGAAGTTGAATATGAAGCTCTTTTACTTGGATTAATGTTTGCACAAGAGATTGGAGCTCATCAATTATGTATCTGAGGCAATTCCAATTTGATCATCAAACAAGCTAATGGCGAGTTTGAACTTAAAAAACCTATACTTGTACCTTATAGGACTGCAGTGCAAACTCTAATGACAAAGTTTCAGTCAGTTCATTCTAAGAACACAACTTGATTTATCAACAGGTATGTAAATGCTTTAACCACTTTGGCATTGATGGTTTAAGAAGTTCATAATAGCTTGAGTATTCAAGTACTCAAGAAATCTATACCATGTACTACATTGAACCTTATCAATGAAGGTGAAGAGGCAAAAATGATTGGCACATTCTAGTAAAGGAACAATTAGTGCACCCTGGTACAGCTTCTATTTCTACACTAAAAGATTTCATTCACCTGAATGGCACGTTGTATTACAAAGGTCCATAGGGTGTTTTGTCCTGATGTATTTGCATGAAGGAGGCATGCCTCAAGCTAGATAAATATCACCAAATCTGATGCAAAGAAGAGGGGCCACCACTATACCGTCGAATTCAACGTGCTAAATACTATTGGCCGTTAACGTCCAAAGGTGCATTTGAAGTGCAAAAAAGTTTTCCAAAATGCTTTAAACTACTAGATGAAAAGGAATGCAACTTTGTGGCCATGGTAAGAGATTAGAGGTGTCCATACAATGATTACCTGACAAATAATGTTTTGCCCACCAATCATACTGATGCTAGATTAGTAAAAAAGAAGGACAAAAAGTATCTCAAGCATGAAGATAAATTGTATAAGGTTTCATTTATGGGTAAACCACTTAGGTGCACTACACCCCTTGAGACAGAAAAGATATTAATAGAAGCTCATGTTGGAGAATGTGGGGAATATCATATTATCATTTGCTCAATATGGGATACTATTAGTCGACCATGGAAGCTAATGCCTTTAATTTCATTAGGAAATGTGTCATTTGTCAGCAACATAGCAACACCATTCATGCTTTAGCAATTATGCTTCATAGTGTAACAACCCCCTGGCCCTTTCACACTTAGGTGTTTGATCTTATCAGTCCCATTTAACCGCCATCAAGGGGATGTATATGGATTATAGCAAGGACTGAGTGTTTTACCAAATGCATAAAGGTAACTCCTCTAAAGAAGGCTACGGGTCTAGCGGTTGCGAGTTTCATAAAGGAGAATATTATATGTAGATTTGGAATACCAAAGTGTATTCTTTCTAATAATGGGACTCCTTCATCAACTTTTATATTTGGCAATTGTTGGCTTCCTACAATATTGACCATGTCAAATCCACACCCAATTACCCAAAAGGGAATGGGAAAGTGGAGGCAATGAACAAGAGTCTATTTAAGGTACTTAGCCGAATGGTTCACAATAATCATAAGGAATGGCATGATAAGCTGTCACTGGCACTTTAGGCTTATAATACATCCAAGTGAAAACCAACTCAAGCCACACCTTTCTCTTTAGTGTATGGGATTGAGGTAATAGTAACGACAGAAGTTTTGATTCCCTTTGCATGGTTAGCTATTAATGCTAAGCTCAAGCTAGACACTTTATGGATGTTAGATTTAGAAGCCTTAGAAGAAAGGCACAAAACCGCTAAACACAATTTGCTAAGCTATTAGCACAAGTTGGGCATAGCTTATAATCGTTTTGTCAGAAAGAGAACATTCTAATAAGGAGATGTTGTGCCTCGAACAATTGAGCATGTGCGCTAAGGTACTTCAGCACTAAAGTTTACGCTTAAGTGGAAAAGACCCTTTTGTCGTTGAAGAGGTTTATGATAGTGGCTATTGCAAACTTCGTAATCTGAAAACAGATACTATCATTACTCCTATCAATTTTCAATACATCAAAAAGTTTCATTTGTAACAATTGAAATATACATGAGGAGCAAATCAATGAAAATGCAGCTCAAGTCATGAGAGCTTACTTCTAACTTCTTGTGTCAAAACTTTTATTTGTTGTTGCTATAAGGACAAAAGCTTAATTCCTTAACGCACATTATATGTATTATTAAGAAGTTGATAAATATACTATTACACCACTGCAACTTGGTAATAGATCTATCTCCCGGGTGCGCGATGTTTTATAATTTATGTCATGCTAATTGGTGAGAATATTACCTCCCAAGTGCGCGGTATAATACCCTTAATAAATACGATGGTTTTGCTAGTCAACATATTTTCTAGTGATCTCATAACTAAATTATTAAGTAGTGGGTAATACCCCTTTAGCAAAACAATTATTGCTAGCACGTGGAGTATTCCTCATGCGCAATGTTCTCTAAAAAAAGGGGGAAGGAGTTATCAATATATGGAAGATCATGTTCATTTTTTTTATGTAAGCACATCCACATAAGTGTCATCTCTATTAAGTGCACTACAAACAACATACTATTTGCCAATGTAAGACTATACAACTTCATAAAAAAAAATCCACAAAGATATGAAACGAGGCTTTAAATCAAGGTGAAACTATTATTCACCAAATAAGTTTGCTTATGCCATACTATATTAAAGGAAAACATAATAATTGTAAAAAAGGTAACGTCCAATCAAAGATCTATAACTAATCCTGCTAAGGAATTAACATCTAAACCACCTAAGTTTGTTTCTATCTTGAGATCAATTTCTAAAAATTCCACCAAAATCCTTTTACGCTACTCCACTAAGCCTTAGCAATCTAGCACTTTCCTTGCTTCAATTATAATAGGCTCTATGCTGCCAACCTTGAATTTTAAGGCTTGTGCTCTCTCAACACTATCTATGATGAGCTTCAGTTCCTTTTTAAATAATGAACTCCAGTATCTATTCAAAAGAGCCATAGTTTGCCCAAGCATCGATACCATAGTGGTATTTAATTCGGAACCCTAGCAGATTTCTTCTAACCAGAACTCTCCCTCCAACTGGTACAAGCGCTCCAATGAAGGAAAGAGCTACAAGTGAATCATGAACCAGTGAAATGAAGCCATTGGCAGTACACTTGAGGACCCTTCTTCAATTTGTCTTGACACTTCAATGACTAGGGGAGGAATGATGCTAGAAAGGGGCACAAATGAGGTAACCTCACTATAGAAAGTAAGTGTATCATGAGATATAACAACATTAATAGAAGCTTCATTTAGTGTCCCATTCATCTGACTATCAAGGAGTCCTCCCTCTCTCAAGACATCCACGTATGCTTGAATATTGTTGTTATCAAAATACCCAATTTTATCATTATCCATATCATCCATTTGAATGGTAGGATTCGTCTCATCGTTATTACTCGGTAAGGACTCAATCTACCTATCGCTAACATGTACAAGAGTACTTCCCTCACTATCTATGGTGTGCTTAGGAGTATCCTTGAAATCGACCATCTCATCATCATCTTCTTCCTTTGGAACCTCAATGATAGCAAGACAATCTCTAATCTAAAGTTCCTTCTCAACATTGTATCAACTTGGGAATGGTGCAATGTTGGGTGGAGTTGATGTTAAAGGGCTAGTGGGAGCATTGGTAGTGATGTGATCTCTCTTGTCCTGTAAGGGAAAAATCATCTAAGCAGTTAATCCAGTATGTCAGTCACCCGATAAAGGCAAGTCCAGAGTGTGATGAAGAGGGGAAATATAATTGCCTCACTTCTAGACGAATATCTCTGAAATTTGTAGGATTGAGTGATTAGCAACATGTGTTAAAATCCTCATTAATGTAGATAGTCCAAGGAACTCCTTGCTCGAATCCAAACTGTTGAGCCACTCTGTGAGGCGAGTATAGCATGACCTTACATTCTAGAAAAAAACTAGAAAAGTCTCTCCAATCATGAAGAGAAGGAAGACCTCTAGGTAAACACCACAAGACAAACCTCACCTCACCAGCATTAAGTTTCTCTTGAGCCCCAAGAAGGTTTACTATATCTTTCAATCCTTTGGGGTAAAACTCTAGAAACCATAAATAACCAACTAATCTGTTTGTGTAAGAACAAAAATTCACCTCCTTCATGTTGTCTATCACATGGAACAACAAACCTAAAGGCTTTCTATCAATCTATGCAAAGGCTCGAAGCTTGACAGGATTAGGTCTATTTAGAGGCAAATTGAAGTGACTTCTAAACCATTCAACGAAAAACATTTATAAAAACACCACATTAACATGTGGCAATATGGTGTAACACCCCTTCAACTGAACCGAAGCCTCGTGATGTAAGTCTAGATGCTAATATAAGGAGCTAAGGTAGAATAATCTTAAGGTAAAACACATGCCACATGTCATACAAATAGCCAAATGAAAGAACCAATGACTAACACCATCGACCAAACCAATAAGAAATATACATAAGGACAACTAGCATGCCAAGAAAGCCTCAAGCTCGTACCTAAGAACAATAAAAAGCGATATATGAGTAAATTAAACTGAAATTTACATAATAATAATAAAAAAAGTTCATGATATACAAGATTAGAAGAACTTACTTATATCGGTCATCTAAATCATCTGAATCTTTTTGCTCAAAGAAGTACTTCATCCATGCAGAGAAGGTGGATTTCTTGCGACTATCAATAGCTACTTTCATCGCTACTTCCATGGCTGATATGGCTACCTTGTCCTTTTTAGTGACATTAGTGGTGGTGATATCTGTCAACCTAAAATCACGAAAATGCAGGAGTGTACATACGTCTTCTAATGTAGGAGTGATTTCGCCCTAAAAGGTCACAAAAGTGTATGTCTATATGCTTTGACAAGTTATGATGCTTCGCTAAAAATCCATTTCATTTGAATGAGGAAACCCAAAGTAGGAGGAAATCATTATAGGGTAATAGATTTCTACAAACTCTATAGTATCCATATATCTTGAATCGCCTATAATGTGATTCACCTAAGGATGTTAGCCTAGCACAGCTTGCTTATGACCAAAAAATGAGTGTTCGATAGGGAAAGTTCCCCCCTTTCATTCCTAAGGTGTAGTATAGAACCCCCCTCTATATTCTCTCTATCTTTGACCTCAAGCTCTCATTTTATGAAATGCCAAGTGCCGTCAGCATGCCAGTGCTCCTATGTATCTCTTTCGTCTATGCAAGTCTAAAAGAAATCCTTCTTAATTGTCAAGTCAAGCCATTCATTCCAGCAGGAAGGCACTATTGGCACGTAACCATCTGAATATGCCATTATCTCTTTATCCTTGTCACTAGTTCCACTACGTGACTTAGTCTTTCCAGTGTCTTTATCCATTACAAGTGATAGCAACAATTAATTGGAAAAGGATGTTGAGAGTTTCTTAATGGCTTCACTACCTATAAAGATAAATGAAGATGAGTTAGTGTTATAATTGGAAAAGAGGGAATGATAAAAGGGAAAGGTTGAAGGCAACAATATTTCATAAAAATAATCTTATCAAGGAAAATGTATGAAATTAAGAAATATACATGCAAGTTCGTTTAAGTATAAGAATATTGGCTATATTAATAACACATTATAACCAAAAAGAAGAATATAGTAATTCAGATACAAGAAGGCAAGCAATAGTTGCCAACAAGATACACAGAAGTTCATATCTACGAAAAAGCAAGAATATAGGATAAGATTGAATCTATAGTATACATTGAGGATAATCTAATTCTAAAGCCTCAAAATATGAACCTCATGTTACCCAATTGAAGAAAGTAATCAAAGGTGGATGGATTAGATGTCATAATTACGAACTTGACAACATACTCTAACTCAGACAATAGAAAAACTATCTTTTAAATCATAATATCAGACATAGTTTGCCCTTTTATTTTCCTCTGGATGAATGAATAATGATGCTAACATTGCTCGTTCAGATTTTGAAGTTTCAATTATTTACCATTTAAGTTGCAATCATAGCAAACCGCAGCAAGGCATTCCCCAAACATTTGACATTAATAGGATTTCTCTCTTATGTTTAGCTTATAGAAAGAGATATCTTATCTCCCTAAGTTTAGATGTTTTGCAGTCTTCCCTGTATTTCATACATCAATAATCTAGATTCGACAATAATATGTGTGCCTCTTTGAAGGATTTCATCACACTTTTCATGCTTAAGGGCTGGCCTAAAAGATTCAAGCTTCAATAGTAGATTAGTGAATGTACATTTATTATACAACTCCCTTGCTGGGTGGACATGGTTCCACCAGAAATCTGATAGTGCATGCTGCAGTGCAAACCAGTATTGAAAATCTCGGTTTATCTTAAAAAGACTGCTACCTCTAGGAGTCCAAACATAGAAATCCATCCAATGCTTGTCAAAAATCTCCATAAGACCTTGGGCTTGGATAACATAATGAAGGGGAATTCGTGTCCAGGGTTTAGCCATCCTCTTATGTTCTCCATAATAGTGACACTTAATCTCTAGCACTCCTTTTGAAGGCAACTCATAAATTTCTCCATCTGGTGAAGTAGCAAGCCACTCATCCTCAAGATTATTTTGCTTATAGACTTAGAAAGTAAGGCTTGATACAAGGTTTCTTGTTATCAGCTTATATCTTTCAAGTGCTTCCTGTTCCTTTATATTGTTCCAACGAGTAGCCAAATTACCAGAAAATGGTTCAATTGCCCCAATTTTTTTTTTTTTTAAGAAAACTTTCAAAGAGTGCTTTGTTCTTTCTCAACACCTTGGCCATATAGAAGCCCAGCATATTTGTCAGGCGAGCCACTAAAGAAATTCTCTTTCAGTTTCATGAATGCACAGCAAGTGAGCAAACTATTAGAATCTGCTTGGTGACAAATACCGACTCGCTGAACCTCTAACAACTCAGCCACTTTGTTCAACCCGCCATGAAGAAACCCGTTGCAATTTAATAAAGGAACATCTAAATCTAACAAATAGAAGCGAATTACATGAGAATGTAAATCCAGAATCCATGGACAGACAAACTCCTAAACAAAGCATAAGATAAGAATCTTTTGACTAACTTTGCGCATTTTAAATACTTCTAGAGCATGGTACCCAATGGTCCGGGATATGGTTGCAGAAAAACTCATTAGAGAGAGCACCGTAGTGAGAAGTTTGACCAAGAAAAGGTCTTGCCCATTTGCAGCATCTAAGCCATCCATTGCTGCTTAGAAGAGGTTCTTCATGTTGGCTTTTTTTTAGGTCAATCTATTTTTGATAATTTTGTCATAGTGATATGATTTGGCAGTTTAAAAAACTAGTTATAATATTTTTCCCTATTGAGGACCCACTTTTACAGTTTGGAACTACTGCAATTACTTCATTTTATCATTACCATAATTTTTACTTCGGAATATATTGAACCTAATCCATTGCAATTACTTTAGAATGTCAATTTGTTTTGCTTCTATCAAATTACAACTCACCGACGAGGACAATTTACATTATGACTACAGTTTTGGCAATTTTGGTTACATCAGTGGTGCAAGGATAGGCACAAGACACGTCCTGCTTGAACTAGCTATCCCCTTGTCTGAATCACCTCAATGGAACCAGTGATCCACCGAGTACCTTAACTCAATACCCCCTACAAATTGCAAGCTTTGGCTTTGTTAGAAAAGGGAAACCCCATTAAGCTAATCACCCCATCAGCTCTTAAACCATTGATTCTCAGTTCAATCAAGACTACTAACTGAGGCTTATAACTATCTCTAAACGCCATAAAGCTTCTACTAAAGAACTTATTGCCAGCTCCCAGCCCCTTGACAAATCTAAAACAATTGCAAGTCAAAAAAGCATAAACTATCTTGAAGACATTCTGGAATAATCCAGCAAAACTCCATGTCATTTTCACCATTCATAACAGAGTCCTACTCCCTGAATACCATCGATTGCATATCATCACAGTCCTCGCTGTACCGTGGCATGTTACTATTTTAACACTAGAACATCGACAGTAGAATAAAAAAAAAAAAATCATGAAGGAGGAAGAAATATATACGCTAAAACCAGGCAAAAGAAGATAAACCATATATGTATGCATATGTATGTTTAACAGCAATAATGAAATCTTAATATGAACATGTTCAAACTACCTAAGCCAATTGTTACTGATTCTTCAAAGCTACGCTTTTCCTTAAATACGACAGCTCTAATCTCCTTCTAGCTTTGATTTCTTGGCCACTTTAACCCTGTTCTTCGAACACTAGCCTTGAAACCTCTACTTCAGCCTCTAATAGATGTTCGTGGAAGAAGAATCTGAACGATAGACTAAATGAGGGGATAAAAGAGACATATCAAGGTACTCCGCTCCAGCTAGCAAGGCCTTACTGTAATGGACATAGCTCAATAGCGACTGAAATGCCCAGTAATCATTAAAGCTCATCCCAACAACTAGAACGTCCCACGAAAATGGATGAACGCGTGGTTTAATCCAAGTCAGCCTTATTGCTACCCAAAGACTAAGATAGCTGAGAGTATGTAAAGCAAAGGGAAAGCTACGTGTATGTGTGAGGTGTGACATGAGTGGATGTAGAGCAATTTGGAAATGAAAGGAAAAAAAGAAGAAGGGGACA
The DNA here is from genome assembly GCA_037954665.1 of Laguncularia racemosa. Taxonomy (NCBI): domain Eukaryota; kingdom Viridiplantae; phylum Streptophyta; class Magnoliopsida; order Myrtales; family Combretaceae; genus Laguncularia; species Laguncularia racemosa. The sequence continues at coordinate 8,847,016 of JBBMOL010000004.1, forward strand.
CCTCAAATAAATAGTAGAAGAACCTTCCTAATGTTTTAAAAGCATTATAGTTGTCATTATACCAGGAACAAATAAAGAGGAACATTCTTTCCACAATGTTTTACTCTTATCCAAATCACGCAGACCCTTACCTCTTGCTGACGAGGACATTTTGATGAGTGGAATTGCACACTCTCCAGCAATGTTTTAATACAGCTCGGAAATATGAGAATTTTGGACAGTGATTTTTGCTCTTGATGCCACGACACAAGCTAAATTGATAATCATAATGTTGTTGAGTATATTGAACTTGTCATATGGTTGATAGGGAAGATTCCTTATGCAAATTCAAAGCAATGTGGCTTAAATATTGTGAGCTAATTCTAGGTGCAAAGCATGTTTGATGCGGTTCAAACTCAAATCTCATGGACCTTACACGCAAACGGAATGGCGGATTTGGGTGGGGGTTATGGGTAATGCGCAATGTGCTCTACATGGATCAAACTTGGTTCTCTCCTGCAACATGCATGTGTCTTTCCATTGAGCCATTGGCCTATGCCTTACCTTTAGCAGCTATCCTTTTATTTTATTGTACAAAAGAGAAAAAAAAAATTGCGCATATGCACTCGTGGAGACTCAAACTCGGGGATGTTGCTGCAACATACGTGTATCTTTCCAATAGGCCCTTGACCTATGCCTTGCTTTTAAGAGTCACCCCTTTATCTTATAGTAACGGGAAAAAAAAAAATTAATGCGATTTATTTTTTCAACTTTGAAGGGTCATAATTTTTTACTTAATGTGAAGTTATAGAACCTATAATATATACATATATATAATACTAATTTAAGTCTACTATAGTTAGAACCAAACAACTTTGCCATTCGGTATTCTCATGAGGATCAAATTCTTATGTTTTCATGGCCTACTAGTTACTGAATTGATTAAAAAGAGAGAGAGAGAAATGATGTGATTTGCCTTTTTAATTTTGAAAGGCCATAACTTTTCACTTATATGAAGTTATGAAGTCCATAATATATAAAAAAAGACTGATTTAAGTCTACTCTAGCTAGAACCAAACCACTATATCATTTTCCTCATTTTTTAATGTCAAATTTATGTGTTCTCATGGCTCACTAGGCTGAGTAAGAAGTGATCTTCAATTGGAAGGGCTATTATGTTACTTATTCATTTCTGTTTGGATACTTGCTTTTTGAACTTGCATCTTTCTTATTTATTCAAAATAATAATAATAATATACCGCTTAATTCAAGATCCCTTACAATTGTTGATTATTTTAAATGATTAAGTTATGTCTTCATGCTTTTTTAAGATCGTCACATTAGCACATTGTTGTCCTGACATTTGTTAATAGTTTAGGCTCTTATTTCCCAAGCCTTTTAGTACATAATCTCCAATTATTGCAATCTTAGACATCTAAGTCTACTACATTTCATTGTTATGTATTAATATGTTGGGTTAATCTTGCTCATCCAGCCACCATCATATGTTACCAGTATTACATTTTAAGAACTTATATGTTACCAGCATTACATTTTAAGAACTTATATGTTGCCAGTATTATATTTTAAAAACTTATAGGACAATTTCCTAACATTTCATTATGATTATTGCCCCCTTAATCAATCAATCACTCAAGTCTGATGTTATTATTGAGCAATTATGCACTTTGTTCCTCTTAAGTTATATCATATTTTGATCTTAGGCAATATTTATTTTCAATTGGTTAAAGGCGACATGCACAATTAAATGATGCTGCAAATGTGCACATTGAGAGAAAAACTTAAATTATATGCAGTGTCAACCCTAGGATCTTGTATAATGAATCATGAAAACATGTATATGGCAGCAGTGCAGCTATTCCATAAGCGCACATGCGCCAAGAAATTTCCTAGCCATTAAGAAGGCTTATTTAATGCCTAAACCCCTTTAACTTCATTTAAAAGACTTTGGTCAAAAGGCAAAATGTAGATGGCTAATTTCAATTCGTGGGCTTTTAGCCTGATATTTTAATGAATTCGACTCTTTAGGACGAGATAACAAAACCTAGAGAGTGAAGTCCATGTTTTGGGATGATCATAAAAGATTTCACATGGTAGGCTTAAGGTAAGACTAGTTGGATCTATTAGTTTGACCCGACCTAACCTTTCTTAATAAGGCTCACACATTAGAGGCCACTAATGGGCTTAAACCCATAAAAAGCCCATAGGTGGGCTCATCTACTTAGAACTGTTGATCATCGTCATCATTTGACAGATGAAATTTATAGCAAAATCCTATAAATACCCAATGCATCATCATTCAAAGGGGAGGTTTTCTTTGGGAAAGAACGTCATTACTCTACTAAATTTTTCTCAAAAGATCAAAATCACGATATTTCCATAGAACACTCACTTATCACCATAGCATTGAGCCTCATTCGAGATTGTCTACTCCTCCTCTCCATTTCATTTACCCCTTGATCATCCTCATATGTGTTGCTTCTCTCATTTAGCCACATATAGCACATTCTCATGCAACACGCACGTGACCCTACACTTAGACTAATACCCCCACAAAGACTAATCAATATTTAGAAGGAACCAAAAAAAAAAATCAATTAGCATAGTTAAGGTAAAAAAAAAAAACCATGATCTTGCAAAACAACAATTAAATCCTTTACTACCACTTTCCTCTTTTCTCTCTACCAAACCTTAGTAAAGATTGCCAAATATACGTTGATTGGTTCAATATCCATTATTGTAATATGTGAAGGTATAGTACTTTTTTTAAAATCCAAGGTAGCCTTTAATTTCTCAATCTTAGATCATCTCTATAAATACATTCAACAACTAGAAAAGAAATACCATACCATATAGGGTTCAACATTCAAATTCAACATAAAATATTAACATAATTACATATTAAGATCATATTCACATAAAGTATGAACCTCAAAGCTAATAAAGTGTATTAAGTTTAGTTTTTTACCATCATGAGGAGTAAATGTTAAAGCAAACTAAGTGACTATAGAATTGGATAAAACTAAATTATCATCTTAGACACATAGTGCCAATCTTGTGCACCCCCATCATGAGCACTACCTCCATGGCCAACACTTCACAAAAATAACATTTGAGTAAATTGATAATAACAAAAATAAATGAAAAACTACTTCACAATATTTGAACAAATTGCAATAAAAATTGACAAGATAAGAACTTTTTGTAAATCCCACCATGAACAAATTAATGTGTAGTCATTCACACCATGTTGCTAAGAGAGTATTTTTATGAACACATTATAGAAGAGAAGAGTTGTTAAGCAAGCTAAGAGAAATACCATCTTGATATTGAAAAGAAAAATAAAGGAAAGAGAATGTGAAGAGAGACATCAATGAGATAGAGGAAGGGAGAACGTCATAGCTATTTTGTTTTATTTGGAGGAAAATGTAGAGAGAGAGAGAAAATAGTGGAAACAGTTATTAGGAGATAAGTGGGATGAGAGATAGGAAATATCAACGAGAATGTAGGATAAAGTAGAAAAGATTATCATGAGATTAAGAAAACATACTTTATGTTAAAAGGTCAAGTTGAATGATTATTTTTCTTGCTTAAATAATATAGATATAGATTACAAGATAACAAATACTTATAAGAAGTACAACATAATTATGGATTGATATTAAGCAAATTTGTGCAATTTGATGCAGAATTATCAATTCTTTTAGGAAATTATATGAAGTTGTAGATTTACAAATGATGACTTTTATCATATATTAGGATAATTATTTATTATCCTAACTCCCTCGGATATACTCTCAATAATCATTTACACACATTTTCACGTGAAATTAATATATAGTTATGGAAATTTGTTTCAATAAAACAAGTGTAAGTATGTAATTGATGGGACACATTTAAGATAGAAAGTGAGGAATAATAAATATTTATCCAATATATTACAACTTTCATGAAACTATTTTCTATATTTACGAGTAGAGGAATTTCAAATTTTGTGGACTTTTATTAGGGAAAAAATTTGAGTATGATTGCGAGAATCCCAAGCACTTTGCCACAAGATTAAAGATTTTATGGGAATTTATTGGGAGTTACATATTTGGTATATTTTAATATTTTTTATGCCACATCATCAAAATAAAAAAATAGCAAAATACGATCTTTAAACCGGCTGCTTCTCCATTTTCCTTTCCTCCACCCTAATTGTCTTACTTTTTTAATAATTTTCTATCAATGTAAAATGATATATAGGGATATAATTGAAAGGATCATTATAGAGTGCTTGACTCATCCAACTCGATAAAAATTGAGTTTATAAATGTCTTCAAAAAAGATAATGAGTGCTTAGGGTTAATTTTTTATTCGAAGTTCATTAATATGGTCACGGTACCCATCTAAACCTTTGGCTTTTACATTAAGGGAATAAAAAAAAAATGTATAAATACATATCGTATATGATACATAATATATGTTTATCTCATGGACGTATTGATGAAAAATCACCCAGCTGCCATAGTTTTATCAAATGATAGAAATAGTAAAATATAGACGATTCAAAATATATTGAGATTATATGGCCTGTTCGATTCCTTAAAATTCATTTCGGGTTGGATAAAAATCTCTCTACCTAACTCCATAAAATTGATATAAAACGTAAACAATAAGATTAATTTAGACATTACTAGCGTAATACTAAAAAACAGTTGCACTCTATTTCCATGAAGGGTTTCGTAATGAAAACTCATAATATAAGCATTATATTATAATAAAGTACGATTTATTTTTCTCGAAATTATAATAAAAAAGGAAAACTCGAACCCGAAATATATATTTATATCACTAAGCTACAAGTGCATTTGCTATAATAAGTTACGTTGCATTTATAATTTTGGCTCATTGAATCATATACTTTTCCACCCTGATTTTTCTAATACTGCTGATTTCTTATAGTAAATACCAAAATCATCATTTTCAAATTCATTATACTTAAACAACCATGTAATACACTTATCAATATCATTCTAGATTAAGCGAACGAAATAGATTTATCTAATTTTATTCTTCATAATTTATAGTAATTTATAAATTAATAGTTGAGATTATTTAAATTATTTAATTTTTTATAATTTCATTAATTGTATATAATACAAGAGAATATAAATGAAAACGAAAACTCAACTGCCATTAAGATTTTCTAAATTGCCTTGTAGTTCTGTCGTGAAGGTGAAGTTAAGGAAAGGGACAACCATGCTTCTACGTAGCCCGAAGGCACCTTCCTAGTTCCTTGCCGTACTTCTAATTCATAAAACCGTGGACTCCTTCACTTTGCTTTGTAGCGTCTTCCTTATCAATCCTTTTCAGCTCCTCTACTCAAAGGAGCAAATGTCCAGAGTCCACTCTTATAACCCCATTCAACGAATGAACGATATAGAGGGAAATACTGACGCGCAATTGAAAGACAAAGTTTGACTTTCCTACGGGTCCATTTTTCTATACATTTATTTTTCGTCATTAGATGTTTGGCCCATATGTAGAAAGAGGATAGGAATGTAAGCGCATTGACCTCCATTAGATATCCAATTGGGCAAAGTTTACTAGGATTGTGATCAATGAATTATTTGAAATGATACAAATATTAAAATCGAATTGAAACTCAACTCAAAATTAAAAAAAAAAAAAAAGAAAAAAAGAAGAAGATTTGTGATAGTTGTGATATTCCTCAAATAGAACATATTGTAACTCTAAACATCTAGACACTTTTTGGTCTAACAACTTGGAGTTTATTAGAATCCTAAAATTTTGTGTACCCAATGATGAGCACCCCTAGAATGAGTGACTTTAGAATTTAGTTGTATTGATCTACCTTCTAAGTTTTAGTTCAACCTGTTTGACCAATCAAAACATGATAAGATGGTATCCAGAAGCGGTATCATTATGTTGTCCCTAAAGTAAGAATAAGGTAACGACACTTAACTTAAGTTTGCTTTCCACAATCCCAATTACAATTTAACTTTCAAAAACACTTGTAACAAATTATGCATCTAGAGCGTTCAACCTATATTATGAGTTCCAATAATTCACGCCTAACTGGCAAATCATCATTTATCATACTGAATATCAATGGCAATACTAGCCTGTGCATACCGAGTTAACAGGACACCTAGCTTGCATGAAACTCTAATCTTCTAAGCCATTTATATCACCTATATTATGATTTACAAAACGACAACAAAACATCCTTATATACTTCATATTTACATTTGATTGTTAAACCTATTTACAATGTAACACGATAATGTAATAGAAAAAAAATGAAGCCAAAGGAACTTGAGTCTCCTTCCTACTAGGCTAATGCTTTCAAAAGTCCTAAACCAATCCATTACCTTAGTCTTCTATACCTACACCTAAGATTAGTAAAATACCAATCACTTAGCTTCTTAAAAAGCAAAGTGAATATAAAAGACAAAGAAAGAAATGATGACATGTCTATTATAGTTCAATCAATCATTCCTCATAATATGATGCAATGGTATGAATGCGCTTGAGACATATATGCAAATCAAAGTCACTTCCTAGAGCTCTTTCTATTCACCACTCAATTTGATTAGCTCCTTCAATACTAGAAACAATTTATCAAAATCTTACTTGGTACTTGATAGAAAACTTAGCCTCATACCCTATTTCATAAACTCACTTTGGTATTTGGCAAGATTTTGCCCTTATACACTTCACTTTCATGTTAGAGTGATTTCTATGCACCTTTCACTTGCTATACACAAAATGGGACGACTAGATTCACACAAGTCACTAATACAGAGTCGATTTATCAATCATATCACAAACTTACCAAGTTGATTTAAAAATTGTATCACAAACTTATCGGGTAGGGACTAGGACTTGCTTCACTTAAGTTTCTTTGGCATTTAATACCATTTGTGCAAATAATTCATTATGCAAATGCTAAATGACCATATTATACAATGCAACTAGCTACTTTACAATCCAAGCATAAACTAAATACAAGGAATCAAAACCTATCCCCACTTCACATGCTAGTAATATTAATACGTTTAGATAGATCAAAGCTTCACAACCATACATAATCAGCAATACAGCACAATAATTCACCAAAACTTAGTTATATAATCTTTTTGTAATTGTCACAATAAGTGATTAAATTGGGTTTAGAAGCCAACAAACGAGTGGTCTACATTATCGATCACATGCACCACAACTAATCAAATCAAAGAAGTACTCACCTAAGCAATAGAATCCACAAGCTAATTAGTAATAACTCCCTAAAGATCACTCAATGTGAACATGATCACCTAATCGCATTTCAACAAATCAGTAAACTAGAATAATACTAACATGTGGCTAGATTTGGTGTCTATCATTACTAGAACCAATAAGTCTACCTATTTTGAATCAAATTCACCCAGCAATCGACTAGCTATCAACAAATTCCAATCCAAACCAAACTGGTCCACCCACACATTAGTCATTAATCATTCATTTATTACCTTAATATTACTCCAATTATCTTAAAGTCAAGCGAAGTTTATCAATTGTTGATCACTTGACTAAATACTATCTAGATTATGTAATAAATAGTAAGTGAACCTGATTAATCCCATGAAAATTACTATGATACTAGTAAATTAGACATGACCAAGTTGACTTACAACATGAATGGATTAACCACATCTTAACCATTTCCTAAAATTATGCATTCTTCATCAAAATTTGTGATTGATTTATCTAATCACCCACATTACACTAAACACCTAATTTGAATCTTCCAAACATCTCATCACAACTCCAAATTTATCAACAAACCATCATCCTCAATTAATTATGTACAAATCCATCATTTTAATTTAAACTATATTTGTTAGAAAATTGACAATTTTGACATAAAAATCATGACAATTACCATATGTATCCTTTATTCAATTTTTTTGTTTTATAAATTTAAGATACCCTATTAAGAGTATATAAGCCAAGAATCAAGTAGAAACTACATCATTTGACCTTTAAAAAGTCCCATTCAATTTTCTTGAAAAACAAAGCTATTCTTAAGGTGCTTATATAAATGCTACAAATTTCACCAAAGTAAAAGTACTACATTAATCGACATACAAAATAGGCCTAGGAAAAGATTTTGAACATTTAATATTTTAAGGATTTTTTCAAATTCCAAACAAAAAAAAGGGGATATTGGCTCAACTAACTTCTAGCCACCATTGTTGAACATCCTCCTATTGACCAAACTCCCCTCAACTGCTCCCTTCAGGTCACCAAGCCAGTTCATAGTAAAACAACCTAGCATACCTAACCTTGCAACTAATTGTTAGGGAGTTTCTTTATTTAATGGTATTTATCAAATTTAAAATGTGAGAGTTTGTTAATTTCTTGTTGATAACTATCTATTAAGCTTATAATCTCTCACCTATCTAGTGTTGTCCCATGTGTAATCTAACTACTTGATGTTGTTTTCCCATAGCTAATATGGTTATTCATTTATTTATTTGTTTGTTTTACTTGTTCATCATAGTATTTCCTATTTATATATACACTAAATTATATATATTGTAAAGGTATTGCAATACTAATTGTGCTACATGTATATGATATGTTACATTTTATACCAAAATTTTATTCATAGTTATTGACCTAATGTATCAACTAATTCATCACCTATATCTCATTATTTGTATATATATTGGATTCATCATCTGCATTTCGAATAGTTAATGAATGCAGTCACTAATTCTCATTTCTAATAAAATGGCTATACTTTATTCTTCAATTTGGGAAAATAAGCTACATGGGGTCACTTCTACTAATATTCATGACCACATCATAAAATATGAACTAGAATTAAAAAAAAAAAAACATATATCAAAGCCCTAATTCATAATTCAAAACCTAAGAACCACATTAAAGCAAATAATACCTCGATGTGTAGAGTTTCAGTCATTATAACTTAAAATTTTGAGTTTGACTCAATTGAACTCATTTATACTTGATGCATTAAAAATATATTTTTTTATTCTAATTATAATAATATTAATATCCAAACACAATTTGGACTTTGGCTAATATTTCTATTCCACTTGACTTTATTAATGTCGAATCGAAATTAAGTATATATTAAGCTAAACTTGAATAACTCACAAGTAATTTAACCCATTCACATTCCTAATGATAGCATATTGTTTGAGAAATATGGGGATAAGTTTTGAGCTTTTGACTTCAAAATCTCATAGGATTTTGACTTGTAATTAGCATAAAGCCCAATAGCTAATGGACCTAACTCGATAAAAGAAGTCACATGATACCATTAAAATAAACTTACATAACATTAACAAAGGAATTAAAAATGACGTTTCTCTATTTTATGTATAAAATATTTAAATTTTAATACATCATTTTATATATTCTTATCAATTGGTTTTAAGTTTGTGATACCCTTATATAAAGGGTGCTTTTTGGTGTAATAGCCTAGAGTTCATTATAACTTCAAGGTTAAGCATGCTTAGAGAAAATCATGACCTCTTAGGAAGTAGTTGCACCAAAGGATAAAATTGTAAGGTGCTTCACTCTAAAGAGAGGAGTTTTGGCCAGAGCATTACAAGGTGGTGTTGGACTGATTCACTAACCCAAAGGGGGGAGTCTTTGCTTGATATTATCCTGGGATGGTGTAATGAAATCGATGAGGATGTCAATTTTGGTTGTGTAGATTGTGATATCCCTCAAATAGGTTACAAAATTTTAATCATCGATGTGCCTTTTAGTGTAACTATTCAAAATTTATTGAAATTTTAAGGTTAAGCATATTTAGGGGGGGAACAATGGGTGACCTCTTGAAAAATAGCTGCACTAAAGGAAAAAATTGTGAGACACTTGCAAAGATTTTGAGAATCCCTCAAGTGCAATTATCTTTATAGCATATTATCTTTCCTTTAGTTTTTCTATCATTGGTTCTTTTGCTAAAAGTACTTCAAATGTTGATTTAGCTTTATATAGCCAAACAAAACCTAACAACTAAATGGGAACTAGTTAATATAAGGAGTGGAACCTATTTCACATTTTGTATGCTAAAATGGATTCAAAATGGTATCACAATTATATAAAATCAGCAAATTCGGCTTTAGGGAGAAATTCAACTCTGCATTTGACAAGCTGGATCATGATTTCATTTCACCCTCAATAATGACATTTACTTAAAATACCCTTTTATCCTCATTAATGTATATTTGTTACATTGATGAATTAAGGCTATTTTTAACAAATACTACTATATACACATTTCATTCCATTATGAACATGCTACAACTAAACATAATATAAGAAATTAAGAATGAAGTCATGATTTCATAGACATTTCCAAACATGGAAATTAACTTGGCATTTCATTGTTGTTTCTATTCCATTCTATCTCAATGTATTCAATTCCAAAGGATTCTTATATACCAAATGTAACATAAGAGTAACAAGATAGTCTTTGGCCAAACATGACTCAACTCCAAACACTAATTAAGAAGAAAGCTCATAATAGATGTACTTGACTAGATTAATCCGAATATGATCTTTGATTGTAATATAAGATAAATGTCATCTTTGATAATTGAACTTTTATTTATCTTTGTAATTAATTACTTGAAGTTTGAAAGTGTCAATTTGATATTTGAACTTTATCATTTTTTTTTATAATTGATTACTTAAATGAAGTTAGTCTAGGTATTATAAATGACCCTCAAAAGTTTGGGCTAATTCTATGGTGTCGTTATAGTACTATGTCGTCACCCTTTGATTATCCCAAATTAATGTAAAAATAAGGTATAGTGTAGTGAATTCTCTTTATTTTTTTTTTTAATTTTATCATGCATGTTTACATTAGATATTTCAAGGAGATTATTACATAATCAATGAATGACAACATAGTATCATGACGGCATTGTAGAATTCCCCAAAAGTTATAAAAGTAGTAAATTATTACCTTTAAACTTTAGGTAGTTTATTATAAAAAGTGGGTAAAGTTCAGCTATTAAATGTGATGTTTATTCTAATATAAATGAAATAAACCAATTTTTCAAGATCAATCAAGTTAATTAAAAATAGGAAGTGAATTCTCAATGGGGTAATTAATTTAAGGTTCAAAAGTTGATTTAGGGGTGATTTTCAAAATTTATGAGTAAAATTTTCAAAATGACCAACTTGCTCTTAAGCCAAGTTTATCAAGATTGATTCAAAAAAGGGTGGAAAACCTCAATTCAATGGTAGCCAGAAGTAGCTAAGAGGTTTAAGTTAAAGTAGAGTTTTCAAAGTTAGGTCAAAGGATAACTCATAAGGTAATATTTAATTCCACGAAATAAGCTTTTGCCCTTTTCCCCATTACCTACCTTAAAAAAAAAAAAAGCCTTTACAACCTAATGTAGAGTATTAAAATAACAAAAAATCAATTTGAGACAAACATAAACTTACAAAGTTCAATTATAGGAGAAATTCTAAGTTTTATGATGAAATTCCCAAAAATGACCAAAATACCCTTATACCCGATTTCATCAAGATATATTAATATTTGTGTTTAGACAATTGTTTAGGAGTATTAGAATGTTAATAAACTTGATTGGAGTTTAATTTGGTGATTAGAAAATTTAAAAAACCCTAAATGAGCTAAGGGATGACACTTTGACAAAAAGGCATTAAAAAGAAGTGGTCCTCACCAAAATCATCAAAAAGATATTTTGGATTTTTAAAGAATTTCTTGAATGTTCATCCCAAACCACCCCCTCCCCTCCATTTTGATTGAAAATCTTTAACTAAAATCATCAAAAAAGGTATTTTTTGAACCCAACTTTAACTAATGACATTCCCATTTGTATATATATATATATTTTTCCTCTTTGATTTTAAAATTTCCAACCAAATTTTCAAATTCAAATCACACAAAACCCAATTTTGGATCAAAGTTTAGAATCAAAACTAGTTGAAAATTGTGTTTAATTTTCTTAGCCGCTAAACTTTGATGTAAAGGTGTTTATGATATGTGTTTTTCAAATTATATAGAAAAATGACATGGAAAATGCCTTAATAATAATAAATTAAATTAAATGATAAAATAATATTTTACTTGAGATGAGCCAAGGTTAGTTCAACTCAAGCCAAGCTACCCAATTTTGGTATAAGAACTAGCCTAATAACCCCCCAATGGTTGATTCACAATATTCCTTCCATAAAATTTTTTAATTAAATCTATTGACTTAATTAACTTAATTGTGAGGTTAATTTGATACGTTAATTATAATTAGACTTAATTAATTCAAGTAAACCCAATAGGGCTAATTCTCAATAATTAATTTGGCTCATTTCTTCTTTAAGACCTATAACCTAAATGGGTCTTAGCAAAATAAAGTACCTTAATGGACGTTACACATAATGAGGCCCAAAATTAATTAAAAACCTTAAATGGACTTAATTAGACATGATAAAATATTTGGATCCAAGAAATAATTGTTTATATATAATAGGCCTAAAGTTAGATGAATTAAGTATAATAGACCTTAATGGGCTTAAAATGGAAATAATTAGTAAGGGGACCCAAATGGACCTAAGCTAGGTTTAATGGTGCATAATGGGCCTAGATGAATTAATTGAATTTAGTAATTAAGTGGTTAATTAAATGAAATCAGATTAAATAGTTTAAACCTAACTAAATTAACATGAATAATAGGTAAATTAAATTAGGTAATAAATCATAATGGGCTTAACTAGGCTAATTAAATTAAGTGCATGAATAGGTTTAACCTTACTTAAAGTGATTAGGCCCATTTCCTTTTTTTAGAGCTTATAACCCACATGGGCCAAAGATGAAATAACAAGACTTAGGCTTTAAATAGTAAATTAAATCCAATAGACCTAAAGTGATTATATAATTAACTTAGATGGTTAGGTTAAATAATTAACTTGATTCCCCTAAATTAATTAGCTCAATTAATAAATAATTAACTTAATAAAGTCAAGTGGCCTAAATCCTAAACTATTTGGACTAATTTTCCTTAGTGCCTACTACCTTAATTAGGTCTTAGTGTGACATATAGACATAGATTTAGAAAGTAATAAGAAACTTAGAATCAAAATGACCTAAAGCTCCACAGACTTAACCTTAGAAGTTTAAGCAAAACCTAATTAGATAATCAAATTAATACCTAACAAATAATTAGGATGGGCCTTTATTGTATAAGAAACCAAGAACCTAAACCTATAGTAGTAGGAATACTAATCAATTTTTTTTTTTTAAATTAAAGTATTAACTTGTAATTTTTCTTTTTAATTGCATAAAACCAAACAATTATAATCATTAGGAATTGGTATTGGCTTCAACTTTGGAATATCTTTGACCTTACAACTACATAATGTCATGCATGATGCATATTAAGGTAGAATTTAATTAGTTTGACTAATAATTTAACTCGGTTAAGTTAATTACATGTTGCATGTGCTTATTCACTTGAGTTAAGTTAGCAAGTGACACATTTGCTTTGGAACCATGGCTACGATAATAGTTTTAGTTAACCATGGTAGTTTAGGCGCTTAGGCCATTGAAGATAACTCAGTGTATAGTTAACAGGTGGAATCACATTAGATAATGGGTACTGAAAGCAAAGACAAAGTATATTGAGAATCATTTGAGATTTATAAGACTTGGCAAGAGATACAATATAGATAGACTGTAGTCAGTGTTGATCGCATAACAATGATGACATCTAGACAAGGCTACTTTTTTGGTTTTAAGCTTTTGTATATCAACGTGGAGTTTGATTGCTCCCATCATCCCTTGATGACAGTTAGGGTGGTATCTTCCCTATCGTGTTTTTGGAGTCAAGACTACTCTTATGCTAATTGTTCATTTAAACTAAATGTTATGTAAATTAAACTGTTGCTTGTTGAATTAGAATTTAGCCTAGTATGATATTTGTGCATGTGCTTGTGTTTATATTTACTAGGCTCTTATAGCTCATTCCTTTTCTTTCTTTTTTTCTTTTTTTTTTTTTAGGTAAGGATGACCTTTTCATTGACCCTCTTTATGACAACATGGGATACAGCTCTAAAGAGGAGCTCGGGACACATGCGAGGGACGTAGCTAGCAAGGATGACTTCTACTTAGACTATCTTTAGACATTTGATTATAATACTATTTAATGAACTTTGTGTTATGAGAACTGTTATCTGAACTATATCAAACTTTATGGACCTTTAAACATTTTGGGTTTGGTAGGCCTTAGAGCTTTTGTTATTCTCTGGAGTTTAAAATTGATTTAGGCATCAATCGACCAAGCCTACCAATAATCAAGCATTTTACAGAACTTAATTAAATGATTTCAATGTTTTAAAATTAAATTAGAAACCCACTTAGTTAATTGTAAGCCTTATATATTTTATTTAAGTCGAATATATAGTAAACTATCACCACCTTTAAGTTTTGGGATATGATAGTAAATTAATTATTTAAGAATAATTAGCAGACATTTAAAATTAAATAGAACAAGGACATCGGGTTAATATTGTGGTTGACTTAAGAATAAAGTATAAAGAACTGAACACCTTATAATAGGGCTAATAAGTACTTACATGATAATATGAACAAGAGCACGAATATGATATGATATGGTTATAAAGTAAAAACATACATAACACGCAAAATGGAGACAAGATTATAATATAAAAAAATATGGTTACATTGAAACTCAATTATTTATGATATCTATTCAATTTCAAGTACTTTTTACATTTATACAAATTTGATACAAAATAAAAACTCAAATATGACTCATTAACATGAATTGTTAATTCTAAACGATGGCATTAACATTAATTTTTTAAGATCATATTCTATATTTCCCTCCACCATAATTGTAATAATATAATAGTTGAAAACAGAAAAAAAAAAAATCTGTTACTCTAATTGGATTTATCTTCCTATTCCGGCACACAAGAGTCCCATGATTTCAGCCAGTAAAAAGCTAGCAAATATTCATGATTATGGTCCTAACTCCAAAATCTTGGATTTTATACATTTAAAAAGGTCAGTCAACAAGTTTATTTAGGTCTGAAAAGGAAAAATTTAAATTCTCTTTTAATTTTTGTTTTATTTTTATATATTTATTTATACATTTTGCAGGTAGAATACATATATATACAACACAATGTGTATATAGTATTGACGGCATTTTCCTTTTATTAATTAAGTAGAATCAACACATTCAATGTCAAAACATTGAAATTTTTTTCCAAAATTTCAGGGCACTGCCACTGCCTTAACAGGGAATACAAAAAATAAAAAAAAAGTGAAAAAGAAATTAAAATTCAAACTTAAAAATGTCTCTGTTGACTCTTTTCTCCTCCTCTTCTTTTTCTTTCTGCTCAGCCTTTTCCTTTCCTTTCTTCTTCTTCTTCTTCTCCCTTTACAATTTTTCTTCACAAAAGCCTCTCTCCCATGGCTCGATCTTCCCCTTCACTAGGCGTAACTTTCCTTATTCTTGTTATTCTCATCGTCATCGATCCAATCACATCCACAAACTCTCTCTCCTACTCAATTCACGACCGCCGTCCCTTAGTCCTCCCTCTCTTTCTCCATCCTTCCAATTCCTCTCTCTCTCTTCAACGGAGACGCCTCCACAACTCTGAGCCTCACTCAAACCCTACCGCCCGCATGCGACTCTATGATGACCTCCTTTCCAACGGGTTAGTGAACTCCGAATTCAATTCCTTTTACTTCTTCTTTTCCGTTTTTGAATAAAGATGAAAGGCTTGATGAGCTAATCTCTGTATTTCTTTTCTTTTTTTTTTTGTTCGGTTCTATTCGGTTCGGTTCAGTTACTATACGACGCGGCTTTATATTGGAACGCCTCCACAGGAATTCGCGCTGATCGTTGATACTGGAAGTACTGTGACGTATGTGCCTTGTTCTAATTGTGAAAAGTGCGGTAAACATCAGGTGATTGTTCTTTCTGTGTTTCGTGAAGAAAAAAGAAGGAAAACTTTCTGCTGTTTTTATTTCTTTTACAAAGTTCCGGCTGCTCCTTGTTTTATTCTTAGCTGGACTAAACATGACCCACAATAAGATTATAAGACAGCTCGAGACTGGGTGTATTTGTTTCGCGGAAAAGAGTTACCTTTTTTTTTTTTTTTTACATATATATTTGCTACAATAAAGCTTTAAAATGGTAAAATATTCTTGTAATGATTTCAAGAGGCTGCGGTGGATTTTATCGTTAAGTATAGTTCCCGGATGAAAGAGATATCCGAGGACTAGTATTGGTGATTAATCATCACAGGAAATGAGGAAAACTATTTTCGTTTTTAAAGAAATTATTATCTTGCTGTTTAGTATTATTATCCATGGCGTTAACCGGAGAAATGGAAGGAATAAAATATATGTTTTTTTAAAAATATCCTTAAAATATTCCTGTGAGGAATGTATTCCCAAAAATATACCAGCAATGAAATCGGCAGTTGAAATCAAAATGAAATTGATAGTTGAAGTGCCAATTTCATATAACATCGGTACTTCAATTGTCGATTTTAGTCCAACTTATAGGGGCATATTTTTTCGAATACTTTTGTTTTTGGTATATTTTAGGAATTTTTTTCTAAAATAGTAATATTTTATTCCTTTTCCTGTTGTTAACCTTCTTGAAGAACTTAAGTGCACTATATATAATCGCTAACTTAATGTAGAAATCGCAGTAAATTGCAGCAGAAAAATAAAAAGATAAGGGATAAGGGAAATTAACCTAGAATTTTAACGTGTAGTTTAGATTACCTCTACTCTTCCTGATTACAGGATGCCTCCACAAGAGAACTTCAAACAAGCTTTAATAAATCTTAGTCTTTAATGATTGGATATTACAAGTTACTAGTATGGTGCTTGTGAAAACTATCATTAGTGAACTCACGGGCTTTACACTATCAATCTCAAGAAATATAGTAAAATATAGTAAATTTACGTATAAGAGAGCAATTGAAGTAAGAATGAATTGTATAAATGCTTTCTCTCAAAATCTCCCTCAAATATTTGTCCAAAATGTACTTATAGAGCTCCTGTTAATGTGGCGGTTTCACCATTTTTCTTCCTCTTTTCATTTCTCTGTCAATTGCAGTGACAGGCTAGTTTTTGCATCGAATCATCCAAACTGTTGCTTGAAACATCCAGATCATTTGAGGCCCTGGAACTCAAGTTGCACTTAGCTAGACTTGGTTCATATCACCTGATCAGGTGATCTGGATACCTTGTTCAGGTGATCCTGATCCCCTATTCAGGTGATTCGATCACTTGTTACTGCACAAATTATTTGAGCAAAATAATTCCTTTTGAGATTAATACATCACATGAACTTGGTTAAATTATTTTGTCTTGTAAAAGACATAATTGAATTTCCAAGTTAGACACATCTGCCAGCAATGGACGGTACAAGCCATTGTTACCTGCAACCTCTTGAGATTCTCATAATAATATTTGACAAATGTGAATGTTTAATTAAAATGAACATTAAGAAAAGTTAGAAACACATTTTTGGCAGTATGATAATGCAGGCTCAATTTGACATAGTTGACATGATTATAAAATAAATTGATTATCCAGTGATGTTTCTGAGTAAGCGTTTAGGTTCAACATTTGTGCATAAGAACTGCAGATCTCTCACACGTTCTCTCTCTTCTAGATGAGTATGTCAATTTTCTTAGTATCTGAATATAATAACGTAAATAATTGAAGGGATTCACACATAGTTATTGTTAGGGATTTACAAAATGCTTTCCAGGATTTTATTTGCCCATATAGTGAACAAAAAATCCTTTCTGCTTGAGCCTTCTCTTATTTTCATCTCGTGGTGATGTGCTCTAATGTTATTGGATTACAATGCCTCTAAAATATGGTTTCTTACCAAAAAAAAAAAAAGAAAAATGACTATAAGGGAGGGGGTAAAAAACACACACACAAAAAGTGCTCAACTTATTAGGACATGATTTGACGTGAGTATAAAATAAATTAAGTAAATGGTGATGATTAGTCAAAATAAATGATTTGGAATACAAGGCATTAGTGAAGCAGAGGCCCTGGGAGTGGAGTGTCTGAAGTTGATTTCATTCAGGACTTGTTTTTGGGGGTAGGCGAATGATGGTCTTTTGGAAGTATCCTTCTTGAGAAATAGGATATTTCCGTCATTTAATAATGTGGACACTCATTTGTGCTGTTGGATAGTTGTCAAGATTAATGCTTTTATTTGTCCTTCTAGGATCTTTTTCTTGCAGCTGAATTCTGATTGATTGGAACCAGTCATATGAGAAATGAGTTTGTGACATTTGAGGAAGTTTAATAGACACAATATTTCAGTATGACTAAACTGGGTTAGAGGTTTTTGCCCCTGATATTGTTCTCCCTATTCTGAACTAATTATGCTGAACTCTTAGTATGGATGCAAGATGGACAATTTATGTCAATCCAGATTGTTTTATCTGGATCATGCAGTCCTACATTGTGGATAGTATTTTAACACAATAAACTTTCAAATTTCAATTACTAGGATCCAAGATTTCAACCAGAGTTGTCTTCCACCTATAAACCTGTTAAATGCAACCCCAGCTGTTACTGTGACAAGGAAGAAAAGCAGTGCACTTATCAGAGACGGTATGCTGAGATGAGCACCAGCAGTGGCTTGCTGGGTAATGATGTGATTTCATTTGGCAATGAAAGTGAACTCTTGCCCCAGCATGCCATTTTTGGTTGTGAAACTGTGGAAACTGGTGATCTTTACAGACAAAGAGCTGATGGCATAATGGGATTGGGCAGCGGTCCTGTGAGCATCATAAGTCAGCTTGTTGGGAAGAAAGTAATTGACAACTCATTTTCATTATGTTATGGTGGTATGGGTATAGGTGGGGGTGCAATGATTCTTGGAAGGTTTCCTTCTCCTCCGGATATGGTTTTCTCGCATTCAGATCCCCATCGCAGGTAGGTGCTTTTGCTTTAACATAGCTGGTAAATGGCATTAATTTCTACCAATGCAATCTCACACATTTGCTTTAGTTTTTGATGTTCACAGTCCATATTACAATTTTGAGTTGAAAGAAATACAAGTTGCTGGGAAGCCACTGCGGATAAGTCCAAATACTTTTGATGGAGGGCATGGAACTGTGCTAGATAGTGGTACTACCTATGCTTACCTACCAGCGAAGGCGTTTGATGCATTCAAAGCTGCTGTAAGATTTTGTTACTAAAGATTTTATTTTCCTTGTTTTTGATCACCAATATTAGATATAATTTGGGTTGATCATTAGACTATTGATGAAGACTGAGAAGTGGTGACTCCTTTTAAAAGGGTATATCAGAGGCGTGAAGGCAGGGGGCAACAGTAGTGGAGTAGGTCCAAGTCCCTGCTAGTTGTTATGATTAGGTGTCCATGTTGTAATCGTCTGTTGTAATGTTTTTATTTGTGTAATCATACATTCTAGTGGAGTCCTAGTCAAGTCCTTTTTTATTGGTCTGTTAGAAGTCGTGTAGATAGTGTAGGCTGCATGTGGCGGCCAATAGAGGCAGTTAGTAGGTAGTGGGTAGTTTATTAGGAGTCATGCATGAGCCTATTTTTCCTAAAAAGAAACTCCTTACATTGTCGAGATCATTGGGTTCTCTCTAATGAGCCTAAGTCTAAAATTTATCATAGGAAAACTTGGACAGAAATCACCTAAACATCAGGCCAAATCTGAGATTAGCATAAATCATCCACAGACTAGGTCCCAGACTCGATCCGCTAACATATCGGTATTAGAGTCAGACTTAATGGACGATTGTAAGAAGGTTCAACAGCAACTGTTTTCTTTGTTGGCTATGTATCAGGACAACAGAGCCCGTTTGGAGTAGATGGAGGCTAGGCAGGACCGGTTGGTTGTTCAATTGGACAGTTTAACGTGAGACGGAACGCACTAGAGGTCAACAGCTCCTGTTGTGGAAGAAGTAAGTGACAATCAGACAGGAGGAGGAAGGCTGGAACGTGGAGCTATAGCACCTAGATTAGCTAAGTGGGATTTCCCAAAATACGATGGTAATGTGGAACCCCTAGGGTGGTTCAATAGATGCGAGCAATTTTTTGAACACCAACAAGTGGCAGAAGAAGAAAAGGTGAAGATAGCTACATTTCATTTAGAAGGGGATGCCCAATTTTGGTATCTGAAGTTGAAATGGGAGCAACCCCACTTGACTTGGATGGAATTTAAGATGTTATGTGACCTATGCTTCGGGCCACCTATTCGGAGCAACAAGGTTGGTGAACTGTCCAAATGTAGTCAACTGAGCACAGTAGAGAATTACGAATGGAAATTTGAGCAACTTGCAGCTGAAGTGACGGATCTCGCACCAAAACATGAAATCACGATTTTCATCGGTGGATTAAAGGAATCCATAGCAGTAGTGGTGGGGCTTCCCCACCCCACCAGCTTGACACAAGCCATGAGTCTAGCCAAACTTTACGAAAAGAGAGGAGCCACAACCAAGGATGAAGGAGAAAGTAGGAGATGCACGCTGATCCATACAGTGACCTGCATATGCTAAGAAATTAAGTAGAGCAGAGATGGATGAGAGGCAAAGAAAGGGGTTGTGCTTCAATTGTGACGGACCATTTACGGTGGGACATAAATGCAAGAAACTATTTTGGTTGGAGTGGGAGGAGACAGATGGGCAGGAGAGTGGTGAGGAGGTTGATGGCCAAGGGGAAGGAAAGGAAGGAGAGCTGGAAATATCCCCGCATGCTACGGTGGAATTATCACAAACCCAAACTTTGAAGTTGCAGGGATGGAACATTTGCAACATCTAAGTACGGTCTTCTCCTTATTATGATAACACCACCTCTACTTGAAACAGTCTAAATGTGCTTTCGTGCAACAGCAAGTTGCATACTTGGGACATTTAATTTTGGAAAAGGGTGTTGAAGTTGACCTGCAGAAAATGGAAGCCATGCTTACTTGGCCCAAAGCTACTAATATCAAGGTGTTAAGAGGATTCCTAGGTCTGACAGGTTATTATCGGAAGTTTGTTCAAGACTATGGCATCATTGCAGATCTGTTGACTCAAATGTTGAGAAAAAGTAGTTATGTATGGACAAAGGAGTCAGAAAAGGCCTTTGTTGCCCTCCGAGACGCTATGACCTGAGCACTAGCTTTGGCTTTGCCTAACTTCAATCAACCTTTTATAGTGGAGTGTGATGCTTTGGACAGAGGCATTGGAGCGGTTTTGTAGCAGCGCAAGAAGCTTATTTCATTCATTAGCAGGCCTTTCGTGCAAAGACACTAGAAGCTAGTGGCTTATGAAAAGGAGCTTATTGGATTAGCCAAGGTGGTTTTCGCCATTGGCAAGCATCTGTGGGGCCAAAAATTTAAGGTCAAGACAGACCATTACTGCCTGAAGTTTCTTTTGGAACAGCGGATGACAACATCACCTCAACAGCATTGGATAAGCAAATTGCTGGGTTTTGATTTTGACATTGAGTATAGAGCTGGAAGGGAAAATAAGGTAGCAGAAGCCTTTGCTCTCTCTTCTCTGCAATTGCAGCTGTTTGAGTTAGTATGACAAGAGACAGCATCTTCACCAGAGATGCAAGCGCTGGTGACACATATTAAAGCAAAGGAGTTGGGGACTGATTGGCTGCTGAAACAGGGGCTCATCCTCTTCAAGAATTGGATATTTTTAGAAGCCAATTCAGTGTTGTGCACCACCATAACCCACGCCATTCATGATTAGTTTCATGAGGGATACCAATACCAATTTACTGTATCGGGTGACAAGAGATTTTTATTGTAATGGGATGCACGGCCGAGTGCATGAAATTGTACAGGCATGCCACAATTGCTAGCGCTACAAATCAGAACACCTCTAACCCGTGGGCCTTCTTCAACTGCTTCCCTTTCTGAATTAGGTTTGGTCAGATCTCTCTGTGGACCTTGTCGATGGACTTCCTATTCTCACGGCAAATCAGTTTTATTAGTAGTAGTGGATAGATTTTCCAAGGATGCCCATTTTATTCCAATGAGTAACCCTCATATTGCCGTAACAGTTGCCAAGCTTTTCTTTGATACCATAGTATGGCTACATGGTTTACCAGAAACTATCGTAAGCAATAGGGACGTCACTTTTACAAGTGTGTTTGGAAAGAATTGTTCAAATTAAGCGAAACTAAGCTATCGTTTTCCTCGGCCTATTAGCCTCAAAGTGATGGCCAGGTGGAAGTGGTGAATCAAACCATAGAAATGTACTTGAGATGCTTTATAGGTGATCATCCAAAAAAATGGACAGAATGGATTTCGTGGGTGGAATACTGCTACAACACTAGATACCACTCTTCTCTTAAGATCACTCCTTTTTGAGTCGTATATGGTCGCGCTCCACTGCATTTGCTGTCCTACCTCCCAGGAAGTACCAAGTTAGATGCCATAGAAAAAGCCCTTTAGAACCACGATGCAATAGTGGCAGAATTGAAGCGCCAACTGGAACGAGCCCAATAGGTAATGAAAGCTAACTATGATGCCAAACATAGAGATCTCAACTTTAATCGAAGATTTGGTTCTCTTAAAGCTAAGACAGTATCGTCAGACATCCTTTAGTAAATGGAAAACGCACAAGCTGGCCCCACGATTCTATGGACCAATTCGGATCAAAGATTGCATTGAGCAGGTGGCTTACTGTCTAACCTCCAGAAGTCAAAATACATCCAGTCCTACATGTTTCCAATCTCAAGAAGTTCATCGGTGACCAACCACCACAGGCTGATTTACCAGTGACTAACCAAGGCCTACCGGTTCCTACTCCCCTAGCAGTATTGGGGGTTTGTTGCAGTGCAAGTCCAGCAGAAGTATTGATCCATTGGAAAGGATATTCACCGGCAGAGGTGACTTGGGAAGATGCCGCAATCATGTGTCAACGTTATCCCACTTTTGTGCATGAGGTCATGCGTGTGGTTGGGGGGTTGTATGCCGGGTGGGGCAGCAGTAGTGGAGTGGGTCCAAGTCCTTGCTAGTTGTTATGATTAGGTGTCCATGTTGTAAGCATCTATTGTAATGTATTTGTTTTTGTAATTGTATATTCTAGTGGGGTCTTAGTTGAGTCCTTTTTTATTGGTCTGTTAGAAGTTGTGTAGATAGTGTAGGCTGCATGTGGTGGCCGATAGGGGCAGTTAGTAAGTAGTGGGCAGTTTATTAGGAGTCATGCAGGAGAAATGGGGGGCCTTAGCAACTGCCATCCTTGTACTATTTAAGAACAGAAAATTAATGGAGGAGCAGTCTATTTGTCCTAGAAAGAAACTCCCTGCATTGTTGAGATTATTAGGTTCTCTCTAACAAGCCCAAGTCTAAAATTCATCATAGGAAAACTTGAATGGAAAATCACCTAAACATTGGGCTGAACCTGAGATTAGCATAAATCGTCCAGAGACTAGGTCCCAGACTCAATCCTCTAACAACTATGAAAATATATGCTTGGATTCCGATTTTATACTAGCATTGTGCTTCAAATTAGTGGCTATTATGCAAACTTTGAATGATTGAGTTTCTTTAGTGGATTTTTTTGGATGCCAATAGCTATTATTAGTTTAAGCTTGTCCTGGTGATCTGTGAGAAATAGCTATTTTCTATGTACACATAAGTCATCATTTAGAAATTGTAATTAACTGGTTGATTCAAGCTGATATGCACACTACCTCATTCAATTAGATTCTATGGAATTTCAAACCAATGCTGCATGTCATCTAGTAAAAGTGGTAGAGGAAGTTGGCTCACTATTTGTTACTTTGATCATCAAAGAGATCATTGCAGTTCTGTCTTCATTTGAGTAGATTTTAAGTGGTTCTGAGGTCGGATCGAGTTATAGATGCTGTTCATCCATTTAGTATAGGATAATATTCCTGCTTGAAGTTGAAGAGGTAGGATTGTCGTTTATTTGACGAAGTAATGGTGACTAGTTCAATGCCATCAGGAGCAATTTATGTGTTGCTACTTTCTTGCTTTACTGTTGCTAAAGATGGAAATTCCATGTTAAAAGCACTTTTTTCTTATATTTTGTTGCTAAGAGTAAAAGTGAATGTATCTTAATGCTCATGCATGCAAGGGACAGGCGGTATGCTCCATTCTTTAACCTTATTTCCTGTATCTTTCAAAATTAATCTTTCTAATCATATGGTCTTTTCTGTGTCTGTTTCTATAAGATTATAAAGAATACTCATTCCCTGAGGCAAATCCAAGGGCCAGATCCAAATTACCATGATATATGCTTTGGTGGTGCTGGATGGTATTAACTGTACACTGCTTTATTTTTCTCCACTTTCCATGGCATAAAGATGTAGCTGACAGTTCCATTTTTCGTTTTCCCAGGGACATCTCTCAACTTTCAAAAGTATTTCCTCCTGTAGATATGGTTTTCAATAATAGGCAGAAGCTGTCTCTGTCTCCTGAAAATTACTTATTCAAGGTAGTTCACTTTCTAATGCCGTGGTGATGCCATTACCAGGTCAACTGTTAAATGTGGCATATATTGTCCTCTCCTTTTTTTACATGTTCATTGTACTATTCTCTTTATAATTTTGACGCTTGTTCTGTGGCTGAATCTCTATATATTCTCATATTGTCTGCTATATGATTGATAGCATACCAAGGTTCCAGGGGCTTACTGCCTAGGAGTATTCAAGAATGAAAATGATGAAACTACTCTGCTGGGAGGTATAGAACTGAACTTGGACACAGAAAGGAAGTAGAGAATGAAACTTCTGCAAGCATGTACAAACAGTCTACTTATCATCTTGCCTTTTGGTTTGTCAGGTATCATTGTCCGGAATATTCTTGTCACGTATGATAGAGAGAAGCATGAGATTGGCTTTTGGAAAACCAATTGTTCTGAACTAGGGAAGAGTTTGCACAATAATGGCCATCCTGCATCTGCAGCTGCACCTGCACCTTTAGTTCCTCAGAGCAATGACACTGGTTTTTTTGTGCCTCCTGATGTAGCTCCAAGCGGAGTACCCTCTGTAGCATTCCCTGCAGGTGGTTAGTTCAAATATTGTAAATATTGGTCTCTTGACTGTCCCTCATATTTCATCTTAATATATGAGGTTTTTTCTTGTTAAGAACCCAGATAAATAATTATCTGCTATCAGGTAGATGGGATCTATTCTTGTTTGCATGGGCCATGGAACTGACTACATCTCGTAGACATCTGTCCACATGAGATCTTGACTAAAGCTGGAGAAAAAGCAGAAATTGGTTCCTTGCTATTTGATGATGACTAGAAATCTTGCATCACATCTAATCTCTCCGTTTCTTCTCTTGATTAAGTTCTACTAATTCATTTTATAATTTGGATTATGGAACTTGGACCTGGACAAAAAGGAGAGAGGTGCTTACTGTGTTTAAAAACAAAATATTCCAAATTAAATCTTCTTTTTCTGTCATTGGCTAAACTTAAGAAACATAAAATAATCTGCAGACCCTTTGGAATTATTGGCCAATGATAATAAAATATTATAGAATTTGCTAAACTGAAGCTTGCTTTCTATATTTGTAGGCAGTGTGGTAATGACTGCACCCGCTCCTCCTCCTCCTCTCCCTCTGCCCCCTCTTCCCTCCCTCCTTACCTATATTTGTGGGTGTGTATGTGCTCGTGCGCATAGTTATGTATATTCTTATGCTGTTTGTCAGTGCATTGATGGATAAATATAGCCAGATATTGCTCATCATGAAACAAGTCCATTTTGTGTCAAATAGAAGTCTTTTTCTCATTGATTGTGCATACTTGCTAATATGTCTTCTCTTCTGTATAGTCACTCTTGTAATTTTTTGATTCCATGAATTTCATCAACAGTAGCATTTATGCATGCATTTTTTAGTTCAACCACAGCCCCCCCACCTTCTATATCCAGTAACTTTCTTAGCATTTTCTTTACATTTTTGCCAGGTGAAATTGATGTTGGATCCATAACATTTGACTTGTCCTTCATTTTTGACAACTCCAATATGAAGCCTAACTTCACAGAACTTGCAGAAGTCATTGCTCATGAGTTGGACATCAGTACCTCAGAGGTATTGCCACTTGTTATGGGCATTTTGGTAGATTCCTGTTGCTAAACAATTTCCACCTGAACATCAGCATGTTGCTCATTAGACGTCCATACTTCTTTTGACATGCATGTCAATTACCATTATCATACTTATCCAAAAAAAAAAAAAAGGAAAAAAGAAAAATATATTACCATTCTCATAAAAAATTTTATTGTCACAATTTAACATCTAGTCATTTGGGTTTCATTGCAAAGTTTCATGGTAAATTTTCCCCTGATTCAGGCCAATAATGTAGTTTTAGATAGTGTAATACAATTGATGCAATTTTATACCTGGCCTTTGACATCTGTTAGCTTTGTGGTATAAATTCATTGAACTTGTGCTTGTTAGCTTCTCTTGTGTCTGTGCATCTAGTTCTGAACTCGCATAATATGCAAAGCCAGCTTAGCTCACTTGAAGTTCTGTCTATCAGGTTCGGTTTCTGAATTACACTTCTAGAGGAAACCAGTTCGTGGCTAAATGGGCTATAGTTCCAGCTAAATCTGCTAATTACATCTCTACCAGTACAGCAATGGTATCTTTTCATATTCTCATACTGCACTAAGTCTGACTGTGAACTTTAGTTTTTTTAGTAGGTTTACACTTAACACATATGTTGTTGTTTCAGAGCATAATTATGCACTTGAGAAATCATAGCATGCGGCTTCCTGACAAGTTTGGTAGCTATCGGTTATTTGAATTGAAGGTTGAACCTCAAAAGAAATTGTATGTGTCTTTTCTTATATCTTGTACTTGTTCTAGGATTATGGATTTTTTTTCATTTCCATGCACTGAGGATGCAAAGCACTTATAGGTATAGGGTTGGTTATATATGCTGAAAAGCTTGAAGTAGATGATTTTGAGTTAATGGGAGCATATGGCTAATGAGTTATCTAGCTTATACCCTTTAGTTTGGAATTTGTCCATGGACATATTTGGTGTACAATTTCCCCTTGAGTTTTATCTTTTGTATCTGGGCATCATGAGCTCATCCAGAAATGCTTTATGGCTTAATGCACTGTTGTCCAACTTGACAATGGTGCAGGTTTCTCTCTCTATCTTATCCTACAACATGGTTACAGACACAAGTTTTTGCTTTACTGATCTAGGATGCTACCTATTCCTGAAAATTTCTACCAGTGTTTGAAAATTAGAGATTTCCTGGAATGTGAAGAGCATATGGAGTTTGGAAACCTTGATTTGTGAGCTAAACAAATACTAGTACAAAGTGTTTTCAGATATGCCTTTCAAATGAACTTGATCATGTTGCTAGAATCAAATGTAGATATATGCAAATTGCATTTGGAGAAAGATAAGAATTATAGAATTTTTTCTCTAATGCCAGTTATCTGCATTTGTAGCTTCTAATCTTTTCTCTTCTTTTTGGAATGTGCTTGCATTTGATCTCTGCTTTCTGACTTTAAGCTCCCCTCAATGGAAATCTTGTTAAATTGTATCACCAAACAGACACAAGGAACATATTCTGAGTGGGTAGTGCATTGGAGAATTCAGAATTTTTGGCCAAAATTGAGGAGGGTTCATGGTAATTTAGTGACTAGGTAGGGTCACTGCATCAGCACTGAAGATAGGGTTGCTTCAAGAGGAAGGGGTTTTTGACTCTTGTAATGTGGTTCCATACTCATACATCAACAGTGTATACCCTCTTGTTGATTTGGGTCCATTGAACAATGTCCTCAAGAACCATTTCAATTCAAGCGGTGAATACTATTTGAATTTCTAGCCAAGGGAAAAACCAAAATATTAAAGCCCTTGTTTCTTGGTATGAGCCGGTCTTGTTTCCTCTGGCATGCATCATGTGACCGCCACTTACATTTTCAATGTGTTAGTGTAAAAAGTGCACCCAGAGAGTGCACAGGAACCTGGCAGATAGATTGTCATAAGTGCACGTATACCTTTTCATAGAATTCTATTTTAAGTTATCAAAAGCTACCACGATCTCACACTACAATAATGAATCTTTCAATGTTCATTCCTTATTTTTGTACCATTATGGTGACCTGTTTGTCCTAGCATATTTGTTTTACACATGAGTTTTGCAGGACATGGTGGCAGCAACATGTTGTGGCAGTAGTAGTCGCTGCAGCTGTGGTTATGGTGCTAAGCTTGTCAATAATTGGTGTATGGTTTGTTTGGAGAAAAAAGCAGCAAGCATTTCTTGCCTACGAGCCCGTGGATGCTGTTGTTCCTGAGCAAGAGCTTCAGCCATTATAGAGTCGGTCATATATTCACTTTTCTTTCATCATTTTTCTGTAAAAGTTATACCTATATAGAGTCTCTTAGGACTTAGGTAGCCAAGCGACAGAGAGTAGTTTGTTGTACTAGAGCTGAAAATCAGATTCACCGAGGAGCAGTGTCTGCAGTCTCTGTTGTACCATGACAATTATAAATGGAAAAAACAAAATATAAGTGAAATTCAAGTGGGAAAATGATAGTTGTTAAAATAAGACTTTAAGTGTATAATTCTACGAGTTTATATTTGTATGAGGTTTTTTATAGTTAAAGTGGATGCAAAATCATATAAATGCAGACTTTAGAGATTATTATGAGTTTATGTATGATTCTATAAGTTTCGGATTCTATCGGTTTTATACGATTTTATTGATTCTATTTCTTTTAATTTTTGGTAGAATCGCAATTTTGACAATCATGAAATCTGTAAATTATAGTAAACTACAGTGTCATGTTAAATTTTCTTCCACAGGATTGCTTATCTGTCAATGGATTGCCATGGAATGCAGATGGATGCCTTGCTGCTCGGTAGCATCGCCGCCTTTGGTAGGTCGATGACTGCCTCAGTAAGCGGCAGTCTGCAATGTTTATAAACGCTTAGAACGCGAGTCTTTGGGCTTTGAATAGCTTAAAAGATAGCATCATTTTGTGAAGTGAGTGTCCGTCTGGCAGTTTTGCCCTGCGAACTTTTCTCATCCTAGTTTAGCAATTCTATCGCCAAAGTAATTGTGGGATAGTCTGAGTTGTGGTTAGTTAGCTTTTAATGTAATATAGCATTAGGAATGAATGATGCCAGTAGCTAGTGTTTACTAGTAATGGATTACCATGGTAAAATTATTATTGGAAGATGGTTGTTCTTTTTTTTGTATTCATAATTTACATGTTAGTTAACTGCAATTACCTCTGCTAGCTGCTATATTAGTCTGCAATCACTACTTGCTGCTAAAAATCATTAATAATGTCATAACATGTTGAGGTAATATTATAATACATGTTACAAGTATTAGGAAAAAAATGTTTTCGGTGGAACAAATTCCTTGGGATTCTTATTTCTTTTCTCAGGTGCTAATTAGGATTTGAATATATGAGTGATAAATATTTATTTCCATAAAATTGAATTATCTTGTGATTTGATTTTCCAGTTTTTTTTTTTTCCAATCAATCAAAAGTTTTTAAAACAATTATCTGTAATTCTTGCAACCGAGTTCTCATTTGATTGAATAAAAAGTTGAACTAGTGGTAATGGAATTTGCTTGAATTCTTAGACTTCTGGACTTTCAGATATCATTCTGTTGGAAGGCAACCCAACTCTGAGGTGTTGCGACTTTAACGTCGCATAGCCCAAGACTAGACCATTCAGGATGCTACTGTAGGCATGTTGATTCTGTGCACGTATAACACATCGAACCAGTTTATTAGCCGTTACAACTTACAAGAGAGATTTTACAGTAGAGTTACCTACAGTCCTATAATTGCCTCTTATTAAAATTACTACCAATCACAAGGAATACCTGGTAGATTAAATAAGTTGGTGTGAATATATATATAAAACTTTTTGTCTTAAGAAAAAATAGAATAGACATTATACTGAATCATAATCCTCCATTTCAAATGATCCATATTTATGATTCTCGAACTCTAGAAATCTGAATGTACAGTCTCGAAATGACGGGATGTATGCTTGCTATTCTTATATAATTAAGATAATTAAAAGGGCTTGTGTATGTTGTTTGTAGCTATTATTATGTATTAGCATATATTTTATCAGGCACGTGTGGCGAATGTCGTGGTTTATATACAACATCTCTATATTGGGTTTCGTCGCTCATCTATGTTGGGGATGTGATTTCTGGTGCAGATGAGTTTTCATAAGTTGGACTGTTAAAATTCCCTTGGCTATGACCCCCCTGGTGTGGGAATGAGGATGACGATATTGCCGCTTGTGATTACAAGCCCGAGAAGATTAGTTTCGAATTTAAGTTTTAACAACATTTGGAGACTTATTGATGGACACTATGTCTAGATTCTCCCTATTAAATAACGAATTATGAATCATGAGTATGTAGACCAGCAATGACCTTTGAAAGATTAAATAATATGGAATTGCATTATAAATTATAGTTACAAGTTTTTGAGCTTTATATGTCCTATCGTGTATAGGAATATGCCCTAGAGTTGTTGTATCCCATTAGATTCGGGACATAATAAGAAGACTAGTAAATAGAGAAGTTTAGCTACATTTAGAATCTGATTATTCTTTCTATATTGTTAAGTTGATTTAAAAGTTAGAAACCTTCTCTTATATATTTACAATATTTTTAAAATTTCTAATTTAAATAAACAAATCCTAAATGTTTAAAGAAGCCGCACAAGCAAATACTACATACCAAGTGGCAGATGGTATGTTTTGTTTGATAAATGGGTAGAAAGGAGAAGTGAGGACTAGAGGGGAAAGTGAAGAGAAAAGGAGGGACTAGAAGAAGTTACGAGAGACACCTTTTTTTTTTTTTTTTATAATGTTTGATTAATATGATTAGGAGGAAATGAAACCCTTTTATTCTCCTATACGTCCCTTCTCTTCCTATCTTTTTGCCTGCCAAACGATGTGGTAGTTTAAGATTATGTTAACTTTCATACCATGTGCTGCTGCTGTGTTCCTCCATATAAAAGTCATTATAAAAAAAAAAAAACAAAATATTGATGTAAATAAAAATAAAAGTGGAAACCCCATAAAGGTCGCAACACAGTACTAAAGTTCCTTTAAAAAAAAAATAAAAGAAAATATTTGAGATCTTAGGTAGCATAACAGCACATAGTAGCATTTTATCATAAGTTTTTTTTTTTATTATTATTATGATTATTATTATAGGACTTGATTGCTCAAAATGAAAGTTTTAAGATTTGATTGTAAATATTAAATAACTTTAGGATTTCTGATGCAATTTTTCCCATTGTTTTTAATACATATTGACAGCTGAATTTATTTACACAATTAAAGAATTCCACAATGAAAATCTCTAGAACCGGAATGTCCACTGCTTGCATGGAATTTAAAAATTAAAAAAAAAAAACCTTACAAAATATATAATAGGTTTATTTATTTATTTGACAATATGATTGAAACGGATGTCTAAGCAAATACAATTACTAGAGAGAAACCAAACCCCCATCACCAGCCCCCCCACCCAAAAAACAAAAAAAAAGAAAAATACAATCCCAGTAATTACACAAACTGAAGTACAAAAGAGTACCCAGAAATCACATAACTCATATAATACCACCCATATAGCAAGCAAGACTAAAATACTATAAAACCCAAGTTCTCGTTACATAAAAATACTAAATATGGCTTAAGTGACATCATTATACAGCTAAAAAAACCTTAAATATCTAATATAACACATCAAGGGCATTTGGGGTTGCCCTTTGAGTTCTTCATGCCCTTGTAACAAGGACATTCATGTTTGTTGCCGTAAGTTCCAGATGGAACGCACTTGCATTTCTCACAGCAAATTGCACAGTACTTCAAGCACCTATCTTTCATCCCTGCCTTTGAACACCTCATCGAACACTTGGAATCGCAAAATCCTGTCATTTCCCAACATTTTCATCATCTCATGAACACCATGATGTCGTCAATCTTCTCACATTTCACAAATCAATATTAAAAACTAGTTCTTACATTAATTTTAGAAAAACCGAGTGTTTGATGTCTTTATTACGAGTACACTTAAGGTGCTTGTTAACATTTACTTATCTTTTCTTTTTTCTCCTTTGGCTATGAGGTAAAATAAAACAGCTAATGCATGGTAATCGTTCCAAGAAATTAAGATCTTAGAACTAAAAATGAAAACAAAAAACTCTTCATGAAAGTGCAAATAAGGCATAAAAAGAGTGTGGGGCGTTTCATGCTATATTACCAGAGCCGGCCATGGCGGATTCCAAGAAGGAAAAGCTGAGGATGAGGGACATAAGAAGAAAAGTAGTAGTGTAAGCCAGCTGCTTCATATTTTTAAGCTTTCAGACCCAGACACAGACACAAAAACCTAAGTAGAATGGCAAGAGAGTAGGCAGAAGATATAAATGTTTTCTTTGAGTGTGAGGTTGGGAGGCATTTATACAAAGAACACCTAAGCTTTACCAGCTAGTTATGGCACCATGCAATTATACATTTAATTTTTATAATATTGTTCGATTAATGGAATCAGAATATTAGTTCTGTACGGAATTTTTTATTGTCCAATCTTATTATTAATTTATATATTAATAATAAAAATTTAATGAAGATCAATAATAAAAGTTTAATATATATAATTAAATAACAAAATAAGATTGAATTAATTTTATTTAAATAGTGAACGAAATAGTAAAGAAGGCATAGTACAAAAAAAGATTATTATTGGCGGTGGGCAGACTGTCAACTCTTTTCTTTTGTGAACTGGGCTTTAAATTTGAGGGCCAGGGATTCGGTGAAGGACGGAAGAAAAGAAAAAAAACACTACTGTTTTGAAAAGGTAAAAATTGCGGTTTTCTAATTTTACATGTAACTTTTTTTTTTTTTTGATATTCATTTATTAAATTTACTACTTCAGCTGTTATTATTTATATTTATATTCTATATCCAATGAATGATTAGTACCACAGTATCTTTCTTAAGAGTAAATTTGATAAATTAAAATTTAATAAATTTAAACTCTTTTATATAATAAATAAAAATTTGATTAAATATGATATTTAATAAATTTAAATTTCAAACATAATAATAAATAATATAGTAAAATATAGATAGTGATTTTAACACGTCCTTTTCGACTTTCCATGGATTATTTTTTTCTCATTGATGTGGCTTTGGAATTTGGAAACTCTTTCTAAAGGGAAAAAAGGATTCAATTGTATCAAATATCAATGTACACATATTTAAAAGACTAGTAAATAAATATTAATAATATTTAAGTACATGATAATAATAATAATAGTTTTTTTTTAAAATCACTATTTATATTTTTATATATTAAAATTTTATTAATATTTATATTTCACTAATCCACACACATGTTAAACTAATATAAGTGAAAATTTTTAAATATATGAAATGACAAATATTTATTGGTGAAAAAGTATTAGCCTAAACAACAAGAGATAAGGGTAAAAAGTTAATAATAGAAGTTTAATTAAGTAAAAATTTAATATGAATGATTATTATTATTATTATTATTTGTCTAAGGTTTTCTTTGAGCCCCTAGCAAAGAAAATAACCGGTAGCGCCGGTCGCTGGTCCAAAAGAAAAGTGGGATCTAGTATATCATCAATTGGGTTCCAAAATATGTAATACTACTAACCATTCAACACCCCTATTCATAGCTTTATATAAATAGTATTAAGATTGAGATTTTTCCTCCTATAATGAAGACAAGATTGAAACTTTTCTTTGTGGATCTATAAGAATAGTTCACTTTCCTACAACTCTCATACTTAGAAATCTTCAAATAACGAAACCAAACTATTACCTTAATTATGAAATTTGTGCAATTGATCCTTGACTTATGTGCAAGCCATAGTCCCTTTAATATCTATTTCATTTTGATTTCCCTTAAAATAAATCATAAATTAAAAGTTAAAATTCTTATAATTTAGTAGTATAAGTATTATTCAAATCTTTTTTCCATTATTGAATTATTGAAAAAATATATAAATTAAAATTGACTCGAAACATTATAGAGTCAATTGTCATATTAACTTCGATATCCATCTTGATTGGAACCACCCAAGGTAAGATCCACCATCATAATAATCTAAAACGACCTAATAACTTGTGATTAGGGTTAAATATATTGTAAAATGAATTTACGAAAAAAAATATAGCCTTACCTAATTACAATCTTCAGATCTCTAGAATTTCTTGCTAAATTCGATTGTTTCTCTTGAATTTTTCAAGCTTAGGAGGTCACGGCACATAAGGGTCAGGATTGATACTTTTCCTTATTATTATTATTATTATTATCATTTGTCTAAGGTTTTCTTAGAGCACCTAGCAACTTATGATGCGGGGGCATGCACTGGATTCTCTGCATATGTAATTAAATTATGGCCGTTTTAATCCCTTAATTACAAAAATAGATAAAAGAAAAAATTAAAAAAAAAATTAAGTCTAAATGAATTTAGTTTAATTGAGCTTCAAAACTCCAACTTTTTAAACACTGTTTCAAATTGAATTTAAATTTAAAATTTTAAACTTAATGAAGTTTTAAATGGAATTGAAGCTCAATCTCAGCACTGTATTAGGTAGACTTACCCGTTTAATGCCTTAGTTTTAGTTGCACAAAATTTGGAATTGAATCAATTCCAAAACTAATCATTTTATCCAAATCTATTACCCCAAGCAAACGCAACAACACTGTTTCTTCTTGAAAGGTCTTGTGCTCTCATGCAAATACATTTTTTTACTGAACCTTTATATAGGACTTTATGCATTATTATCCTTGTACGGAATATAGATAGTCTAATTTTTTTAATTCTACTACTAATCCTTCTTTATATTTAATAAAGAAAAGTATAAATGCCTTTTACAGTTAAGCTTACCCAAGTGAAAAATAGCAAAATTAAAAAAAAGAAAAGAGAAAAAAAAGGGAGGATGATGAAGTAAGTAAAGATGAAAGAGTGGACCATGCCAGCCTATCGAGCCAGCTCAACTTCTCCTTTTTTTTTTTTATTCTCGTACGCGGAATCCATTTCCTTATTTTGCCGAAAGCTGTCGACCCCTAGACATGCATGCATGGTTATTATTATTATGCAAGTTGTACTCAACTAACTCTAGAATAAGATTAAAAAAAAAAAACAAAACAAAAGAGATATATTAGGTAGGGTTATCCCTATTAGGTAGGGTTTTTCCATATTGAGTTGGTACGGTTTTCTTACCCTTAGTTTTCATTTTTGTTGCTAAATGCCACTAAATCTTATCTCTAATGTAAAATTGTTGCATGGTCATCTAGGTATGATAAGATGGACCATGGGCTTATTATACATTAGATGTAGAAATGGGTGAGCTCCAATGCCTGTGTGAGGGAAATTCTATCAACTCTTTAAGTAGCTTTTTAAGTATTGTGAATGAGTAGGAATTACTCGCAAGCTATTCGTGTTATGTTCTATTTACTTAAATTAGATATAACTAGAATCAAGTTGAGCTAAAGTTAAATTGTCTCAAGTAGTTTATCAAGTCGAGTCTTGATGTGAGGTAAGTGTACCTATTGTAATTGTAAGGAAAAGAGAAAAAATTATGTATGCTTTATTGATCCATAGGTTACACACATATATACAAGTTCTAATAAACTAAAAAAGAAAACTAAATACATTAAGTTCTATTTTAAGACTAATGTATAATGGTATCCTAATTTAATACTAATATAATTTACCGCCTATAATACTTTCCCTCAAGCTAAAGTATAGATATTAATCATACTCAACTTGTTACACAGATAGTCAACTCGAGCCCCATTTAGAGTCTTTGTAAGATCTCCTAATTGTTCTCCACTCTTTACAAACCCTGTAGAAATTAACCCTTGTTGAATTTTCTCCTGAACAAAATGACAATTAATCTCGATGTGCTTAGTTTGCTCATGGAACACGGGATTCGAGGCAATATGAAGAGCGGCTTGATTATCATACCATAGTTTCGCAGAAAGTGAGATGTTCATCCTAACTTCATTTAGGAGTTGATATATCCACATTACTTCATACACTAATTGTGCCATAGCTCTATATTCTGATTCTGCACTAGATTAAGATACAACATTCTGCTTATTACTTTTTTATGAAACCAAATTTCCACCAACGAAAACACAATACCCTAAAGTGGATCTCCTATCCTCCTTACATCCTACCCAATCAGCATATGCGAAATACTCAATACTAGTGTGACCATGATTCTTATACAAGATACCACATCTAGGTGCTCCCTTTAAATAACACAAGATCTACTTTACAGTAGCCTAATGATCAACTGTTAGAGATGACATGTATCAACTCACAACATTGACCAAATATGTAATATCTGGTCAAGTTACTGTAAGATAATTCAATTTTCCAACCATTTGTCTGTATCTTTTAGGATCCTCAAACAACTCTCCCTCCTTTGTTAGTTGCAAATTAGGAACCATTAGTGTACTACATGGTTTAGCACCCAAGTTTCCTGTTTCAGACAACAAGTCAAGTACATATTTTCATTGTGATAGAAAAATTCCTTTCTTACTCTTCATTACCTCAACACCCAAGAAATATTTCAACATTCCTAAATCCTTTGTTTGAAATTGACTTTGAAGAAAGGATTTGAGAATCGAAATACCTATAGTATCATTGCCAGTGATAACAATATTATCCATATATATTACTAATAGAATAATATCAGCCGTAGATCGTCTATAGAAAACTGAATGATCAGATTTGCTTTTCTGCATCCCAAATTTCTCAATTGCTTGGCTAAATTTTCTAAACTAAGCACAGGGTGTAGCGACCCACCTACTAGGTTTGATTCTTAAACCTGTTCCAAGATTCCTGTAACTATCCTTGGTACCTGTAGGTAGGTTGCTATGTCGTCTCTAAATTAGAGATAAGGCAAATTCTGCTAATATTAAACCTGTAACTCCAACCTATATAAAATTTTATAAATGTCCTGTAAAATGGCACTAACAGCGCTATCATTTCATATCCACATCATATCTAAACACATGTACTTAAAATCTCCTGTCACATCATACATCATATATATATACCATCGGGATTTGCATTCCCGGTAAGTAGGCATAGCCCATGATTAATCCTGTAGCCTTAAGTGGCTCAAAAGATTACAAATCCAACCTTATACACACAAATATTTACATTACAATCTGAAGATTAACACCTATAGATCTTATTACAAATAACAAAGGTTCCAAAATGAAACTAAGGGTTTCTTTGTCTCTATTAACGCTCTCCAAAAACCCGAGTCTCCAATAACTTATTCTTCAGTACCTGTACCTGAGGTTAGCAAAAACACTAACCCCTCAGCTTCTTAAAAAGTAAAGTGAGTATAAAATTAAGCAATCCAATAAAAACAAACAACAAATCACATAATAGTAATCAACAATATTATCAAATACCTCGAAGTGATTACTCAAGCAAGCAAGTTTTCAACTCAAGTTATACTCGCAAGAAACTCAATTCAATTTATTACATTTTAACATCACCATGATCTTCTTAGTGATATTTTCCCTGTAATTCCATTTTTGCTAAACTCATAACCTTTTCATTGGAGACCATTTCAATCACTCCTGTTTACTCACAGGTCACAAATATTTTTCAGTTAATTCAGGTAAAGCCTGTCAATCGGTAGATAAACTACCCTCATGTACTTTTCAAAACTTAATGTTTTCTCAACCAATTAAGACATCCTTATATACTCTTTTTAGATAGAAACATTCAGCTCGCCTTTCACCTGCCTCAAACAAAAGGGGTGACCAGATCCCCATAGGTCACTGAACCGGGCCAGTTCGTCGACCGTACCTCAAACCCATCCGGGTCGACTCAAAGGTCGTACCACAAACTTACTAGGCAGGGAACGGGACTTTTCTTACATTAAGTGTTTTGGGTTAGTAGGTACTTATAGCCTAAACCCTGTTTTATTATCCATTTAAATATTTCATCGTTACCAAGACAACAATAGTATGAACTTAACCAGTCGTACAAACTCCATCTAATAAGCTAAAAATAACCCAGCATTACATCACAATCATGAAGTATTCAATAATTTAAGTTCATTACATCACATATAATCAGGAATAGTATAATCAAATCCCGTACCCAACTCTCATTCTAGGATTTTCTAGAATGTTCCCTTCTTTTTTTTCTCATAATCCAATCATATCATGACACACAACCAGCCATCAGCAAACCAATGTAATTCAACAATCCTCCTGCATTGATCACAGTAAGTGATCGTACAGGGTAATTTCAACCAACAACAAATAGTCTACATTATCAACCACTTGTACCCAAGAGAAAAGTTAAGGGGGGTACTCACCTGAAACAATATATGCCAATCCAAAAAGTCGCACCAGCCAAGTTCCTTTGTCCTCCTTACTCAATAGAAATACCTGAATCATCAGTATATCAATCAATGTTACCTCGTTCGCTCTATTGAACCCTAAATTGCTAATTCAGTATTCCAAACCCTTAAATTCCATCCTAACCTCGTATAATCCACCATTTTCCTACAATTTCTAATTCATATACATACGGGTATACTACGCTCTATTATATATTAATGTAATTAAATTTCGACATGATTCTATATTGAATCGTATAGTTCTAAATTATCACGATCTTGCACCGAACACTCCCGTTTTTGTTTTGTAAATAACCCAAGATTCTCAAAATCATATTATGCTTCAATGAACCTCAACTGAACATCAAATTCAACTAATCAAATAAAATTATCTAATTTTGCTAAGGATTTAATTCGGCCAGAACAGGGTAATTAGCTTGAAAAATTCACTAAAAATAGAAAACCACTCCAATCTGAACAATTATTGATTTGGTGATCTAATAAATCATATAAGGATCTTGTATACTAAAAATTACATCAAAACTACATCATTTGACCTATTTAGTTTCCAATTTAATTTACGACCAGAATAGAGCATTTCTTAAGGAGCACATATTTTTGAATCAAATTTAAGAAAAATAAAATTACCAAATTAATATTCATACATAATTATGCTAGAATAACAAAAATCATAATTTTTCATCAACATTTGATATTTTTAACAAAAATAGTAAGTTTCGGGCGTTATCGGGGGCTGCTCCGTTCACCAGCCTCCGTCAACCACTATGTTGGCTGGAATCCTCTCCCACCCAAAACCTTAACCCTAGCTTTGCCTAGCAGCAGATTTACCCTACCCCCTTCGAACGAATAGACAAAATTCTTCTTACTTAATTTGATTTTTTGTTCTTCAA
Source organism: Laguncularia racemosa (assembly GCA_037954665.1). Lineage (NCBI taxonomy): Eukaryota > Viridiplantae > Streptophyta > Magnoliopsida > Myrtales > Combretaceae > Laguncularia > Laguncularia racemosa. The sequence goes on from JBBMOL010000004.1 coordinate 8,886,385, forward strand.
TTTTTTCAAATTCTTGTTGCATCCTACTTCAATCTTGTTCTTCTTCCTATCCTGATGATTGCATGTTGGAAATTCCAACTTCAATTTGCCTAGAAAATTCGGATGAAATGGAGAGGGTTTTGGTTTCTTTTTTTTTTTTTCCTAATTTTTGATGATTTGATTTTTCTCTTTCTCTATTCTAATTTCTATATATATATATAATATTACTTAATTTTGCTGACATTGAGGGTATTGTTCTGTATTTGTTTATTTTTTTTCCTTCCTCTTTTATTTATTTTCTTTTTAGCTATAATATAATATATATATATAATATAATATAATAATAAATATATTATGTACATTTTTTTTTACATATATATATATATGCCCATATAATTCATATTATTATTTTATATATACTTATTTTATTTTATTTTATTTTATTTTTAGCATATAACATATATATACATACATATATATATATATATATATATATATATTGATTTTACTTTACACACACACACATATATAAATATATATATTATTTTAATTTTAACATTATTGCTTAAGTTTAGGTCCTCACACAAGGGCTCTGCTTCAAACCATACAAAGACTTACGGAGATGACAAACCTTTCCAGACTCCTCTTAAGCAACAAACCCCAAAGGTTGCTCCATATAAACTTCTTCTTGAAGATCCCCATGCAAAAAAGCATTCTTGATATCTAACTGATGTAAAGGCCAATCATATACTGTAGCCATGGAAATAAATAACTTGATAGATGTTAACTTAGCAATAGGAGAAAAAGTGTCAGAATAATCTATTCCATAAGTTTGAGCATATCTTTTAGCAACAAGACGAGCTTTTAAGCAAGCAATTGATTTATCAGGATTTACTTTAATAGAAAAAACCCATTTACAGCCAATGGCCTTTTTTCCTGTAGGTAAATGTACCAAATCTTAAGTATCATTCTGATTAAGGGCATTAATCTCTTCTACCATTGCACTACGCCATCCTGGATGTGATAAGGCTTCATGAACGGTTTTAGGAAGGGAGATAGAATCAATAGATGCAATAAAGGAACAAGAGGAGACTAAGAGATGATCATAAGACACAAAAGAAGAAACAGGATAAGTACACTAACGTTTACCTTTACGAAGGGTAATGGGAAGATCGTCCCTTGAGATTGAATCTGATGACGAGGGAGCTGGTTTAGGACATGCATCAGGAGTTGGCTTAGGAGCTTTTTGCTTGCAAGAGTAAACCTAAAGAGGTGGTTTATGAGTAGAAGTGGTGGATGTAACTGTATAGATTAACATATCATCATCCTCCCCCTTGCATGTATGGTTGAAGGGTACAGAGAAAGGGATATCTTCATAAAAAGTAACATCAATCGATACCAAATACCTATCAAGGCTAGGACAATAGCATTTGTATCCCTTTTGAAAATGAGAATACCCAAGAAATATACATTTTAATGACTTAGGATCAAGTTTTGTAACTTAGGGACGTACATCTCGAACAAAACACATAAACCAAATATTTTGGGTTCAATCAGAAACAAAGATTTTGTTGGAAAAAGAGTATGATAAGGAGTCTCACCATTCAGAATAATTGAAGGCATTCAATTAATTAAAAAATAGGCTGTAGACACTACATTAGCCTAGAAGTGTTTGTGGACGTGCATTTGAAACAACAAAGCCTTAGTAGTTTCAAGCAAATGCCTATTCTTTCTCTCAGCAACACCATTTTGAGACGGTGTATCTACATAAGAAGTTTGATGAATAATGCCATTCTTAATCATATAGGATTGAAAAGATTCAGATAAATACTTTTTAACATAATCACTTTGCAACAGTTGAACAGAAACATTAAACTAAGTTTTAATTTTAGCACAAAAAGTACAAAAATGAGAAAATAAATCAGAACGATTCTTCATTAAATATAACCAGTCACTTGAGAATAATCATCAACAAAGGTAACAAAATACTTAAATCTAGTTTTAGATATGACTGGACAAGGACCCCATACATTTGAATGGACTAACTCAAAAGGTGCATTTGCTCGTTTATTGACTCTAGGGCTTAGGCTAACACGATGATGTTTCGCATACTAACATGACCCATAATTTAAGGACTCCAAACCATGAAATTGAGGACAGAGTTTCTTTAACAAAGAGAGAGACAGATGACCCAATAGGCAATGTGCTTCAAAAGGGGTTACAACGCCAGAGTAGGCAACAGACTTTGGTATCTCTATGTCTAGTATGTAGAGACCCCCGGATTCATGTCCTTTACCAATAGTCTTCCTCATCATAAGATCCTGAAAAAGGCAATAGTCGGGAAAGAATGAAATACAACAGTTAAGTGAATGGGTGAGTTTACCGACAGATATTAAATTAAATGACAGATTAGGCAAGTTTAAGACTAAGGACAAAGGAACTAATGGAGTTGGATTTGCTGTGCTAGTCCCAAGGACATAGGATGTTGACCCATTAGCTAAAGTGACAGGAAATCAGGAGGTATGAGATTGAAAAGTAGAAAATAAACTAGAATTACCTGTCATGTGGTTTGTTGCACCAGAGTTAATGACCCATTTAGAAGACGAAGAGAGAAGACATGTGTTTGGTTTACCTAATTCAACAATGACAGTAACAGGAGTAGATGAAGTCCTTAATGATTCCTGATACTATGAGAGCTTGGCAAAGTCATCTGCAGAACCTGTGATAGATCTTCCAAATGCATCACTGGAAAAGGCAACCTGTGTTGATCAAAATCCTTGATTCCGACTCTATAGGTTTGTACAATCATGCTTCATATGCTCAGGTTTATGACAATAATGACAAATACTTGCCTTAGAACTTTGTCCCCAGGTATCAGCTCCCTTACCACTACTCCTGTAGTGTTGTCTTCCGGCTTGATACTCATACCGACGACTTACAAGAGCATTACCAGACTGAATAGATCGAAGATTCTCCGTACATAGAATCTTGCTATATGTATCTTGCAAGGATGAGATCGTAGACTTAGAGAGAATATGAGATTTAACTGCTTCAAACTCAGTTGGAAGCCCTGCTAAAAAACTCATCACAACCATCTGCTCCCTTTGAGCCTGCTGAACTTTCATATCAGGACTAAAATGTAATAACATATTAAGTTCTGCATAAGTCTGTTTAAAATCCATGAAGTAGCTCATTAGAGACCTATCTTGTTTCTCAGCATGATAAAAGGCCTTGCAGACTTCATAAATACGAGAAACATTTTCCTTTCTAGAATACAGGAAATCCAGATATTCCATTAATTCCTTAACAAATTCACAATGATTAATTAACCCAACTACTTCATTATCAATAGAATTCCGTATTTGTAAGAATAATTGAGCATTTGCTCTAAGCCAAGTTTGCTTGGAACTATCATCTATGGGTGGATCTTTAGTCAAATGATCATCGTTATCAATACTACATAGGTGGAGCCTCACAGTATTACTCTAATCCAAATAATTAGACCCATTAAGTTTGTGTTCTGTAATTTTTGACAGTACAGGTACCACATCTAACATAACAACAAATTTGTTGTCTACTTTTTCACTCATGATTTGAACCCAAATCCCTCCAACAAAATAGACAAATGAACTAAAGTTAATGTACGTGAACCCACTCCTGATTATTGACACGCCAAATCAAACGTACTAGATCAATAGATTTGTATGTCAACCCACCAATTGAACAAAATAAGTACCAACAGATTGGTGCGTCAATAAACACCAACAGTAACTAATTACTAAATGTGCCAAATTACAACCATAAGGACCAAACACACCAGATTAACACCAATGGACGACGGATTAATCATCAACATCGGACAAATTAGCATCAACAAACAATAATTCGACAAGAGGAATGCAAACCGAAGCTAACAAACCCGCACCCAAATATTTATTAAACAAATGAACCACAAACTTGGGCTATGCACGACCAGGCGAGACGATTGGTGAAAGTGGAGAGCAAGATGACGTCGTACGTGCCCTCATGTGGTAGCGTGTGAGATTGGTGGCGAGCGCTGTGGTGGCGTGTGTATGTCACGCACGTCGAATTCCGGTGCCGAACTTTCTAGAAGTCTTTGTCGGAGGGTGGTACGTCTCCCTAGGCCGGTGGTGTTAAAAAATAAAAACCCTCATAACCCATCATCGGCTGGTGGCGCTTCTCCCTAGGCAGATGGTGTCAAAAAAATAAAAAAATAAAAACCCTCAGAACCCACTCTCTCTCCTACTCTGATACCATGTAATTGTAAGGAAAAGAGAGAAAATTATGTATGCTTTATTGATCCATAGGTTACACATATATATAAGTTTTAATGAACCAAAAAAAGGAAACTAAATATATTAAGTTCTATTTTAAGACTAATATATAACGGTATCCTAATTTAACACTAATATAATTTATAGCCTATAACACCTATCAAATTTTATAATACAATATATAAAATACAGATATCGTTCTATAGAGATTACATGTACTAATACTAATTTATACTCTATTATTCAATCGGTAAATTATAAAGTTTGATTGATCTAAAAATTATAATAAAATACTAACTAAAAAACTAAGACTTTATTGAAAGACAAAAAAGCAGAACATTTTAAAATTAACTTCAAAATGATAAAACTAGATCTAGACATTGTTTCTCCTAAGAATTATTATGTAACATTAATAAAAAGTATTCAAATCATTCTTAAATTTTATTGATTGAGGAAATTCCTTATTTAGTTTAATAACTTTCTCAAGCTTATTAAACCCTAATATTAAAATTACCTATTTGAATCTCTTTACAATAGCACAATTCAATGACCACATTATAAAGACAATAAATTCCCATAATAAATTTAATTAAATCTAAAGAATTATGTAACTTATCTATAAAATTACATAACTCTCTTCAAACATGCTAAATCTAATTATATATTAGATTTCTCATTTTTAATGTATAATATCAAATGGATAGAAAAATACCTTAGAAATATTAGTCTAATCAACACATTAAGAACACATGTATGAATCAAGAAACATAAAAATTCATTGAATAATAAAATAGAAATCCTACTCACATAATAACCCTAGGTTCCACAAGTCTAGATACTAAGAAAAATTAAGCACTACTCATCTTGGAAACCAAATTCCTTAATGATGTATACATATGCATTATCAAGGAAACCAACTAGAATAAAGAAAACCCTGATTTCTTGAAGTGTGAAAAATAGCCGTCTTGTCCATCTCAAAAACCCTAGAACAACTTAGAAAAATGTCTATATCCTTTTTGATGTTGAGTTCTCTTCTATTTATATAATGAGCATAAAAAACTCTATATTTCAGGCTAACATAGTGTCCAATATGGTCATGCTTCAAGTCGTATCCAATTCGTCAATCAGAATCGTGCAAAACATGATGTTCCAACAGACACAGCCTAGATACAATCATGTCTATAGGTCGTGTCTAAATCAATTAAATCAGAGAAATACATGACCAACGAACACAGTCGTGTCTAGCCTTCGTGTAACTTTTTATGAATCTTCACCTTCAACATGACCAACGAACACAATAGTGTTTAGCCCCTATGTAACTTTTTATGAATCTACAACTTTAACACTATCTATGAATGTGGTCATGTCTAAGTCGTGTCTAATTTCAAAACTTTATAACTTCTTTTATTTAGCTCTAAATTAAGTAAAATTGGATTCCTTTTCTTCCTTTTTACTTGAATTGTCCATTAAAACCCTAAAATCCAAATATCACTGGATTAAAATTCAAATTCTTCAAAAGCATGCCAAAATCAAGAAAAGATATGTTAACTCTCACTTAATATATTTATATTTAATTGGGCCTTATCAAGTCTTAGTTTCTAAATACATGACTTTGATAAGTTCATAAGTTTAACTAAACTTAACTTGAGCTTATTTATAAGTTTAGTTCAAGGCAAGTTAAATATCATTATTATTATTTTACTTAAAAGATTTTTTTTAAAAATAAAATGAGTGTAATCAAATTAAACTCAGGTTTTTCAAGTGACACCTAAGATCAAACTTGACTTCAAAATTCGAAATTTAATTGAGATTGATTTAAGCTTAAGTTTTGAACTTTTTAAATCAAGTTCGAGTTGAACACTAACATGTCGACTTGGTTCGCTTGTTGTACGTCTACTTTAGAATCAAGAAAGCTCATAGACGCTCAACACCTATGTTAGAGCCGGCTTCAAAAACTGTGCTCAACTTGAACTTGTTCGGATAATCCCACATTAGACCTGGAGAAGGATAGATGTTGATCATATGTGTGAGGAAAATCCCTATATTTTGAGCTTACCAGTCATGAGAAGGGTCAATAAGACACAGACGTCCACTATTTTTAGGTCAACTGTTGCGTGGTAAGCTTACATAGTTATTATGTAAGGATTTAGTTTCACAAGAATTAGGTAATAGCTGAATGGTTATTGGCTCACTCAACAAAAATAAAAAGGTTTTAAAAAGCTAATTTGATCATTGTAAAATGTAAAATTTTGTTTTCTTTATTATCTCCATTTAGTTTTTTTTTTTTAATGATCACAATTTTCCTAGATTAACATATTCCTAGTGCTATTTGAGTATGAAATGTGTGTGCAAATACTAAATAGCAAGGTTGTCAAATTGGCGATTCCACTTAGAATCGCTAGAGGGTCTATAAAATCGAAATGTAGAAATGTAAATTTTTATAACCTATATAAAATAGCTTTAAAAACTATAGATATGTTTACTATAGTATAAAAAAAATGAAATATGAGGTGGAATAAGGAAATTTAATATAAATTTTAATTACAATTTACAATAAAAATCATATACTTATAGCACAAACAAATTAGTATAAGTTGTTAAGCTAATATATAAAACTATAATATAAATAACAATATCAATATGAAATGACTTACAACATAAATTATAATAATAAAATACAATGCTAAAAATAATCACCAACCCCTTTATCATTATCGAAGTCAAAATTATCACTAACTCTCTCTTATCATCATTATCATTGTTGTCATCTTCATCATTAATACTAACATCATTATTGGTATTACTATCAACATTACCTTATATTATAATTCCAATTCTTTTAAAGAACTAATAATATTTATATCCTGTAAAAGTTAAGTTATATTTTTCAATTTTTAGCCCATTTGACCGAAATAATTAAAATTGTTAAATTCGATTAAAAACGTAAGATTTTGCTGATTTTACGTGTAAATTTGTGATTCTATCATGAGTCTATATGAAAGCGTTTTTATACTTGAGTTAACTTGAAAATGTGTCCTAAAATTGTAAACTCATAGAATTGCAATTTTAACAACTATGCTAATATAGGATAATAAACAAGTCAAGTCAAGTATGAGATGATACAGTAATGAGCAAGAACTCAAGTTCAATTAAAAAATTCAAAGCTCGTACTTGTTTAAGTTTAGAATTTTGAGCTCAGCCTTGAAATCGATTTAAAACACTTAACAAACTCAAACTTGATTAAATTAAACTTATTTATAGTCGATTAGTCTAAAAGATATTTTTCTATTTAATTAAATAACATGAAAATCTATATTCAACTATAACTCAGCTAACATTTTAGTTCAACTTGAGTTTGATTGGGCTCTCAAATTTGTTAAATTTAATATCATTAAATTTGAGGTGGACTTGATAAAACGCCAAGTTGCTTAATTTCGAGCTTGATTTGACTATCATCAATTGAATTCGAGTTACCTGATTATGGTAAAATCTTCTAAATTATAGTAAAAATAAAGTTTATTAATAATAAAAAGCTATTTATTACCTTTCATGAAGACTTTTTTGATGATTTTTTTTAATAGTAATTACCCTTGAATAACAACAAATATGGCTCATCAAAAGTAAAACATGGCATCATAGAGATCCCCTCTTTTTTAGTGAAAACCTTTGTTTAGACAACGATTAAGTTAATTGTTATTTACAATAATCGAAATTGCTACTATTTGAATTGGTTGTTATATTAAGACAACAATAATTATACGAGCGTTGCATACTTTGTTGATATGAGCAATCATTTTACAAATCATTACCAAAAATTTGATAGTTATGGCAATGATTTATTCATTTTGTTGCCTTTTTCAAAACAATTGTCAACAACATGATATATTTATTACCATATCGTTACATTACGTTCATTATAGTAACATTTTTTTTGTTATTATTTAAAAGTGTTGTCTTTAAGTAATTTTCTTAACAACATTCAAAAGTTTCATTGCAATTAATCTATATAGGCAACACATTTTTAAGCCATTACAAAATTAGTGTTGAGAAATATGAGAGAATACTCTTAAATATTTATTTAATTTTTTTTTTTGTGAATATTGTATCTAAAATATTTTTAAATTTATATCTTTAAAACTCATTTTTGGAATTATTATTATAAATATAATATTTGTAATTTTTTTTTTGAAAAATTACAATGTTTAGAAGTGCTCCTCAAAAATATGCATAGCTTAGTTAGTAAATTTGGTTTCCTTGAAAGAGCGACCAAACCAAAACGTAATAAACCGGAAGTTTTCTTACATTACTAGCGAGGGATGCGCGTGTACTGTCTGAGCCATTACTTACGTTATCGTACGAATTAAGGAGTCCCCACACGTTTTCAAAAGTGTTAGGGATTTATTCTTTTTTCCCTCGTAGCCCTAATAAGTTTTCAAAAGTTGACAATCATGTAGCTGTCTTTTGTTAAAATCCACGATGAAAGACAAGATATATTGGAAAGGCATATGATATGATTTCCATGCAGAGTCATGGGTGCGATGTTGCCTGTTGGACGGTGGTGGGTTCTTGTCACTGTCACCGACATCGAACCAAATTTATTATATGATGTATGTCTGCCAATAAATTTCCAATTGAAACACAATAGGAGGTAGGGATGTACCGATTCAATATAAATTTTATAGAGTTTGATTTTATAAGATTTATAGTCGGATTTTAAGATATAGAATAAAATATAATATGATTTAGGGTTTGGTTATGAAATTTAGATAAAACTTGATAAAAAAAATTCGATTTGATAAAAATAATAATTTTTTAAAATAATAAAATAATATTATAATTTTTAATAAATACATTTTATTTTATTTTTTTATATTTATATATAATATTATTTACAATTTCCTACCAAAACCCACTTCTTAGCAAGCTTACTATACTCATCACATAGGATTAATTCTCCTATGGCTACAAGTTGACAACTTGACGTTCAATATATGGTGCAATTAATTTTACCTTTTATTCTGTTTTATTTGGTATCTTATAATTGGATGTAAATTAATATAATATATATTATGTTTTTATATGATAGGATTTTATAAGATTTTGATATTTGTCTTCTTTGTATAACAATTGGATTAATAATAAATTATAGAAATGATAGATCAAAATAAGCTGAAGCATTGGCAAAAAAAAAGAAGGTTGAAGCAACTATCAGTTCGAATCATGGGTTCCTTTTTTCCTAACTAGGGCGGGTTCGAGTTCAAACGAAAAACTCTATAGGGTCTTTCATAGATTCTAGATATTCATATAAGTAACCAGATTGGGTTCAGATTTTAGAGAACCCATCCAAACCTTGGTTGCAGTCCTATGTCCTAACAGCTAGTGGTGTTTGTTTTGTTGGGATAGAAATTTAAGAAGCGGACCAAACATAGACAACAAATTAAAGAGAAAGATAGAAGAATATGAACAGTTTGGGTGCTAATATATAAAACTCCAATTCAGGAAAAATCACGGATGAAAGAGGAGCGATAATCCATACGAAAGAGATGCGACGTAAACTATATAGAAAATTTCTATTACAAATATTCTTATAAGATTGTCTTATGGACTCTTTAAGTATATATATATACTCACCAACATGTTTCAAGCTTTGAACTAGTTTTAGATTGGAGTTACTTTTAGAAGGCCATAGTCTTGAAGGTGGGATAAAGGCATTGGAAGTGCCTATATTATTTATTTTAGATAATTAAATATTTAAATTTTTATTTGTGATAATTTAGTATTTATACTTTTAAAGATTGGTTATTTAAGTGTCTTCATTACAAACATATGCTAATTTGAAATTCTTTGATTAGTCTACATCTAAGAATATAACTAGATAGATCATTATAGGCTACTTGACATGTCCAACTCATTAAAAAGCTTATAAGAAATATTCTATAGGGTTTCTATTCTGGTTTTAGGACATGATTCAAAATCTTATAAGGTGTAAGGTTAGATTTTGGGATTTCAAAAATCCGATAAGAAATCTGACCTACTTGCCAATATAGGGTTTATGAGGATGGATTAGGGTTTCATAAAACTCATCTTGAATTTACCTTAATTGCATATTTATCTATATTTGTAAAATTAATACCCGATATGTAATGAATACACTTAAGCAATCTATTTTTAAAAGTATAGATACTAAATTATCATAAATGAATATTTAAATACTTAATTGTACAAAATCGACAGTATGGGTACCGTAATGTGGCTATTGTGTTTGATGAACATATAAAAATTACAGAAGGGTTCCTCATAGTTTTAGTCATAACCTCTTCAAGTGGCCGTCGCAAATGCTAAAACATAAGGCAAGGAATATAACTCGATCGTCTATATCAACTTTGGCAAAATAAAGTGTCGGAATTGCTGCATGAAATTTGGTGTTTTTGCCAACTGAATTTTGAATTTTTTAATTATTTTATCTAAATAAAAAATAGTAAAATAAGATATAAATATATGTTTTTTAAGATTTAAGTGTCTCAAATAGTATTTTTCCAAAAGGAAAATAAAGGTTAATAGTTTATTGATAATTATTCTTGATTTTCAATAAGACACCTTTGTCTCTTAATTTTTTTTTTTTTAATTCTTCAGGGTTCTCTCACATTTCAAAAACTATAAAATAAAATCATGAATATTCTAATGAGCCACGTCTATTATATATTTGGCTTTTTTTTTTTTATTATAGAAAATGATAAGTGTCTTTTAGATATCTATTAAGAGATCACAAGAAAAGATAATATATTTTATCCATTTACATACTTATTTTTCCATAAAATGTGTAATCAATGAGAATTTTTGAAGGGGTGGAAGTGAAAAAGAAAAATATTAAACATATAAGTAGACCTAACACATATAGGCTACATTTGATAAGATTTGCATACTAAGGAAGGAAGCAAAAGGCGATTCATGGGCGTTCCTAACTTGAAAATGAATGAGAAAGTATTGAAGATCGAACAGCAATCGGACATGTCTTTGTACTATACCAAAGTGTACAAAACATCATGGCAATGTAGCCCTTGAACTTTAGTTGTGTTCAGCTCAAACTATCTACTTTTACTTTTCTTTTTTGCTGTCCATACAGCTTCCAAATGTAATAAACTGAAAAACGTTGCCAAAGTTGTACGTAATTTGATTAGTGGTTGTTAGAGAAAAAAAAATCTTTCCATTTGTTACAACTTAGTAGTTCAAGGGATTATCCGAATAAATATGAAAATACAATGACTTAACCATACAAGACCCAAATTCAAGGATAATTTAAACAATGGCCATTTGCACAAAATCTCCACAACCTACCCTTTTGATGGTCCAACTGCATCCAATGACCCTTGTTAAAGACTTAAAGTTATTGTGCCATACAAAGTGATTTTTCTATTCATGTATTAAGTCTAGAAATATAATATCTGAGCTTAATAGCTTCCATCCATCTAACTCAATGATGAAAAAATAAATAAATAAAACCAAATAAAAATTTTCTTTTTATGCATCCTTAAATTTGAGCATGTCATTCAAGAATTATTTTTTATCTATATTATAATACTTAATTACTGAAAACTGGACAAGGTTAGTGTTTTTAACTTTTCTGCAAACTAGATGTTAGCAATGCTATGTAAAAAAAGAAACTTTGGTGAATTGCTAACACACCTCTTATGTTAGCATCTTGTGGACTTATCTTTGAAGTTATACGTTTAGATTCTCAAATATTTGAAAAGGTACATTTAAACTCTAATTAGACCATTTTATCCTTGATTTTATACATTTTTATTTTTAAATTCTAGTGTTTCTTATATTAAACTATTAGAGGGCACAATGATAAAGTAGGGGTGGAATCCACTAAAATAATACTATTTTTTTCAAATTTGCAAATAGGATATCTCGAGAAATTATTCTTAAAATAGGTCATGAAGTCGTGGACTCAAAATATGCCTTCAGTTAAGTTAAAATTAGCCCAATTGAAGGTGTAGGTAATGTTCACATCTTCAATATGCACCATAGTGCCCCCGTACAATTAATCGCACCATTGAATATTTTTGTTCAATATTCACTATTCAGTTATCATCCATACATGCACTCCAAACCTACAACCTACAAATTTGAAAAATAAAAACATGTATGCAAACCTATATTCTACATCCTGCAAACTTACTTTGACGGAGTCATGGATGGTATTGTATTTCAATTTAACAATACAAATGCAAGACACTCATTTTATTTTTGTTCTCGTAAACACCATCTCTTCCTTTTTTTTTTCCCCTCTTTCATAAGAAGAAGTTCTTCTGAAGCTATGAAATGGTGAGATGAGTTCACTGAGATATACCATTTCATTAATGAAAAAGCTCGATTAATCTATATTCTGATATGTACCGGTTTTCGCTATTTGACAAAAGTTTTGCTGTGACTCTTCGTAATGTTATGTTTTTTTAAAAAAATACTAGTCACTAGTGCTTGTTCTTAGTTTTTAGTATATTAGACATGATTTATGTAGATGTAATAATACGCAACATGTAGTAGTTAATTTTTCTGTTAGTGTGGGAACAAGATTAATATTATGCTAACAAAAAATTTCATATTAATTTTAAACATCAAATTTTTTTTATTATTTATATTTTTATTAAAAAATATTTGTAATTAAGTAATCCTAAAAAAAGAACTTTAATTTTTTTTTTATAAAATAATTTTTCTTGTGTTCTTATGTAAAATTGCTAATTTTTCTTATGAGATTTTGAAATGAAATTTAAAATTTAAAAGTTTTTTTTTTGTTACGTGGCAAAAAAAAAAAGAAGAGATAATTGTTGTGTATTGTCAAGTTAAAAAAAAATTATCTGTTTTTATCGATTAGTTGATAATTTATCTATATTGTAAACATGATAACAATGGGTGACTATATCAAATTGTTGATCTACACATTTGGAAATATTGTCAATGGTAACTAAGGGCCAAATATGATATGAATCCGATTAAGAAGTTGAAAATGAAGAAGAATGTGAATTATATCGAAATCTTGTATAGAATCTATTAGAGTATTGGAGTTGATCTAATTGAAATAGGGGTTGAGATAATTCATAAGCATTCTATTTTACATGGGGGCAATTTATCTTACGCCTTGATGGCTATTAGAGAAGATGATGTTAAAAATCTAATTGAAATGGATGAATCATTTTGAGAGAATGGCATACAATAGTTATATGTTAGAATTTCTAAAGAATTGGGGGGTCTCTCCAAACAGTAGACATTCCAAGAAAATAGGCAACCGTATTCCTTACCTAATAGGGAAGAAATGCCTCCTGAGTTGTCAATATTTGAAGCATATAATCCAAGCCCCATGAAAGAGGCACTATTGAATGATGAAGATGAAGTAGACAGAGCAGTTACTCTGGTGTTACAATGAATAGACACACGTGATTCCTACATGGTGCTTTTGGGAGCAGAAACTGCAACGAACACCAATGTGGAATGGGTGTTGATGAGGAAAGCTCTAAGAAGGGAAAAATGAGGAAAGTGAAAATGAAGGAGATGATATGGTTGAAATAGATCGTCCAATCACATCAGGGAACTCTCCACAAATAATATATTAGCTAAGGTAGGCTGAACCACCTAATATTGTGGTTAAAGATCCCGTTCCCTTCTATAAAGGCGAATGTTATTCAAGTAGTTAAGGCTTACCATGTGAAGACCCATTATAACTTCATTGTTGTAAAATCTATTATGTCACTTTGGTTTGTTTATTATTTGAAAAGAGAAGACAGTTGTAAGTGGAGTCTTTAGGCTTGAAAGAAGAAGTTAGAGGGGTTGTTCGTAGTTACCAGATTTGAGAGTCAACACATATGTATCAACTCGATGATAAGTCAGGATCACTCATAGTTGGATTGCAATCTTCTTGCAAGCGAGTTTGTAAATCTTATCATGGACAATCTTAATATGAAAGTTGCGAAGCTCGCTTCTATTGTAGAGTAGGAATTTGGTTATAGGATAGCTAGGAGACGGGTTTGGGAGGGTAAGAAATGGGCAATTGAGTATGTGTACAAAAATTGGGAGATGTCTTACAATGAGTTCCTTAAGCTTTTAAATGTAATAAAAAAATACCAATCCTGGAACACGAGTTGATTGGGGGTGGAGAATATTGAATAACCTTAGGGTGTAGCGGGTTTTCTAGATGTTTGGGCCGTACATTGCAGCTTAAAAATTGCTTAGACCTATTGTTACTATTGATAAAACTTTTCTATATGGGAAGTACATGCATAAGTTGTTGATTGCATGTGACGTTGATGGTAACAACTATAGACTTCTGCTAATATTTGCTCTCGTAGATGATGAGTTGGTTGAAACATGGGCCTGGCTTTTGAGGAAATTGAAGTAATATGTGGTTAATGACTGTGAAGGATGTAAAACCATTTGTGAAACACGCCAAAAATTAGTAAAAATACTAACAATGAGAAATTAAATCACTATAATATATTAATACTATTTTAACAATTACACATGTTAAAAATCTTATAACAAATAATAATAATAATAAAAAGTGATTTATTACGTAATTATAATAAATAAAAAGTAAGACTTAAAATTCTAGATTTATGATAGTTAAATAAAAATTGTATGTAACTAATTATATTCAAATATTTTATTTAGTATAAACATAAATTTTTGCATAAAATATTATAATTTAGAAGATTTAATAAAATACTAATACGCTTACTAAATAAACCCGTAAAGAGGAAAAAAAAATTCCTTATCTGAATTTTTTTTCTTTTCTTTCTACCAATGGTCTTCCCTTCTCCCGCTCTTCGTCACATCAGCTACACTGTCTCATCATCCTTTTTCTTTTCTTTCTTTCTTTCTTTCTTTTCCTTCCTCCTTCTTTCCTTTCTTTTGTCATTGTCATCTCTTCTAGTCATTGAAGAACTCCCATTCCCGGCCTCCATCTCTCTCTCAATCTCTCTTGCACAACATAGCCAAGAAGATGGAAAAAAAAGTTCTTCAATTGCACCACACAACCTCACCTTCCTAAACCCTCTGATTCACAGCCTCTCTTCTCCCACGGTGATGTCGATACCAACTCCTTCAATAATTTTCCCTTGCTAGTGAGACTTTACTATTTAGGATCTCCTCATTTATGCCATTCTACAACTTGATTTCTTCTTCAACCCCCACTCCTTGCATCATCACCAAGATCCTTGCTCTTGCCCTCTTTCTTTCTCTATTTTTTCTCTTTTCTTCCTTACCTTTGTTCTTCAACATAAAAACAGAGTAATTGACGCAGCGTAGAAAGCGCAAAAGCGCAAGACCAATTCTAGGATTGGATCTCACGGATAAACAAGGAACAATCTTAATTTATTCATTGAAATTCTCAATTGCGCACAATTGAAAGAATAGAGAAAATTCTCTCCAAGTGTTAATAATTCGATAGATGATAAAAGATAACCCTAAAAATGACCTAGGAAACTATATATAGTTTTTAGGGAAACAGTTAAAAAGAAAATATATATTTACATGTGGGAATATATATATACGCACGTTCTCGTCATGCGGCTTATACACAGCCGTGTATAAAACCATGTATGTTTCTGTGGATCTTCCAGACTCAATACACGACCGTGCCTTGGTACTGTGTATAAAACTGTGTATGTTTCTGTGGATCTTCCAGACTAAACACACGGCCGTGCCTTGGTGCCGTGTATAAAACCGTGTATGTTTCTATGGAGCTTCCAGACTCATTACACTGCCGTGCCTATAAAAGACACGCCCATGAAACCGGTGTCAGCTACGATGTCCACATCATTCTCTCCCACCAATGAAGAACTCGACCTCGAGTTCTCTTCCAGATATAAAGGTTCGTCATCAGAATAGAATGGAGATAAATCAGCTACATTGAAGGTTTTCGAAATCTTCATGCTTTCAAGAAGTTCGACCACATACGCATTATCATTTATCTTTGCAACAATCTTGTAAGGGTCATACTTCTTTGGTTGCCATTTACTATAAGTGCCCACGGGAAAACATTCTTTCCTTAAGAACACCATCACTTGATCTCCCACTTCAAACAGCTTTTCCCTCCTATGCTTGTCTACAGCTTTCTTGTACTTCGCATTAGCTTTCTCAATCTTCTCTTTCACTTTAGATGCAACCACCTGATGTTGTTCAGCCATGTGTTTTGCAGTTACATTGGACTCTACACCTTTAGGCAACAGAGTTAAATCCAATGCGTGAGATGGCGCTTTTGTATAGACCATTGAAAAAGGAGATTTCCCAATAGTTCTATGGATGGAACTGTTGTAACAAATTTAGCTTGAGAAAGCGCCAAATCCCATTGTCTTAGCTTCTCTCCACAAATGCTTCGTATCAAATTGCCAAGGGTCCTATTCGTCACCTCCGTCTGCCCATCAGTCTGAGGGTGGGTTGTACTACTAAAATTGAGTGAGGAATTAAACATGTACCATAGTGTCCTCCAAAAGTGACTAAGAAACTTGGTATCTCTATCTGATGTAATAGAATTGGGAACGCCATGCAACCTGACCACCTCCTTAAAGAATAACTTGGCAACACCCTGTGCATCAGCTGACTTCTTACAAAGGATGAAGTGAGCCATCTTGGAGAACCTGTCTACAACCGCAAAAACAGTGTTAGCACCTCGTCGGTACAAGGCAAACCTAAAATGAAATCCATAGATAGATCCTCCCAGATATTCTCAGGTACTGGTAGTGGAGTGTACAACCCAGTATTCTGATAATGTCCTTTAGATGTTTGACAGATGTAACACCTTTGCACAATTCTCCCTACATCTCTTCTCAGTTGAGGCCAATGATATCTTGCAGCCACTACTGCCAAAGTCTTATCTCGCCCCAGATGTCCTGCTAATCCTCCTTCATGTAGGTCTCTAATCAACTTTTCCCTCAAAGATGATTCAGGGATACAAAGTTGATTTCCTTTCATTAAGTAACCCTCCATGATATAATAACCATCACTAGGCTCCTGATCAAGACACTTCCTCCATATTTTCCCGAAATCCACATCCTCCTCATATAGTTCTTTCATCTACTCAAAACCTACCATCTCAGTCCTCATGGTGATCAATAAATCAGCTCTCCTACTCAATGCGTCCGCTACCTTATTTTGAACTCCAGATTTGTGCATTAAGCAGAATGGAAACTTTTGTAGAAATTGTATCCATTTGGCATGCATATCTTTATAGATGCGTGTCTGATTATTCAGATGTTTTAGAGCAACACAATCTGAATACAGGATAAATTCTTTTCCTACCAAGTAATGCTCCCACATCCTCAAAGCTCTAACTACGAAATAGAACTCTTTATCATAAGTACACCAACTCCTCCTAGCTTCACAGAGCTTTTCACTATGGAAGGCCACATGTCTCTTCTCCTGAGATAACACTGCTCCAATGCCTACCCCACTGGCATCACAGTCTACCTCAAATAATTTGTTAAAGTCTGGTAACGCCAACACCGGTGCACTACACAATCTCTCCTTTAACACAACAAACCCAGACTCAGCTTCTTCACCCCATTAAAACTTCCATTTTTTTAGGCACTCAGTTAATGGGGGTAGCAACAGTACTGGAATGTCGTATAAAGCGCCTATAAAACCCCCACTACCCAAAAAAGCTCCTCAACTCAGTCACCGTCTTGGGAGTAGGCCATTCTCTAATAGCCCTTACTTTTTCCTCATCCACTGTTATTCCCTCACCACTCACTATAAAAACCAAGAATAGCAACTTCTTTGACATAAATATGCACTTCTTAAGATTGGCATAAAGCTTATTCTCCTTCAACACAGTTAATACACTTTTCAAATGCACTAAGTGCTCATCCTCAATCTTACTATATATTAAAATATTATCAAAATACACCACTACAAATTTACCAATAAAAGGCTTAAGTACCTAATTCATTACACGCATGAAGGTACTGGGTGCATTACTGAGGCCGAATGGCATAACCAACCATTCATATAATCCTTCCTTCGTCTTGAAAGCGGTCTTCCACTCATCCCAGGTCTGATTCGAATCTGATGGTATCCACTCCTAAGATCCACCTTTGAAAATATCACCGCTCCACTTAGCCTATCCAACATGTCCTCAATGCGAGGAATTGGGAATTTATACCTAATTGTAATTTTGTTGATCGCACGGTTGTCTACGCACATCCTCCAACTACCATCCTTCTTTAGAGTCAATAGCGCCGGAACAGCACACGGGCTCATGCTATCCCTGATAAATCCTTTGTCCAGTAGCTCCTGGACTTTCTCCTGCAAAACCTTAGTCTCCTTGGGGCTCATCCTATAATGAGGGAGATTAGGAAGACCAACCCCAGGCACCAAATCAATATGGTGCTGGATGTCACGCAATGGAGGTAACCCCTCTGACAAATCTTCTGGCACTACCTCTTTAAACTCTTATAACACCCCCTTTACACCTTCTGGAACCTCCTCACTACTCACATCCTCTCCAGCATTCTTCACGACAAGTGTATGCATCACCCGGCATTCTTTCAGGTCCTCAACCATCTCCTTCTCTGACTGAGTGATTGTCAGAAAGGATTTTCCTTCAGCCTTTTATGTCTTGGGTCGTTTATCCGTCAATGGAAGCAATGTGTATTTCACACCCCCTTTCTCCAACTTATACTTATTCTCTTTTCCAGCATGTTGGGCATCCACGTCAAACTGCCATGGTTGCCTAAATAACAAGTGGCAAGCATCCATATCGACGATGTCACAATAGACTTCATCCCGATATTTGCCTATAGAGAAGGGAACCCGACACCTCTCCTTCACATCAATCCGCTCTGCTGCCTTAATCTACCCTATGGGGTAAGGGTTCGGATGTTTCTCTACTAGCAACTGGAGTTGCTTCACCACCTCTCTCCCAATTATATTATGACAACTCCCACTATCAACAATCAGGTCGAACACTCTCCCACCAATTGTGCACCTAGTGCGGAACAACTGGTGTCATTGCGAACTACCCTCTTGTTTCGGTGCCAACATCATCCTTCTAATCACATAGCTCGGCTCTACCCCATCATCAACCTCATCATAATACTCATCTTCACCATCCGGTTCACAGCACACTTCCTTCTCTTCCTCCCTTTCGACAATATTTATGGTTTGTCGATTCGGACATTCGTTGGATCGGTGTCCCGGTTGATTGCACCTATAACACTTCCCCAAATTAGCTTAGCATATGGATTACTTTGCCTTGGGGTCTCTTTGATTTCAAGAGGCTTCTTCCCTTTAGCCTTATCTTCCTTCTTCTCTATACCTCCAGCAGGCTTCTCAACTATTCCTTTATTCTTTTCACCAACCACCCGGTTGCTACTGCCAACACTATCATATCCATAATTGCTTCTGCCCCCACCAAGCCTTGTACTTTGCTCTTGAATCATCATCTTAGCTTTAAGGGCTAAATTCTTTGCCTCGTTCACAGTTTTAAATACCGTCACCCTAATTTTATCTCTAATTTGGGGTTTCAACCCGTCGATAAATCACGCTACTTGCTGACCCTCGGTCTCCCTCAGATCATTCCTCTCCGCCAATCTCATGAACTCGGCGGTATATTCATGCACCGTCCTCTGCCCCTGACGGTAGTGTTGGTACTGCTAGAAGAAAATCTGCTCATAGTTTGGTGGTAGAAAATCTCTTTGCAGTAAGTTCTTCATACGGTACCATGTCCTTATTAGCTGCTTTCCCTCTCTCTGCCTCCTGTTCTGCAACCGATCCCACCATGCAATGCTCCTCCTTTCAGCCTACACGTAACCAACCTCACCCTCCTATCCTCGGGGATCTCCATATAGTCGAAAAATCTATCAACTTCTGCAAGCCAATCCAGAAAATCCTCTATGTTAAGATTACCATTAAACGATGGGATATCTACCTTGAGACGGAAATCACCGCCATCTGCTTGATCGTATCCCTGGTAGTTTCTTCGATATCCACTACCATACTCCTGATCATTCATGTTGTCATTCCCACGGTATCTTCCACCATCAACACCGCCTCTCCTCTGTTGTTGCCCTCTCCTTTGTAGGAAGTTACCATCTTCCTCAAAAGAACTCTCATCTAACCATTGATCCCATCGATTTGCGGCTATAGGTTGATTGGCAAGACTGCCACGAGCAACTGCTACCCTTAGTCGATCTCCACCAACATCCCTGTTACCGTTGTGGCCCACCACCATGGCATTGAAACATGTAATCAGATCCTCCAAGCGCTTGCTTTACTCGCCCAAGCCTCCGATCCATGGCTTTAACCACTGCCCTTGGAGCCCATTGATCGACTCCTTGGACTTCCGCATCTCGATCTAGGTCGAGAACGCGACCACCGTCAACACCGTCGTTAGTCGACATCTCCGCAGGAAATTACTTTGCTTTGATACCAAACTGACGCAGTGTAGAAAGCGTAAAAGCACGAGACCAATTCTAGGATTGGATCTTACGGATAAACAAGGAACAATCTTAATTTATTTATTGAAATTCTCAATTGCGCATAATTGAGGGAACAGATAAAATTCTCTCTAAGTGTCAGTAATTCGATAGATAATAAAAGATAACCCTAAAAATGACCTAGGAAACTATATATAGTCTTTAGGGAAACAGTTAAAAAGGAAATATATATTTACACGTGAGAATGTATATATACACACGTTCTCGTCATGCAACTTATACACAGCCATGTATAAAACCGTGTATATTTTTGTGGATCTTCTAGACTCAACACACGACCGTGCCTTGGTGCCGTGTATAAAACCATGTATGTTTCTGTGGATCTTGTAGACTAAACACACGGCCGTGCTTTGGTACCCTGTATGTTTTTGTGGAGCTTCCAGACTCATTACATGGCTATGCTTGTAAAAGACACGCCCATGAAACCGGTGTCAGCTACGATGTCCACATCGGTAGTTATGGTAGCTCTCCTAACAACAGCAACAACTTCTCCTTCCTCTTCTTCCATCTTTTCTTCTATCATGAACTAGCGTTATTCTCTCCTTCCCATTGACCTCTCCGCACATTCACTTCCACTTCCACTTCCATTTCCAGTTCCTCTTACTCGTGTTCGACAGCTCAATGCCCTTTGGGATCCCATTTCATTTACTGTAATTGAAGATTGAGGTTGGAAAGTTGGACCGAAGGAAATGAGAAATTATGGGGATAAACCGAGAAAATGAGGTTTGGGGAGCTAGGAGTAGTCTACTACAAAGCCGCTTGAGGGGTTGAAGTTTGAGCCTAAGAGGAGGCCAATCGACAACCCTAGGAGCACCGCCGGTGGTCGAAGAGTGGAGGAGTCAGTCACCTCTGTTTCTAACCAGAGACATATATATATATATGAGAAATTGAATTGGCTATCGTGAGTCCCTTGATTTAGAGTTAGTCATTATAGTTAGATATGTCATCCATTGTTTCCGGTGTTGGCATCTTTAAATGTGACGAGAAGTTGTCAGCTGATGAAGTCTCAATGGCACTAATGAATAGCATAGCTTTTGAAACAATGTATGGTGATAGATTACAGCCTCAAAGAGAAAGAATGTTGAATGGTTTTCGGCAAGGAATTGGTAAGATCGGAGGGTGGAGGTCCTTGCTGGTTTCTTCACTAGAGTGCTGTTTGCATTTAGATGATTCCCGGTTGCTTCCTTTTGCGCTTGGAATCAACAGTACCATAATTGGACAAGTGTTGTAGTACCCCAAAACTAGCAAATATTTTTCTATATTTGGTGCTTAAACATTCTGGTGAGAGATCGAACAACATTTACAAGACTAGTAAAATTCGTCAAGAAGACAGTTAAATCAAAGAGCAACTGTGCAGCAATTATATCTACATATGTTGTTGGAAAATCAATAGGAGCAATTGAGGAGTTCAGGCTATGGGGCTGTTTTAGTCAATGGGGATGAGTTGAGGTTGGTGCTGCGGGTTGGCTTGATTCCACAAGGTGTATTTTTAATGGGAATGGAAAACTCTTCAAGGATTGGGCTCTTGCGATGCAAGAAGGTATTTTCCTCAATGTTGATAGTGATTTTGATTTGGAAAACATAGCTGTTGGTGGATGGATTGTTGGCAAGAAAGTCCATGTATTCACATGAAGCCGAATGTAGGTCCTCAAGTCCATCCATTTGTTGCCACTGGAAATAAGAACTCAATGTTCGGAATAAAAAATGAGAAGCTGCAATGGTTTCTTGATGAAGTGAGGACGCATATACATGAGTTGAAGCTTGCTAGTGCTCATTGCCATCTTGAGTCCATAATCACTAAGGTTAACATATTTAGGGATGCCACAAGTGTCATGGTGAACTACTTTGATCTAATATGAGAATAGGATTTGAAATTGAGTACTTGAATATTGGAGGTGGTATAGGGATAGATTATTATTATAGTGGTGCAGCTGTTCCAACACTTAAAGATCTTATGGACATTAAGGAGATTTTGATCTTACATACTTACCCGAAATTGCTACAAATGATAAAGAACGAAGACCTAGGTGAGTGGGAACTTGATGATTTACTACTTGTTTGTGATTCTTAAATATTTGCATGATGCAATATGTTGTGGCGGGGGTGATAATTGCTTTATAATGAACAAAGGATACTTTTAAATGAAGAGGAAAAGAGATTGTGGATGGTTGATGTTTGATAAATATATATTAATATATTGTCTTGCTGTTTTGCTTGCAAATGGAAGTTCTAGGAAATACGTTATTCATCCATTCCACCAGTGCCCCTTTTTCCATTCGGCTCATAGAGCACATGACGTATAAATATATATATTTTCTTTACTTTTTCCCCTTCCCCAAAGGTTGCTTTATAAAAATATATAAATATGTGTATAAGTATATAACTACCTATGCTTATGTGTCCAAAATCAAAAAGTAGGAAATAGGTAGATATCTATATGTATAATAATAATAATAATAATAATAATAATAATAAGAGTGTACATATATACAAGAATACATATGAATATATTTCACTACAAATTGACTTGTAAAAATATACATATATATCTATTTCCACATATAGTATTTATACATAATGTTGGGTAATGTATATGTATGTATATGTATAAATATGGACACTTATATTTACAATATAAAGTGAAGAACGGAATATTGTTGTGAATGAATGGATTAAAATATGATTGATGAGTGGTGATTTATCGGTTGAGTAATTGGATGACTCTATTGTTGTCAATGGATGTGAGCAGTCGATGTTTCATGGCTGGTTAATTGGATTTTGATGAATCAAGAATGTCTCGAAAGGGTTTAATATTTTATTGTTTCTATTTTGATATGGAAGTAGATACTTGATGTCCAATAGCATGAGTGATAGAATAGTTGATGAAATGGGGTTGTAATTGTTCTAGCCCTGTATGTTGATTCATTTTTAAAATTTATTTATTTATGATTTTGTTGTCTCATTTGTTTGATTTTATCTAGTTGGTCTAGTCTTCCTTACTTTACCCATGACGTGTAATGTTTGATTCTTCTTATTGTGGTGAATGTAAATATAAATTGTGAATTGTTTTTCTTATGGGGTTGACTTGCTTTCTTTTTGCTTACCATTGGAATTGTGTTCCTTAAATGCTTTAATAGTTTGTTGTTTTAAATATGGATTGGCTTGTAACTATATATTGGTTGATCACCCTAAATTAATTAATTAAGGGATTGGACTTAATTTAAAATTGGACATGCATTTACACAAGATATTGCATGAAATTGAAGGCCATCACTGCTACAGGGCTCGCCAGAAGTAATAAGAGGATTACTATTCCGCTAACTGCGAACTAAATGACTAAGGATTATCATGGCTTGACGGTTTTGAGTCTGGTTAGTCCTTGTGGGTGTTGCTTAGTGCATGAGGCACGAGAGCACTCAATGTATGAGAACACTCAAGCTTATAATATTAAAGTTAAAGATATTTAATTATCAAAGAGATAAGAGAAATTAAATTGGTTGTGAGACCTGGGCATTGATGGTGGATTAGACTTCTTCCTTTTAGACCTAGCAATAGACTCATAGTGAGCAAACACGTCATAAAGTGCATATGAATCTTTCCCATGAATTCATTTGCTTTATCATCATTATAAACCTTATTAACCATCCACTTAACATAAGATAAGTTTTAACAGAGATTGATGTGCCTAGGAGGAGAAATCACTAGGGCATCAATCTTAACGCAAGTAAAGGGGTGGGTCCTTCCAAGAATAGAACCACATCCTAATCACTACTTTGATATTATGCACAAAGTAGAAAATTAAGGATCCTTTCCATAACCCTTATTAAAGGTTGATAAGAGAGGATAAATTGAGAGAAACTCACAATTTAGGATTTAAGCATTCAAAATGTGTATTTGTTAATCCTAGTAGTTAGGTATAAGATGGTTATTTATAATAAACCATTAGTGTTAAAGACAAGATAGAAAAAAAAAATTAGTACATTGCAAAAGGGTAATTACATAGTCATAATACTAGCTTAAAAGAGTAAAGGACAAGCAAGAGAATTTTCCAAAAGTGTGTAGCCGTTAGCAAATCAATGGGCTAGGTGTCAATGCAGGTTTAGCGGGTGCTCTTGCAAGTGGAGACAAAATTAGGCTAGGTTAGGTAAGAATTGATTTTGTTGGTTTGGTAAGTAATAGATTAGCTACTCAGTGGAGCAAGTGGGATCAGGTGTAGAATGGGCCTATGGAGTGACTTGACTAGTTAGGCTTGATGGGGTCGGGTTGGCACTTCCGAGCTTAGTCACAAGTTGAATAGCATTGAGAGGCCATACTTTAGGAGATTGTAGAGATCGTGGGAGTGTAGGAAAGGGACCTCATCTTCAGTAAGTTGCTCAACTAGGATCCTTGGACAAGATTCTATAATCCACATGCTCATGCTCAAGTGATCGGTCTTGAGGTTTGATTCCTATTAGGGATCTATCAAAGTAGCAGAAAACAACAATGCATTGATGATATTGACATACCATAATATTTATCATGTTTTTTCTTCGTCTTCTTAGCCATCATATTTATGGATGTATTTCTACTCTGACATTTTTCCACAATTTCATAACCACCCCCTAATATTTCCTCAACAAACTTGTTACATGTGACATAAAGGGAGCTAGATATATTCATTGTAGCATTGTAAAAATGATTTAAAAAGGGAAAAATGTTACAAGCATGCTTCCAGTCTTCTTCTACAAGTATGCCCTTCAATTTTCAAAGTTTTTGGCTAAACTTTTCATCCTAAATATCTAACAAATTAAAAGCCTTTTGAAATTTAATAGATGTTTCCAACATTAAATATGTGGAGTTTTACCTTATCTCAACATCTAAACATAAAAGGGTTTTACTTTTAATTCCTTCTTCCTCTGCACAATTCTTAAACTTAGCTAATCTTTCAAGGGATGACCTTAGATATTTGAATGTAGCATGAATTCTAAAAATAAAGTCCTCAATATTTTTTAATCCCTCTTTCACTGTCAAGCTCAATATGTAAGCACATCTCATGTGGAGAAATTATTCCTTCATGATAAGAGTATTTTAAGATTGAAATCTCTTTTCCCAATATTAAATGTAGAGATCATTTGAACTAGCATTATTAACAGTTCTAATAAGGATCTTAGCGAGACCCAATCAATAAGACATTTCTCTAGTCTTTTCAATGATCTCAGCAGAATGGCTAACAATTTATCAAATTTTGATAGTTTTTTTTTTTTTTTTGTAATTTCCAATGATCATCAATAAAATGACATATAAGACACATGTAATTTAAATTTTGATCTGAAGTCCATGTGTTTGTGGTCATGAAAACTTGTTAAGTTCTGCACTATTGAGTTTTCATGATAATAATAAAATTAAGTGTTTTAATAACAAGTTTATGAAGTGTACAGGATTAAATTATTATTTAAACAAAAATATGAGTGACTTAAAGAATACATCAGAAGATGTTCTAAGATTATAAATGAAGAATACTGGTATTTAGATAATAACTCAAAGACTATGTTTGAAGATGGGAAATTTAAATAGATTGATTGATTCAAACTTAAGTTGGACATTAATTGGATTGAAGGCCTAGCTCCACTTATTGGATGTATTTGGGAAATATATCCAATTTTGTTCCACTTAAGTTGGTTCATAAATCCATGGGGATGGATTTTAAGGAAAATATTAATCATGTTTATTTTTTATTAAGAGCAAATTATTTGTGCTTATTCAATGAAGATTTATAAGGATCATGAGCATTAATACTTATAGAGAATCAGAAGAAGATGCTGCTGCATCTCAAATCCAAGAAGATTTGCTCAAGTTGTGGATAAGGATGGAAGTTGAGATATAACTGAATTGATCAATTTTAATTATCTTTTGAAATTCAAATGAGATGGTTCTAGTCTATCCACAAGTGACTAAGGAAGTTATCAATACAATAACCAAATCTTATTTAATAAATTACACACACAATAGGATTGAAATATCAAGAAACAGAAAGGCAATGTTCAAATTTTTAAAATAAAAAATAGATGAAAATCAAGTCTACTATTTGAGGAAAATAACTTCAATAGATAAGTAAAGATAAACTTGAAGAGGTTTGTGACCATTTTAGAGGCTGTAGATTGAAGACAATATAAAAAATTAGCCAACTCAAAATCAAAGAACACACAAAATAATATAATCAAGAAAAATATACTACTATGAACTTAGAGACTATTTTATACTACATTGTCATTTATTTTATTATTTTGCTTTGAGTGCTAAATTGTTGAGGACATTTATTGTTTTATTCCTCAAAGTTTTTTATTCTCTTGAGAGTTAGAAAGTGCTGTTAGAGAAAAGTTATAGTAGTTCTATGTAGATTAGCCAAGTTAAGGGCTAAATAGGTAGAGTAGAGAGTGTGAAACGCCAAAGTTTGGCAGAATTTTACTTCTCTCGATTTATTATTATTAAATTAGTGGAATGGTATTACTGTGAACGATTGGGTCCCTAGTAGACGAGCTAGAAGTGAGAATTAACGTACAAGGAAAAACCTCTATAGAATCCTGCACCTAATGTTCTTTCCTTATCTCTTTAATATTTTGTTGATTATTCAATTTATTTTTGCACAATAATCTTGAAAATTTAGCATGCATTTGAAGCTAATAGCTAGTATCTTTAGGGGTTGTGTTTCTTAAAATTTTCAAAAAAAAATAAAATTATAGATATCAATTCAGCCCCTCCTTCCCTCTTGATATCTAAATTAGGACCTATAAAACTCTTGGAGTATATGGCAAAAAATATCTTTTTAACTTTTCCCTCTCCTCCCTGAACAATTCTATGAGAGGGAAGACTAAACTTAGGTTGCAGTGCTTCTAAAAACATATGCAATTTTTCATGTTAGACAAACTTAATTGGCAATGTGGCTACAATAACAATCCTAACAAGTCTCTTTCTATATAAATCTTGATCAAATCTAATTAGTAAACTCCCGATTGCCCCTTTAGTATCAATAATGAGTAGTCTTTTGTTATCATCTAAGTGTTTAAGTTTTAATTAGGGGCATCTATTTATGTGTATATGTATTGTACCGGTTCCTTAAGAACTTTTAAATGTAAAGCTTTTTGGGTAGTTATTACAAAATGCCCTTAATTTACCATTATTCTCTTTCTTGGCATAAAGAGGAAGAGGTAAACCTTCAAGCTTTAATTTTTCATGAATCATAAGTGAGTAAGTGGATGAATGATTGAGTGAGAAGAAGAGTCAAAGAGATGAGTTCATGATACACATAAACCTATCTTCTACTTTAAAACAAAAGTGTATTCTTACTGGCCAGTGCACTAGGTCTCGTATACAATATATTATTAGTAAGACTAGGTCAAACCCATAAAAACAATTTAATTACTAATACTTTCTAACTTTTATTATCTAACCTTCAAATTAATGTTCTTAATATAAAATTGGTGAAATTAAATTAAAATTAAAATTAACTAATTTTATTAAACTAAACTAAAAAATAAAAATAATTAAAACATAAAAGAATATAAACTACATACTCAGACATTGAATTCCTTAAGAAACCTATATAACTTATTCCATTAGTCTCATCTTAATTCCATTGAACCATGAAAATTCCTAAGTTAAATTAATAACTCTCTAGACTATTAATCCTAACTTTCAGTTGATTAATTGAAACTTTTTTCTAATTAAAACCCTTTAAGTCACATTATTGCTTTATAAATTCTACTATTAGGTTCGACTGTAATCCGAAGGATTTACATTGCCCTATCTCTAATGTTGCATACAACTCCTTCTAATTACATAGATCTAATTACGTATAAGATTTCTCAATCTATATATAATATCAAACATTGAATTGGTACTCTAGAATTATTAATTCAAAGAACAATTAAAGAATAAGTAATTAGATCTTAATGAATCATGAATCATAGAACTAAAATAACTAGAAATAAGAATTCATTCACATAGTTCCTAGGGTTTTAATGTCTAACAACTATCTAATAATAATAATAACAAAGAATAAATGATGAAAAATAAAGCTTCATAGTAAAAACCCCTTTGAAACTTGTTAAATTTTCACTCTTCTTAACTCTTAGTTGCTCTTCTCAAAACTCTAAGTCATGTTCCCTATATACCAACAGGTCACTTCTTTCTTATCTTTAAAATCCTTAAATAGTGAAGGAAATTCACAATTCCTATTATGTTAATGGCCATGAACTAAATCATGATCTTCTTTGGTCTTTTTTTGCTTAAATTCTTCAAATCTACATGTTCATGGGCAAGTTCATGGCCATGATCCCAACTGTAAACCTCTCTAGTCACTTATTCTACCTCTTTTTCTTCACTGTTCAAATTTGTGGGCCATGATCCTAGGCATGATCTTCTTCCAAGCTTCATAACTTCTTCATTTTAGCTCCAAATTACATAAAACTTAGCCAAATATCTTCCTTATTCTTTAAATTTATTCTTCAACCCTTGAAAATCAATATTTAACTCAATTAAGTATCAAAATTGATCATAACACCCATTAAATTCATCAAAACATAATAAAAATCACCTAATAAAATAGGTACAATTTAGCCCTATCAAATTTCCCCAAACTTAATCTATTGCTTGTCCTCAAAGAAAACAAATCAATTAAATTCCCTAAAGAGAACAATCTAATTGAATGCACTTCTTACATAGAAAACTTATTCATTGCACATAGTCTAATAAAACTTCAAAATCATACTCTCTCATGATGAGAGCCATGATGGGAGCCAAGCTAGAAGGTGGAATGTGGATCTTCTTGAAGTGCCACCTGGATCGATCACAAGAACTTGAGTGAAACGATTCAAGGAAGCACTGAACGGGCTGATAAAGGATATCCAAGAAGCCGGAAAAGAGTGGAGCAACCATGAGAATGACCTTGCATTTGTTCAAATCATTCAAGGAGAGCAAAGCATAGGAGATCAATGCTGCCGGCTTTGACAACGCTGGCTTAAACGCTGCCAGCCTTAAATCGGCGTTGCAATTAACGCGCGGCAGAGGGACTACGCCAGCATACTACGCCGCCGGCCTATATACCTGGCGTACATCCTACGCCGACTACTACGCCGCCTACTACACCGCCGACTTTCATTGCCTGTTTGTTATTTTTCCGCGACTTTGTTATGTTATGTCATTTTGGGCTTTTGTTATTACTAGTTGTAAACCCTAATATAAGCTGCTAGGGTTGGAAAACAGAACATAGAACACACATATAACATTGAATAACATATTTTGAGAGAATTCCTCTCTTGGTTCTCTAAAGAACATCTCTTGAACTTATTGGATTTCTTCTGTAGCGTTCAACCAGACTTATCAATCGGTCTTTCATCCTGATTGTGGCGTCAATAGAACATACGAAGGTTCTTGCCTCGTCTATAGGCAACGGGTCGCGGTTTCACTTTGATTGTTTGACATCTTGGATTGCAATTCCGAACGTATTGGTATTGGGTTTCGTCACACGTGGGCGTGGTTCGTATTAGTTTGGTATCAGAGCTTAGGTTTGTTAAACATCAGTTCGGTTTGAGAAAGGTAACATCAAAACCCTAACTCCAATCGTTCATATCAATTGTTCATATCAAGTTTCGTGTTATCATAGCTTCATACTCAAGTCCATAGTGTTAATTGTTTCTTGAGTAGTGTAGTGCATCCTATTAAGCTTGTTACCAAAAAAAAAAAAGTCACGACAAAAAAAAAAAAACGAGAACAAAGGACGGAACAAAGGCAACAAAAAGGAAAGAAAAAGAGGAAAATTCAAGCCCCTAGAGTTGTTCTTGAATTCTACGGAAGGGATTGGTGTAGTTTGGGTTAGTTCCAAGAGAATTGAGAAGAGGGATTGGTGAGTTGATATCATCCTTGCTTATGAGAATACACGAGTGATTGTGGGATATCATCCTTAGAGTGAAACATGTAAGGGAGTGAATCGTGAGGCTTAATTCTATATATTTGTGTTAGTACTAACCTTTTATTGCAAGAACTATGTCACGACATAATTTTCTTGAAGGTGAGAGGGGGAGGTTTGATGCTAGGTTAGTGATTGAGGCGTTAAGGAGTGAGATGAAGAGGATGTTTCAGGAGGGAATGGAACAAATTCATGAGATGGTGGAGCAAAAACTAGAGCAATCTAAAAATGTCTTTCAAGGGTGTAAGAGGGAGAGTTGTTCTAAGAGAGGATAAAGGGGTGGAGATGAAATTTCTGATGATGAATTTGATGAACCTTCTATCGGGAGTTATAGAGGTTATGGTGGTAGGAATAGAGGAACTAGGGATTGGGAAGATAGAGGAGATAGGGATAGAGAGGATAATCAATTGAGTGGTATAAAGATGAAGATTCCTCCTTTCCAAGGGAAGAATGATCCCGAGGCATACTTAGAATGGGAGAAGAAGGTAGAGATGGTGTTTGATTGTCACAATTATAGTGGGAGAAAGAAAGTGAAGTTTGCTGCCATTGAATTTTCATATTATGCCATAGTGTGGTGGGATCAACTGATGTTGAATAGAAGAAGGAATGGCGAACCACCTATTGAGTCTTGGGAAGAGATGAAGAGGGTGATGAAGAAGCGGTTTGTTCCTGCTTATTACTATCGTGAGTTGCACAACAAATTGCAAACTCTTAAGCAGGGAAGCCGAAGTGTTGATGAGTATTTCAAGGAGTTGGAGGTTACTATGATTAGAGCAAATGTTGAGGAGGATAGAGAGGCTACCATGGCTAGATTTCTTGCGGGGTTGAATAGAGAGATACAAGATGTAGTAGAATTGCAGCATTATGTGGAATTAGAATATATGGTTCACATGGTTATAAAGGTTGAGAACCAACACAGGAGGAAAGGTAGTAGTACTGCACGGTTTCAATAGGGTGCTAGTTCATCTACTTGGAAGACTAACCAATGGAAGAAGGAAAAAAAGTCTTTACCCACCAAGTCAAAAGGAGAGCAGAAGCAAGTGGGTTCTACTCCTAGTAATCAAGGTAAACCTGATTCTTCTACTCCTAGAAATCGTGACATTAAATGTTTTAAATGCCAAGGTAGAGGTCATATTGCTAGTCAATGTCCAAATAGACGTGTTATGATTCTGTGTGATGATGGTGAGTATGAGACTGAGGGGGATAATGAAGATGATGATATGCCTCCATTGGAGGATGCTAGTGATGACGAGGAGCATGCAGCAGGGAAGTTAGTGGTAGTAGTGAAGCAATCTTTGAATGTGCAGGTGAAGGAACAAGAGGAGGTGCAATGAGAGAGTATCTTTCATATTAGATGTTATCTAAGTGATCATATTTGCAGTTTGATCATTGATGGGGGGAGTTGCATTAATGTGGTGAGTACTTTCATTGTTGAGAGGTTGGGGCTCAAGACTACTAAGTACCCTAGTCCATATAAATTGCAGTGGCTGAATGATAGTGGCAAGACTAAGGTGAGTAAGCAAGCCTTGATTGCTTTTCGCATCAGTAGGTATGAGGATGAGGTGTTATGCGATTTAGTGCCGATGCAGGCATGTCATGTGTTGTTGGGGAGGCCATGGTAGTTTGACAGGAAGGTTGTTCATGATGGCTTTTCTAACAAGTATACACTTGTTCACCATGGCAAAAGCTATAATCTTAAACCCTTAACACCTAAACAGGTGTATGAGGATCGGTTGCAACTACAACAATCTTTTGCAAAATATAAGGTGAGTGAAAAACAGAGGGAGAGTGAGAGAGCAAAAGGCATAGAAAAAGAAAAGGAACACAAAAGTCAATATCAAAAGGAAAAAGAGAGGAAGGCTGGAAAGAGTGTGAGGGGCCAAGTTGAGGGGGGATCAACTTTGGTGGTGAGTGAAAAGGAGAGTGCAACCTTGCAAAAGGAGAGTTGTGTGGCAAGAGCGAGTGTAGTGAGGATAGCATTAGTAATGAAGCAACCCATGTTGTTGCTGGTCTTTAAGGAAACTTGTTTGAATACTAACGAACCTTTTAACTCTTTGCCTAGTGTGGTTGTGTCTATTGTGCAG
The DNA here is from genome assembly GCA_037954665.1 of Laguncularia racemosa. Classification (NCBI taxonomy): domain Eukaryota; kingdom Viridiplantae; phylum Streptophyta; class Magnoliopsida; order Myrtales; family Combretaceae; genus Laguncularia; species Laguncularia racemosa. Next base: position 8,919,179 of record JBBMOL010000004.1, read on the forward strand.
GACTTTGAAGATGTTTTCCCTGAGGAGATTCCAAAGGGGTTACCACCTATTCGTGGTATTGAGCACCAGATTGACCTTGTACCCAGAGTAACTATTCCAAACAAACTAGCTTATAGGAGCAATCCAGAGGAGACAAAGGAACTCCAAAGGCAGGTCAATGAATTAATGGAGAAGGGGTACGTGAGAGAAAGCATGAGCCCATGTGCATTGCCTATGATTTTAGTGCCAAAGAAGGATGGGTCATGGAGAATGTGTGTTGATTGCCGCGCCATCAACAACATCACAGTAAAGTATCGTCATCCCATTCCTCGATTAGATGACATGTTAGATGAGTTACATGGGTCTAGTGTCTTTTCCAAAATTGATTTGAAAAGCGGATATCACCAAATTAGAATGAAAGAAGGTGATGAATGGAAAACCGCATTTAAGACAAAATATGGATTATATGAGTGGTTAGTAATGCCTTTCGGTTTAACTAACGCACCTAGTACTTTTATGAGACTTATGAACCATGTTTTGAGGACTTTTATTGGCAAATTTGTGGTTGTCTATTTTGATGATATCCTCATTTACAGCAAGAGTTTGGAAGACCATATATCTCACTTGAGGGATGTTTTGGAAGTGCTTCGAAAGGAGCAATTATATGCTAACCTCAAAAAGTACACTTTTTGCACAGACAAACTTGTGCTTCTTGGTTTTATTGTTAGTGCACAGGGAATACAGGTTGATGAAGAGAAGATTCGTGTGATTCAAGGATGGCCTAGTCCAACTAATGTAAGTAATGTGCGGAGTTTTCATAGACTAGCGAGCTTTTACAAGAGGTTTGTGAAGGATTTCAGCACCATTGTAGCACCACTTACTGAAGTAATCAAGAAGAACGTGGGGTTCAGATGGGGAGAGCAACAAGAGAAGGCCTTTCAGACGCTTAAAAATAAGCTGACTCATGCGCCATTACTTGCTTTACCTGATTTCTCTAAAACCTTTGAAATTGAGTGTGATGCTTTAGGAATAGGTATTGGAGCAGTTCTCATGTAGGAGAGGAGACCAATTGCATTCTTTAGTGAGAAGCTAAGTGGGGCAACCTTGAACTACCCTACTTATGACAAGGAGTTATATGCATTGGTTCGAGCGCTGGAGACTTGGCAACACTATCTTTGGCCAAAAGAGTTCAAGATCCACACTGATCATGAATCCTTGAAGTACTTGAAGGGACAACATAAGCTAAACAAAAGGCATGCTCGTTAGGTAGAGTTTATCGAAACATTTCCCTATGTCATCCACTACAAGTAAGGTAAAGAGAATGCTGTTGCTGATGCACTTTCTAGAAGGTATGCTCTTATCTCTACTCTTAGTTCTAGATTGCTTGGTTTTGAGCATATTAAAGAATTGTATACTGCTGATCGGGATTTTTGTGAAGAGTATGTGCGCTGTGAGAAGAGTGGTCATGGTAAATTTTATAAGCATGAAGGATTCTTGTTTAAGGAGAATAAACTTTGCATTCCAAATTGTTCTTTAAGAGAATTATTAGTGACGGAGTCTCATGGAGGAGGTTTAATGGGGCATTTTGGAGTAGCTAAAACCTTAGGGGTGTTGCAGGAACACTTCTATTGGCCTCACATGAAACGAGATGTTGAGAGGATTTGTGAGCGGTGTGTCACTTGTAAGCAAGCAAAGTCTAGAGTCCAACCTCATGGACTTTATACCCCACTTCCCATTCCTCATGAGCCTTGGGTAGACATTTCCATGGATTTTGTATTAGGATTACCTAGGTCTAGGTATGGTCGAGACTCTATTTTTGTAGTCGTGGATAGGTTTTCTAAGATGGCACATTTCATTCCTTGCCACAAAATAGATGATGCTTGTAATATTGCTAATTTGTTCTTTAAGGGAGTTGTGAGATTGCATGTTATGCCTAGAATAATTGTATTGGATCGAGATGCTAAGTTCTTGAGCTACTTCTGGAAGACCCTGTGGGCTAAGTTAGGAACTAAGCTATTGTTTTCTACTACTTGTCATCCACAAACTGATGGTCAAACTAAGGTAGTAAATCGAACTTTATCTACTTTGTTAAGAGCTGTCATTAAAAAGAACATTAAAAGTTGGGAGGATTGTTTGCCGAATGTTGAATTTGCCTATAATCTCACAATGCATTCTGCTACTAAGTTTACTCCTTTTGAAATTGTGTATGGTTTTAATCCAGTAACTCGTTTGGATTTATCACCTCTGCCTATTTCTGAGTATGTTAATCTAGATGGTAAGAAGAAAGCAGAATTTGTTAAACAGATCCATGAGAAGGCAAGGCTAAACATTGAGCAAAGAACAAAGCAGTATGTGAAACAAGCCAACAAGGGTTATCGACAAGCTGTCTTTGAACTTGGAGACTGGGTTTGGGTTCACATGCGCAAAGAGTGGTTTCCTGTGCAGCGTCGATCTAAATTACTTCCTAGAGGCAATGGACCATTCCAAATTCTTGAGCGCATCAATGATAATGCCTATAAGTTAGATTTGCCAGGTGAGTATCAAGTAAGTGCTACTTTTAATGTTACTGATCTGAGTCCTTTTGATGTAGGCAACGATTTGAGGACAAATCCTTTTCAAGAGGAGGGGAATGATGAGAGCCATGATGGGAGCCGAGCTAGAAGGTGGAATGTGGATCCTCTCGAAGTGCCACCTAGACCGATCACAAGAACTTGAGTGAAATGATTCAAGGAAGCATTGAACAGGCTGATAAAGGATATCTAAGAGGCCGGAAAAGAGTGGAGCAACCATGAGAATGGCCTTGCATTTGTTCAAATCATTCAAGGAGAGCAAAGAATAAGAGATCAAAGCTGCCGGCCTTGACAACGTTGGCTTAAACGCTGCCGGCCTTGAACCGGCGTTGCAATTAGCGTGCGATAGAGGAACTACGCTGGCATACTACTCCATCGGCCTATATACCCGGCGTACATCCTACGCCGCCTATTACACCGCCGGCTT